>CP092863.1:124566479-124613998 GCA_030710605.1 Cordylochernes scorpioides | reverse complement strand
GACCATGGTTTCTGGCTAATGGCCCTCGTCAGTCTAGGGCGGACTTTATTCCATGAGATCCACACAGGATATAATGGAATTTTCACATTGACATTTATTTTGATGAGAGAGGAGCCTTATGCTACAATTTCCTCCTGGCAAATTTTCCATCTTTCTTAACACAAGGTAATAAGACCAAATCCAAATAAATAAATAGTGTGTAACGTTTCGGTAACAGTGTTGTTACCATCTTCAGACAAAAGTACTGAATGAGAAATTTTACCACAACTTTCTCATTCAGTACTTTTGTCTGAAGATGGTAACAATGCTGTTACCGAAACGTCACACACTATTTATTTATTAGGATTAGGTCTTATTACCTTGTGTTTATAATTTGTAATCCAAATTGTGCCTTATCATCTTTCTTAACATCATTCATTCCTCAATAGAATGTAATCTCTCCTCTTCTTCTTCCCTACATCTTTTTCCAAACTCATCCGTTTCCATTCTCTCCCAGAATTCTACATATGGTAACAAAACCACATCCAAATAGTTGAATTTTGTAAGTGGGGGGTCATTGCCAGGACTTGAGATTAAATCCTGCATTGGGCATTTATTTCAGAATAATAATTGTTTCAATGGCCCCCTGATACTTGCAAAAGTCCAACCCCACCAGTGAGTACATGTAACCAAACAAAGCTATGGCACATTTTTAAGTGTAAAAGCCAAACTATGCTTTCCACATGTGTAGACATGTGGTGTACTTACAAGCAGCCGTCAACTTACTACCCAACATGATTATCATAGCCTGTACCTCATGTACTAGTAATAATAATTTTAAAGATTTTTTTTGCATGATGTTTCAGTAAAAGCATTGTTACATCTTCAGATAAAAATTATTACCAAAACAGGCACGCATAATTTATGTATTTGCATATGTTTTTTTTTTTTTTTTTTTTGCTTATCCCTAGTACACATGGTACAGGCCATGATAATCATGGTGGGTAGAAGTAGGCGACTGTTTTTACTGTAAGTACACCACATGTCTACACATGTGAAAAGCAGTTCGACTTTGCACTTACAAATGTGCCAGAGCCCTGTTTGGTTACTTGCACTCGATGGTGAGGTTGGACTTTTGCAAGAATAGGGGAGATAGGAGCTTTTTTTTTAATCAGAAAAAAGTGCCCAATGCGGGAATCGAACCTGGGTCGTAGCGGTCCAAAACCAACGGTTTAGACCCTACTTCCACCAACCCCCTCAATGAGTGCATGTAACCAAATAAAGCTCTTGCACATTTGTAAGTGCAAAAGCCAAACTGTGCACATTTTTACCTAGTTGGTGAATTAGTTGTATTGAGAGACAGGCAGACATTTCACATTGATAGACAGGTGGTGTACTTACAAGTAGCCGCCATCTACTACCCACCATGATTATCATAGCCTGTACCACATTTACTAAGGGTAATAGTTTATTTGCATGATATTTCAGTAATCAAAATTCGAGACTATTATAGACGCGTATGATTCTTTTTAAAAATAAATAATTTCTAATATCCTTACTGCAATGATAAAATTAATGGAGGGGCCTGGCTCATCAATGGTGAATCCTCCCAGCGGTTTCGCCAGTTTAATCTACCAATTGCAGTATGGACAGTAGAAATTATTTATTTTTAAAAAAGAATCATATGCGTCTATAATAGTTTCGAAATTTGATAACAGATGGTGGGCTAATGCATCATAACATTTCAATAACTTCGTTGTTACCATCTTCAGACAAAATTGTTACCAAAATGAACATGCATAATTTATGTATTTGCATGTGGTTTTGTTACCTCATGTTATAAAGGTATAATCCAAATTGTACCTTATTATTAATTCTTTGCACTTTTTGTCTACTCTCTGCTCACCTGCACTTATGCTTTTTGCTTTTTTTGTTTGTTTTGTTTTCCATATGCAAATAATGTTTGCTTCAAATTAATCTTTTGGTATCAATCAACGAGAGATCAATGGATTTAAAAATACTAAAAATTAATTTAAAACTTGATATTTAAAAGCCAAAAGAAAAAAATTAGTCATCATTGTTTAAAGTGTTATGCCATTTATGAAAATTTGTAAGTATGTAAATTTGGTGACTAATATTTGCCTTTTCCGAAACCCCCCACATTTATAGTTGACTTTGATAGAAATGTAAGTAAATTATTTGGTTTTATTTTTTTTTTTTGATATTTTGAGTGGAAAGTGGATTTTAATTTGAGAGAATTTGCTTTTTACAGACATCAAAAATTATACAGTTAAACCTGTCTATAGCGCCCCCTCTAAACAGCGCCTCCCTCTCTATAGCATCCGATTTTTAAATATGTAGTACGATGCGATTTGCATAAAAAGTGACCTGTCTATAGCACCCCCACTTTATAGCACCCTATTTTGGTGAGTCCCAAGAGGGAGTGGTATAGACAGGTTTAACTTTAATTTTCTTTTTTTGTTATTGTGAATTTTTATTGTTTTTTCTTTGTTAATTTTTGTGCAACCTTTTTAAAAATCTTGTTCCCTTTTTATTTGTGATTGATATATTGTGCAAATTATTGTATCTTTTGATATTGCCTTGGTATTTGATTAACTGCATGAAATTTTTTATATATGAATGTCTGCAATTTTCACTAAGATAAAATGATATAATGCTATTAACTACTGATTAGAAATACAAGGTAATAAGACCAAATCCAAATAAATGAATTGTGTGTGATGTTTTGATAACAACACTGTTATCGAAACGTTAAAGACTATTTATTTATTTAGATTTGGTCTTATTACCTCTAGTATTTCTAATCTATAATTCAAATTGTACCTTATCATAACTGCAATTTATTTTTACTTTTTACAACTTATGAAAAATTTTTGATTGAAAAACTACAGTAAAACCTCACTAAAATGAACCTGGGATATAGCGAACCTTCAGTTATGACAAAACTGAAATAAACTCCTTTTTATAATACAGTGAACTATGGCTATAATGAACCATGGCTATAGTGAACCATGGCTATAATGAACCATGGCTATGATGAACCATGGCTATAGTGAACCAAAGGTTTGTAGTTTGCTATAGAGGGGTTTTACTGTATGTTTAATTTTTATTTACACTGTAAATAATATTATGATACATTAGCATGCCATCTGTTATCAAAATTCAAAACTATTATAGACGCGTATGATTCTTTTTAAAAATAAACAAATGGCGGTACGGTAAACAGCGGTATGGTAGATTAAACTGGCGAAACTGCTGGGAGGGTTCACCACTGATGAGCCAGGCCCTCCCATTAATTTTTCCATTGCAGTATGGACAGTAGAAATTGTTTATTTTTAAAAAGAATCATACGCGTCTATAATAGTTTAGAATTTTGACTGTGAGTAATATTTTAGGCATCAATCCAAAATCTAAAAAAAAAAAGGAGGAAAAAAAGACAAAAGCCTTAGGTGTACACCATTTGAAGAAATACTAACATCATTATTTTGATCATCATGCTATTTTAATTGCATATATGCAAAACTAGAGAAGCAAGGACAGATTTTTTTTCTTATATGCTCCAAGTATACATGATACAGGTCATGATAATGCTTTTACTGTAAGTGCACCACATATCCACACATGTTGAAAACTGTTTGACTTTTTTTTAGTTACAAATATGTCAGAGCCCCTTTTAGTTACTTGCACTTACTTGGTGGGGTCAAAATTCTATAAGTATCTGGGGCCATTGAAGCAATATTTTTTTTTTTCTTTAGAAAAAGTTCTCAATTCCAAGATTCCATCAGGGGGGTCGGTGGAAGGCTGGTTAAACCATTTGGTTTTCGACCGCTACGACCTGGTTCCGATTCCTGCATTGGACACTTTTTTCTGTTGGCCCCCCGATTCTTGCAAAAGTCCAACCCCACCAGCAAGTGCAAGTAACCAAACGGGGCTCTGGCACATTTGTAAGTGCAAAGTCGAACTGCTTTCACATGTGTAGACATGTGGTGCGCTTAAATTAAAAATCAGTCGCTAACTACCCACCATGATTATCATGGCCTGTACCACGTGTACTAGGGATAAGCAAAAAAAAAAGGATTCGATCACAAGTGCCCACCAGCCCCCTCTGAGAGATAAACACATGATGTATAAGATATATTTATAAGAAGCATTGATCTAGTTGTTTCTTCCAGTAAGCATAAGTATATTCTAAACATATCTGTGTCCAAGTGATCCTTTGACAAATGTTCTTAACCATTAGGTTTCGCCCACTATGACTCAGGTTCGAATCCTGCATTGGGGAATTTTTTTCTAATTAAAATAATGCTCCAATAGAGGCCGATTCTTACAAAAGTCTAACCCCCCCAGTGAGTGCAAGAAACCAAACAGGGCTATGGCACTCTTGTAAGCGAAAAAGTCAAACTGTTTTTCACATATGTAGACATGTGGTGCATTTACAGTAAAAGCAGTCACCTACTTCTACCCACCATGATTATCATGGCCTGTACCACGTGTACTAGGGATAAGCATGTACCACAGGTAAAAAAAAAAAGATATTGTCCTTGATATACCTCATCGGATTCAGTAGAACAACCTCCATGAGAGAATGCTCAGGATAGTGGAGACCTCTCTACAAAAGACAGTTTTTATCGCCAAAATTACCCAATATTACTAAATAGCAACTCTCCAGTAAAAGGTCATCCCTCTCTCTGAAGGACACTTTGGCTCAGCAACTAGGTGTTGTCCTTTACAGAGAGGAAGATCCAATCTTGGTTACTTACAGTGGGTAACACAGGATTATGGGAACTCCACATCTATTTTTGCTACTATTGACTAAAATTTGGCATTGGCATAGATTTGAATAATTAAGGTGTTTGTAGAGTAAAGTGGGATTTTATTATTATTATATATATGTCACATTCTGCTTCTAAATTATTAATAGATGTAAATTTTTACGCTGTCAGGAATTTTGTAAATATTTGTAACTATAAATAAAAGTGATTGAAAAAAGTTAGTTAGTCAGACGGGTTCTCTTTTCTTTACGCAAAACAATATTATCTGCATATTGGCATGTACAGATCATCATAGAAACCTTACAGAAGTCGACAGGATCATATCTCGGGATCAATTCAAAAGGGAGATTCAGATTTCTTCTTTCTTCTAATGAGTCTTCCTTCGATGAGGTGTTTGCTCTCTTTCTTCCCATCGCTGGTCAGATCCTGTCTAATTCTGTAACGTTTCTATGATGATCTGTACACGGCAATATGCAGATGATATTGTTTTGCGTAAAGAAAAGAGAACAATCAACCGTCTGACAAACTTTTTTTTCAATCACGCGCCTTTTATTTATAGTCACAAATATTTACATATATATATATATATAAAATAAAATGATTTAAAAGCGCGAATGTTTCTTTTATACATAAAACGAACTTCTACTGTCCTTACTGCGATGAAAAAATATATTGGGAGGGCTTGGCTCATCAGTGGTGAACCCTCCCAGCGGTTTCGCCAATTTAATGGCGAAACCGCTGGGAGGGTTCACCACTGATGAGCCAAGCCCTCCCAATATATTTTTTCATCGCAGTAAGGACAGTAGAAGTTCGTTTTATGTATAAAAGAAACATTCACGCTTTTAAATCATTTTATTTTATATGTATAGATGGCGCGTTATTGCTTTGTGTTAATATATATATATCAAAGATATTTCTACAGCCTTTGTACTGCGTTGAATACAAATTGAAAGAGGGAAGGCTTGGCTCATCAAAAATGGAGAAACCACTGGGAGGGTTCACCGCTGATAACCCATACCCTCCCTCTTCTCATTTTTATTCATAGCAGTATAAGGACTGTAGAAATAGATTTTATGGATATATACACTCATGGACAAAAGTTAAGGAAGTTGTATCTTTCAGCATGTATATTGGGATTGAGACAATAACTCTGAAAGATATTACAGTGACCTTTATTGAAGACACACGAGATAACCAATATCCACTCATGGACAAAACTTAAGGAAGTTGTACCTTTCAGCATGTATATTGGGATTGAGACAATAACTCTGAAAGATATTACAGTGACCTTTATTGAAGACACACGAGATAACCAATATCCACTCATGGACAAAACTTAAGGAAGTTGTACCTTTCAGCATGTATATCGGGATTGAGACAATAACTCTGAAAGATATTACAGTGACCTTTATTGAAGACACACGAGATAACCAATATCCACTCATGGACAAAACTTAAGGAAGTTGTACCTTTCAGCATGTATATTGGGATTGAGACAATAACTCTGAAAGATATTACAGTGACCTTTATTGAAGACACACGAGATAACCAATATACACTCATGGACAAAACTTAAGGAAGTTGTACCTTTTAGCATGTATATTGGGATTGAGACAATAACTCTGAAAGATATTACAGCAGAATGATCCAATACAGTATTATAGCTCTGAGAAGCGGTCTGGTGGATTAAATTGGCGAAACCGCTGGGAGGGTTCACCACTGATGAGCCAAGCCCTCCCAATATTTTTTCATCGCAGTAAGGACAGTAGAAGTTCGTTTTATGTATAAAAGAAACATTTGCGCTTTTGAATCCTTTTATTTTATATGTATAGATGGCGCGTTATTACTTTGTGTTAATTTATTCCTAATGTTCTTGTCTTTATAGTTTGCTGAAGAGCATTGCTCGAAGCAAATATTTGAATGTAATTCTACTGTCCTATAAGCTTATGTCCATAGTTTACTTGAAAACCATTCCTAAGATTCCATCCTTCAGTGTAGCATATAAAAGCAGAATGATCCAATACAGTATTAGAGCTCTGAGAAGCGGTCTGGTGGATTAAATTGGCGAAACCGCTGGGAGGGTTCACCACTGATGAGCCAAGCCCTCCCAATATTTTTTCATCGCAGTAAGGACAGTAGAAGTTCGTTTTATGTATAAAAGAAACATTCGCGCTTTTGAATCCTTTTATTTTATATGTATAGATGGCGCGTTATTACTTTGTGTTAACAGTGACCTTTATTGAAGACACACGAGATAACCAAGTTTGAATAGTCTCTGTCCCCTCAAAAAAATAGACGACTGGTGACATCAAAGAATTTCTACTTCCTCAAGTTTTGTCCATCAGTGTACATATATCCATGAATGGTTAGATATGCAAATATATAACTGAATTTGCATAACTATTACATTTTTAAATATCTATATATGACCTTTTTTTTTAATTGACAATATCAAAATATGAGACTTAAGTTTCAAGCCTCTGTCTCCGTCAAAAATATAGAAGAACAGTGACATTAAAGACTTTCCATTTTCTTAAGTTTTGTCCATGAGTGTTCTGGTCCTTTGTGGTTGTTACTTCTGGCAGAATATGATCTGAGAAGGTTTCTATGGCATGGCACTTGTACAGGTTTTGTAATTTTTTTTTGTCCATTTTGGAATTTTAAGGTTTGGTAAGGTTCACTTTTTAAATCCTGTTACAACTGTTTGTTAATTTCTATTGAGTTTATGTAATTTTTCTATTTGCTTCAATAGTCTGTACCAGGGGTCGGTAATCTTTTTTTGAGGTGGAAGAGTCAAAAATTACAAAATAATATTTTAAAAGAGCCACAAAATGCTTTTATTGCCAACAAAAAATAGTATATTCTTGCATAAATAATATTTGCATATGGAACTAAGGAGCCGCAGTTTGCCGACCCCTGGTCTGTACTATCAGTGATTTTGTAGAGCTTTCAATTTTTCTTTATTTTTCAATCCTATTCATTTATAAAAGGTATAAAAAGGACCTCATCCAATCTAAATGATCAAACTGTATGTGGTTTCGGCAACATTGTTGTTACCAAAATATCACATACGGTTTAAGCATTTGGATATGGTGTTGTTGCCCTATGTTTCTAATTCTTAACTAAAGTTACAATTTGGATTATAGATTAGAAACACAAGGTAATAATACCAAATCCAAATAAATAAATAGTGTGTGACGTTTCTGTACCAGCGTTACCAAAACATCACACACTATTAATTTATTTGGATTTGTGGTCTTATTTTCTTGTATCGAAACACAAGGTAATAAGACCAAATCCAAATAAAGTGTGTGACATTTCAGTAACAGTGCTGTTACTAACATCAGACAAAAGTATCCAACTTTTGTACCATATTATTTTAAACTTAATTAAACACAAGGTAATAAAACCAAATCATGTGTTTATAATCTATAATCCAAATTGTGACTTATCACCTTTAACTTAATTAATTATTTTGTTACTCTTTTGAACATTTTTTACTACTTATTTTTACTATTTCAATTTTTTTTATTTATTATAATTTATAAATATATATAACTCTGAATAACTTGATGAAAAATAGATTTGGTAATTTTGTCTGAAGATGGTAACCACACTTTTACCGAAACACTTCACCTATAATTTTCTTTTTTGTTCTTTTTTCCTTATGATTATAAACATGAGGTTAATAAGCCCAAATCCAAATATATGGTGTGTGACATTTCAGTAACAGCGTTGTTACCATCTTCAGACAAAAGTACTGAATGAGAAATTTTACCACAGCATGTTTTAAATAGTTACATCATAGTTAAACAGTAACTATTTAAAACTTTCTGTGATAAAATTTCTCATTCAGTACTTTTGTCTGGAGATGGTAACATCGCTGTTACTGAAATGTCACACACCATTTATTTGGATTTGGTGTCTTATTACCTTGTATCTATAATCAAAATTGTACTTTGAAGTATTTTTTGTAGATTTGTGATTAACATTGAACTAAAACTCTTGTTGGAATTGTTCATCGAGCTAACCAGAATGCTGATTGTGTTTCTCACCTCCAATCTAACCCTGTCTTACCTTGATGAGTGAATCCTCACACGCTATATGTTTAGGTATGTGTTATATATTGAACTTGGTGTTTCCTTGCGCGCAGGTCCTGTTCAGCAACCTACCTACACAGCCTGTGATCCCAGCTGCCTCTCTCACCAAGGTATTATGGCTTCCTTGTTTTTTTTTTTTTTTGTTTTTTTTTAATAGTACAAATGTGACATTGTACTGGGATAAAGTGCATAAATTATGACAAAGGCATCTCCTTATCATGCAACTGAAAGTTTCTGATGGTTTGTGCCATCTATCGGAATAAATCTTGCACCACGCTGATGAGAACCAACAGCCCAAAATGTGTCCGTGGTTAGCTTTTCTTGATTATTCAAGAATGGGTATTTGGCCAATTGTGGAATAATTAAAAATCAACGAGAATAGTTGATATTTATTCCGATAGATTGCACAAGCCATCAGCGCAACTTCCAGTTGCACGATAAGGAGATGCCTTTTTAAAATAAATTATTTGTTTTTAGTTCTGAAGAACATTTGTTGGTTAGAAGTTGAATACATCAACTTATAGTTTAACTCCTGACATTTCACTGACTTCAGTCGGGAATGTTTACTTTGAATCCTAGTTCTACTTATATACATGAAGCTGTATTTCAGAAAATTGTCATTATTTACCTAGTACACGTGGTACAGGCCATGATAATCTTGGTGGGTAGTTAGCGACTGCTTTTACTGTAAGCGCACCACATGTCTACACATGTGAAAAGCAGTTCAACTTTGCACTTACAAATGTGCCAGATCCCCGTTTGGTTACCTGCACTCGCTGGTGGGGTTGAACTTTTGCAAGAATCAGGGGGCCATTGAAGCATTTTTTTTTTTATCAGAAAAAAAGTGTCCAATGCGGGAATCGAACCCGGGTCGTAGTGGTCGAAAACCAAACGGTTTAACCAGCCTTCTACTGATCCCCTATCGTGCATAAATATAAGTAGAACCAGGATTCAAAATAACCATTCCCCTGAAGAGAGTGTGACAGGAAGAAATGTCGGGAGTTAAAGTATTGATTGATGTGACTATTTATTTTTACTTATCCCTCTTGATATAAAGCACAATTATAGATTATACCTACAAGGTAATAAGACCATGGGGGTCTGTGTAAGGGTGTTCTAAACCATTGGTATTCAGCAACTACGACCCTGGATCAAATCCCACATTGGGCACTTTTTTTTTCTAATTAAAAAAAAATGCTACAATGGCCCCTGAATTTTGCAAAAGTCCAACCCCACCAGAGAACGCAAGTAACCAAACGAGGCTCTGGCACATATGTAAATGCAAATTCGAACTGCTTTTCATATGTATAGACATGTGATGCAGTTACAGTAAAAGCAGTCGCTTTGAAAGCAGTCACCATGATTATCATGGCCTGTACCACATGTACTAGAGATAATGAAAATAAGACCAAATCCAAATAAATTGATAGTGTGTGACATACTAAAATATACTAAAAAAACATCACACACTATATATTTATTTGGATTTGGTCTTATTACCTTGTTTTTATAATCTACAAGGTATGTCCCATAAGTTATCGGACTGGGTCCATAAAAAAAAAAATTATAAGATTTTTTTTTTTTTTTAATTATTAAAACTTTTCAAAGTAATCCCCCCTTGCTTCAATGCACCAGCGCCATCGTTCCTCCCAATTGTAAAAACAGTTTTTATAGGCCTCTTTTGGAATGCTCTTCAATGCCAACAGCGATATTTCTATTATGTCATCCCTGGTGTCAAAATGTCTTCTTTTTAGAACTGCTTTGTGTTTGGGGAACAGGAAAAAGTCATTTGGTGCGATGTCTGGGGAAATGGGTGGTTGAGGTAGGATTTCTGTCCCGTTTTTCGCCAAAAAAACTTGCTACCAAGTGCGCTGTGTGAGGGCGGGCATTGTCATGGTCTAGGATCCAGTCACCATTAGTCCATTTTTCTGGCCTTTTTTTCTAATAGCTTCCCTTAGACGGCGAAGAATGCCCAAATACATTTCCTTAATAACTGTTTGGCCTGCAGGAAGATACTCAGGATGAACAATGCTCTTGTTATCCAAAAAGGGAACCAGTAACACCTTGTTTCTGGATTTCAATATCCTGGATTTTTTGGGTCTAGGCTCACCCTGACCTCTCCACTCGGCAGATTGACACTTGGTTTCAGGGTCATAGCCATAGACCCATGTCTCGTCGCCTGTGATTATCTTGTCTTTCCATTCCGGATCCGTTCTTGTCATTTCCAACATGTCCTCACAGGTTGCAAGCCGTCACAGTTTTTGCTCATTAGTGAGGAATCTTGGGATGAATTTTGCAGGAGTCTTCAAATTTTTGGTTACGATCCTTCCAATCATTGTTTTAGAGATGCCTGTGTCTTGCTCTAGCTCCAGCAAAGTGGTTCGAGGATTTTCTTTTATCAAATCGGTGGTTTTTTGTACATTTTCATCAGTCCTTTGAAATTTTGGGCGTCCTTGATGAGGATCATCTTCAATGGAAATTCTGCCAGCTTTAAATCTAGAATTCCATTCAAAAACAGTTGTTCTCTTTGGGGCGTCATTGGGGAATGCTTTATTAAGCATTTCAAAAGTTTTGATTGCTGATATTTGAAGTTTCACACAAAATTCTATGCAAATCCTCTGGTTCAAATTTTGTTCCATGGTAAAATCGCCGTAGCGCTAGGTGTAACCTTTAAATAAATTAGAATTACCTTGGCGCGCGCGCGTATGTACCGCCTTGATATTGGCACCACCGTGTTGCCAGATATTTTTTCTATAATAAACAGTCAAATTTATTTACATTTTTCATTTTTTACTTTTTTTATGGACCCAGTCCGGGAACTTATGGGACATACCTTGTATAATCCAAATTGTACCTTATCATGATGTTACCATTTATTGAAGTTTACTGAGACACTGTGGGACTGCAGCAGAGTGGCTCCAACTCTTCCCTAGAGAGAGTACAGGAGAGTGGAACCCACAACCACATCCTCCTCCACTGAAGACATGTGAGTTCCTATTTACACCCAGGAGTGTGCAAAAATAAGGTTGTCCCAAAAGTTCATGTTTTTCTTATTACTTGGCGAATACACCAATACCTCGCTTTGCGTCATTTCATTTTGTGTTTTTTTCGAAGTTGCGTCGCTGCTTAATTTTTACTGATTTTCACTGTGCGTCGTTATGTTTTCGAAGTTGTTTTGGATTGAGTCTTTGAATTTTTTTTCCTAAAATATGGCAACACCTTTGTTTTTGATTGCGCCTTCACATATTTTCACTTTGCGTCGTTTCAATTCGCGTCGTGTCTTTTTTGGAACGTAACCCCGACGCAAAGCGAGGTATGGGTGTACATCTTCTTCTTTCTTATCTCCACTCAATCATATTAGGGTATCAAGTCTGTAGAGCTTGAGACTTTTGATGCTGTCTGCCGGTAAAGAGTAAAGCTCATCAATGGATGAGTCAATACAGTCAATAATTTGTTTTGGGGTTGTTGCAGGTTGACACTTAGTACATAGTGAGGGAAATCACAAATACATAATACATAATGCATTTACCTTATACATAATACAAAGACATTATAAAATGGAAGGATTTAAAAGCACGAATATTTCTTTTATACATAACTAGCCGAATGACCCGGGCAATGCCCAGGTTTTACCCGATTAAATGTTTTTATTCAAATACTATTCGTTACAATTATAAATTGGCGCCGTGGATGTCACTCTTGTGAAACGTCCCGCTCCAAACTTTGTGTCAGAGAAGCGATATTTTTATAAAGAGATGATCTGGCTTTGTGTCTTCTGCTCGAATGAATGTTTTTCTGTTAGAATTTTGTTCCTGCACACTAAAAATGAACTGGCTTCACCCGTGGTCTCAGCTTTTTGGAATTTTTCCCGATATAATTTTGTATCTGATAATCAAACATGATACAGCAATATTATCATCATCATTTTCTGACTAAAAAAACAACTATTTTTGCCCAGAACCTGTAATTTTATTTTTTATTGGCTAAAAATCCGATAAATATATTTTCCAGATTTTTCTCTATGTCCTGTCAAAACACGTTTTACATGTACATTAGGTCATCTGATATTACCTCCCATCTTCACCGCTAGAGGCGCTGCTTGCGAGCGAAAAGGCAAATTTGCAACGCAATTTGCAAATAACTCGAAGAATATTCGGGATAGAGACCTGAAATTTTTCCAGATTCTACTCTATATACTGTTAAAATTTCAGTCAGATTAGTTACGTATTGTGGACGTGTATAGCCGACATAGATACCCACATACATACACTGACTTTTATATATATAGGGATAAATACAAGGTAATAAGACCAAATCCAAATCCATTTCTTTTATACTTAATATAAACTTCTACTGCCCTTACTGCGATGAAAAAAATATATTGGGAGGGCTTGGCTCATCAGTGGTGAACCCTCCCACCGGTTTCGTCAATTTAATCCTCCAGACCGCTTCTAAGAGCTCTAATACTGTATTGGACGATTCTGCTTATATACCCAGCACTGAAAGATGGAATCTCAGAAATGGTTTTCAAGAAAACTATGGACATAAGCGCGGACATAGTGTAATTTTGCGTGTATCCGCCTCGATTATTGCCTTTAATTGGTCGTTGTCAACAACGGATGGACGTCCACGGCTCTCTTCATCTCCAAGCCTGGTATGGCCGTTGATAAATTTTTCGGACCACCTGCGGGTGGTGCGTTCAGAGGTTATACCTTTGCCTCATGCGCTGATGACATTTCGAATTGTTTCCGCAGCATTTTGGCCGAGTTTGAACTCCATGAAGCAAAATTATGCGGATTTCCTGTTTTGAAAGCATTTTTAATACAGCCTGGTATCACACAAAATATATTGGTGGATAAAGTGACAGAGCAAGAAATAAGCTTTATAACAATATATTACTTGCAAATATTTAAAAATAATTAATTGCAATTATCAATGATTGAATTTGGGTTAATGAAACTTTGCTGGTCCCAAGCCCGAATGAAAAAGGAGGAGGGGGAGCAGTAACAAGCTCACTAAAAAACCTGGGCTCAGCTGGCCCGGCTGATAGCACCCTGTAAGGGCTCCTGATCCAGGGATACAGGATGAGCAGCATTTGTACTCCATGTTAGGAGCGGCTGCACATGGCGTCTGTTCCTCATGTCAGAGGCGGCCATTTCTTTTGGAGCTAAGTCGGCCTGCCACTGAGTAGTGCTCCCAGTCTTAATGACAAAGGCAGACGCATTATACTTCACCCAGTCATGATGGTCTCAAGCTTTACAAGCTTGATACCCTAATATGATTGAGTGGAGATATGAAAGAAGAAGAAGAAGGGTTAATGAAATTGGCCATTATTTTTGAATCAATTAAATAAATAGTCCCAAACGCGTTCATGGTTGGCTTCTTTTGATTTATCAAAAAAATGGGTTGGCTAAATATCAGAAAACAATTAGTTGATTTCTGTTCCATTAAATGGCTCTCTGACATCTAAATGGTTCATGTGAACGTGGTCAGGATATGCCTTTTCGATTTTAATACCAACGCCTGAATTTTAATTTTACACACATATGTTATAAAAATGAATAGAAATGAGATTTCCTGCTTAAATTTAGATCATGTTGAAGATTATGGTAATGTAATGCAGTTGTGGTTGAAATCTTTAAAGTATGATAATGAAAAATAGTTTTGATCAGCAATTTAATTGAACTAAAGAAATATGTAAAAATGACATAATTTGATAAAAGTACTGCCTGGCTTAAGGCGAGTAGAATAAAGAAAACAAAAGATTATTTACATATACATTATTTACAGGGTCCCACTCCAGGGATATGGAGGAGCTGCGTCTGTACTCATGTTAGAGTCAGCAGCAAAGGCATCTGCTTCCATGTTAGGAACGGCCTCAAACTACAGGCAAAGTCAGACTTTCACCAAAGTGTGCCTGAATCATGGTGCCATGATCAACGAAAGCTACACCCCATTCCATGAGATAAAGCTCGAGGAGCATGAACTCATGGAATTCGTGTAATTTTTACACAAGGGGATAAGAAACAACAACAACAAAGATTAGAGCCGGCCATTGGGATAAAACAACAAGTTTTTATAGGGGAAGAGTGAGCTCTGGCGGTCGATTTAGCAGAGTATTTCAATCTATGAAATTATAATTTAAAATAAAATAATATTTTTATATAACATATATACATATTCTGTTGATATTATAACCATATTAGTTATGTTCTGAGGATATGTATAGCCGAAAAACATACATACATAGGCTTTTATATAGAGAGAGATAAAGCAAAGACTCACCAAGTCTTAGAGAGAACTGGCTATCATTCTATATCCTTCTATATAACCGGATAATGAACTAATAATTAATAATCAAGATGTTGATATCTTTATTCAATAACTAGCGGATGTACCCGGCTTCGCCCGGGTTTTACCCGAGTAAAGGTTTGTCTAACGAATCTCTCGATAAAGTGAACATTTTTTCCCCGGGGCCCTTGAAAAATACTCGATAAGTTGAATAAAATCAATTATAATTGGTTTCCTCGGTAATTGGAAGTTAAAGGAATAGTATCTTGCCTTGGAATTGTATCATTATTCTTGTCTCAAATAAATTGCTGTGTCATCCTGAATTTTTTCTTTCCTAATTTTCTACATTACAAAATCATCGTATCATCATGATAATATTTAGAGCAGATTGTCGAATTATAACAGATAAATTAGAATATTTATAAAACAACACTTAAAGTTTCACCGCATAAGTTTCTTTTCTGTGAAAAATCAATATTTATTTCAAAGAGAAATATTTAATATTTCTAACTTTTTTTGGCTGAAGTATGAAAGGGTGAAAATATGAAGAGTAATGGCGAACGGAAAAATAAAAGTGTCCAGGGGCGGGAATAGAACCCACAACCTTCCACTTACAGGGCAGATGCCATGTCCACTAGGCTACCCTGGACGTATCTTTCCGTTCGTAAATAATACTTAAAGTAACTTATAATACATTATAATGTAGAATATTTATCTTGATTATTTTTAGGCGAAAAGTTATTTCAAAAATTTTATTTGCTAGAAACCTTCCCAGTACTATACTAAATAACGTCCCAAAGTTTCATGGCGTTACAATGAGTGGTTTGGTCAGGCATAAAGGACAGACAGACACACACACATACATTCATTTTTATATATATAGATTATCAAGAGACTATTTTTTACCAATAAGATACAAAAAGACTTGAAAATCAACCTTGAAGGTTGCCTGGCTGGCATTCATATTTCTGTAAAATATAGACGGCCAGTTTTCTCAACAAAAATCTTTTGTCTTCCTCGGAAGAGGTAAATAAGAATAAGACATTTGGCGTTAAAAATCGTTCTGTAAAAAAAATAGAACAATTTTTAACCCCTTACAAATGCTTTATTTTTATTTGTTTCTCCTGACAAAACAAAATATTTTGTTGAAACATTGTGAAAAAACTCTAACTCTGGTCGAAGTATCTATATTTTACAGAAATAAAAAGATCAATGTATTAAAAAAACAGTTACACCTATCCCCCGATTTACATGGTACTTGTTTTACACGTTTACGCTTCTACATGGTCTTCCAAATAATTTTTTTTTGTTGTTGTTTTTATCGCACTATACTAAATGCTACTGTGATTGAACACATGCGCTGTGTACACATCTCACGAGGAATCCCGAGCTTATGTGCTGACTACATATTTTAACCTGTCAATGCATTTTATTTCTGTGTACACCTATCCCCCGATTTACACGTTTTTCTCAGGAACGTATCTACCGTGTAAATCGGGGGATAGGTGTATTTATTATTTACACACAATATTTTAAAATAGGAAAGATCATATCAAAAATGAGCAAGTACTTAATTTTTAAAAGTTTTTTTATCACCAAATTTAAAAACCATGAAAAATTTATTCTAACTCCGATATATCAATAAACCATTTGACTCAGCAATTTAATTTATAAAACTAAAAAGGCCAGCTAATGATTAGTATTCATTAAAACAAAATCTTAAACTATGTTCAATATCAGAGGTGAATATACAACAACAACAACAAAAAGCCTTTATTTAGGGTCACTGACCCTATACAGGATTCACCAGAGGTATGCAGTGAAACAAAGGAAATAACGATATATACAGAAGAAAAATTAAAAAAAAAACAAGAAAGAGAAAGAGGGAAGCAAGAAAAACAACACAAAAAGAGTAGCAGTAAGAAATTGAGGAGTGAGTGTCACTTGGCCTTCTTCTGAGATATGGACTTGTGGAAACCATAAAACGCCGTAGCAATATACTTATTCTGGGTCATATTGTCAATTAATGATGGAAGTGAAGCACCAGAGGTGAATATAAAAAAGTGATTACAAAACACACGTGGCAAAAGTAAACAAATATAATTTTCAAAAGAGAAAAATATTAATTGAAATTTATTACATTAATTTATGATATATATTTTAAGGTATTATAGGGATTAAATATGCATTTACATACAAATAGGTACAAATTAGCGCCTTCAAGTACAAGTTCATATATTTTACAATACAGTAGATACATTAAGGCACAAATATATTCAAAACAAATAACTAAGTTATATTATTGTCAATTTATTTTTGTTCTGATATATAACACTCTGAATTCCAAAAATGAATTTGATTGACAAATCTCAATATATTGAATTTGTTTAATCTTTTCAAAATCAGTTCCTTGGCAACCAATAATAATTTTGAACGCAATTTTTCTTTCTCAATGCCTTCAGAAAAACGTTCTTGAAGCATTTCAAAGTAGTTTGGAAATTGTTGCTTATAAAAAGGCATGTTCAATTCCATATTCACACGTAGACCTGTTGATTCATTGGATAGATAGCCCGCTAACCTGTTTTGGTCATTTTCTAACAAGAAACTAAGCAATGTAATATTGGATTCACCAAGAAAATGATTCTCCATTATGGCAACTTGACTCTTGCAGCTATTCATCCATTCAATTAGATTATTTGGTAACTGAATATTTTCAGGCAAACTATATGTTGGGTGCCATAGAACAAAATATAATATCATTAATTTTATAAATGGTAGATTTTCGAAAATTCTATTCCTGATTTGAATGGATCTCAAAAATGCAAAAATATGAAAATGAGTAGAATACCTTAATAATTGTTTTGTAACTCTATTTGCACTGATATCATGGGCTTCTATTAATATCATATTTTCAAATGCAGATAGAGTAAAAGGTAAAATTTCATTTAGGCTTTTAATATTAGCGTCAGCTCCAGCATCTAAAAGAGTGTGAATGATGACTGGATTTGAAGTACGAGAAGCTTTATACAACGCGGTCTCACATTTTTTATTCTTTGCATTTATTGAAGCACCAGCTTGTATTAACATTTTTGCTAATTTATTGCTTTGATTTGATGTTGTCATAGCTAAAGGTGCATCACCCCGAATATCTTTTTCATTAACATCACCTCCTGATTTGATCAAGAAACTTGCCACTTCTCGAGACTCATATAAGCATGCATGATGTAAAAGTGTTCTATTAGATACATCCTTTTTGCCTATATCAGCTCCAGCTTCTAACAATAACTTGAAATTTAGAAATTTCCTCGATTGAATTGAATAAAAGATTGCTGAAAGCGTGTTTTGGCAGATCGCTTCTAAATCAAGCTTGATTTTTAAAAGATAATTTAAGAAGTTTGTATCACATTTTTTAGAGGCATTCATTAATGGTGTTCTTCCCCAACAATCAGGTAGATTACAATCTGCTCCTGCAATAATCAGGTATTGGAATATTTGAAAATTGTTAGTATTGATAGCTTTCTGAAGTGGAGTTATTATATTCCCATTCCTAGCATTTATGTCTGCACCCTTGTCTAATAATTTTCTACAAAGATATTCGTTACCTAGAGCGGCAGCTAGATGCAGTGGGGAATCCAAATCATCGATTGAATTCCTAAGTCTTTCAAGTTTTCTTTCAAATCTAATAGGTTGACTCTTTAAATATCTTAAGTAGTTACTCATTAAATTCATGTCAAATTTAAAATTTACATCAATCCCTTCTTCAATTATCATATACACTTCGTTGAAGTTTTCCAAAATAATATTATGTAAAAATTTCATTTTTGAATCCATTATAAAATTTGTATGCATTATCGATGAGATTTATTTTCTGATATTTAAGTTTTATTATGAATTTGAATTTTTAATTGATATACCAACAATGAGTTTCTGAATATTGAAAACGCATCTAAGCGCCAAAAAATAATTCATTCTGTAAAACTAATAAATTAATATATATTCTGTGAGTTTATATAATAAAGATTCCAATTAATTTTTTTTATATTTTAATTTTAAATATTAATATTCAAATTTTTTTGTTATAACAAAAAATCATAAAAGTTCCTTATTAGCTTTGACTATATAAATAAACAATTTACTTTTTGCAAATAAATAATAAATATATAAAAATGAATGTATGTGTGTGTCTGTCCTTTATGCCTGACCAAACCACTCATTGGAACGCCATGAAACTTTGGGAAGTTATTTAGTATAGTACTGGGAAGGTTTCCGAAAAATAATTTCTTGAATATCTTTAGAGTTATTTGCATATTTGTAGATTTAACTCGCAACCAGCGCCACCATTGCGACGATGATAACAAGTTTTTTATCTATAAGTTTTATTATCACTAAGTTTATTATCTTAAATATTATTTATCAAAAGTAAGATTATCTCAGAATGACACGGCAATTTATTAGAGACAAGAATAATGATACAATTCCAAGGCAAAGATACTATTCCTTTAACTTCCAATTACCGAGGGAACCAATTAATATTGATTTTATTCAACTTATCGAGTATTTTTCAAGTGACTGGGAAAAAATTGTTCACTAGATAAAACGATGATTTTGTAATGTAGAAAATTAGGAAAGACAAAATTCAGGATGACACGGCACACAGGGACCGGGAAAAAATGTTCACTTTATCGAGATATTCAAATTTACGAGTTTCAAATTATCAAAATATATCTTCTTTTTTTTTTTATAAGTTTATAGAGAATTGTTTTAACAAATGTTCGTTAGACAAACCTTTACTCGGGTAAAACCAGGGCGAAGCCGGGTACATCCGCTAGTAAATAATAAATGCTTAAAGATTTAATCGCGATAAAAATAGCCACTTATAAGGAGTAAATATGAATCATTTAAAGGGGAATTTAAAAAAGAGGGAATGGTCAAACAACATCTATAAACTCCCTTGGCAGAGCTGACTGCTATAGGGCGCGTCCCCAGGTGGCAGATAGGGGAACCACCTTCAGATATGAAGGTCAGCTGCGAAACAAGCAGAATAACTCTGACAAATAAGAAGTCGCGGACCAACAGTAGCTTTTTTAGAAGTGGAGTAGACCTCTTTAAAAATCCTGAGTTCAACTGACCTGGTTGATAGACCTCAGCAAGGGTCTCTCTCCAGGGATATGGAGGAGCTGCATCTGTACTCATGTTAGAGTTGGAGGCAAAGACATCTGTTTCCATGTTAGGAACAGCCTCAAATTACAGGCAAAGTCAGACTTTCACCAAAGTGTGCCTGGATCATGGTGCCATGATCAACGAAAGCTGCACCCCTACACCCCATTCCATAAGATCATGGAATTCGTGTAATCTTTACACAAGGGGATAAGAAACAACAACAACATCACACACTATTTATTTGAATTTAGTCTTATTTATTACCTTGTGTTTATAATCTATAATCCAAATTGTGCCTTATCATAGTACAATTGTGAAATTGTATTGTTATTTCTTAACCCCTTGTACAAAGATTACACAAAATTACACAAAAATATGATATTTTGTACAATTGCATTATCTTTATTGAGTAAGTATAGTAACAGTATGGGTACTATCATCAGACTAAAGTATTGAATAAACTTCATTCAGTACTTTTGTCTGATAGTAACAACGCTCATACCAAAATGTCACACAGTATTTATCCATTTGGATTTGGTCTTGTTACCTTATGTTTCTAATCTATAATCCAAATTGTACCTTATCATTGGAGATTTGGTCTTATTACCTTGTGTTTATAATCTATAATCCAAATTGGACCTTATATCATTGGAGATTTGGTCTTATTACCTTATGTTTCTAATCTATAATCCAAATTGTACCTTATCATTGGAGATTTGGTCTTATTACCTTGTGTTTATAATCTACTGGCCGAATGACCCGGGCAACGCCCGTGTTTTACCCGATTGAATGTTTTTATTCAAATACTATTTGTTACAATTATAAATTGGCGCCTTAAATAAATGCATATATTAGTTAATAACTATAGCGTATGTGCTCTTTATCTGTCTATGTACTGTTGGCTTCCGTAGGCGTCTCATACTGGGAAAAAGAAAGAGAGGATTCCATTTTGTTATTAACTAATATATGCATTTATTTAAGGAGCGACCCGCTCCAACACAATAGTTACAAAAACGGAAAAGCGAGTGGGGGAGGCATGATGGGGGGGGGGGGGGGGGGGGGGGGGCAAAGGTGGCGTGATCATAGCCAACCAATAGGAGGGCGCCATTCCAAAAAAAAAGCAAACGGTGACAGAGGCCGATGAGGAATGACGCTCGTAACTGTATATAGAATAATCCAAATTGTGTGCCTTATCATTGGAGATTTGGTCTTATCACCTTGTGTTTACAATCTATAATCCAAATTGAACCTTATCATTGGAGATTTGGTCTTATTACCTTATGTTTATAATCTATAATCCAAATTGAACCTTATCATATATGAAGGACCATTAAGAAATTGAGAATCTCCAACCATTTCAATGCCAAATCTTCAAGCAACAATGCTGATTCTGAAATATGACACGCTATTTATTGAGATTTGTTCTGGTTATTGAACCTTCGGAATCCCATGACTTTGACCTATCCATTGTTAGAAGCACTAAAAAAGAAACAAGGTAATAAGACCAAATACAAATAAATGAATAGTGTGACATTTCGGTAACAACGTTGTTACCGAAACGTCACACACTATTCATTTAGATACACAAATTGTGCCTTATCATTGGAGATTTGGTCTTATTACCTTGTTTTTATAATCTATAATTCAAATTGTGCCTTATCATTGGAGATTTGGTCTTGTTACCTTGTGTTTATAATCTATAATCCAAATTGAACCTTATCATTGGTCTTATTACCTTGTGTTTATAATCCAAATTGTGCCTTATCACTCTAAAAAAGATGTTCTCTTGCTAACTGTAGATCTGTGTGTTCCAGGCTCAACTCTCTGCAGTTGCCGGAATCCTCCCTCAGAAATCTCTGCCTCCAATCAACCGTCACTGATGTTGTGGAGTCCATGAAGAATCCCATGTACTCAATTCTTTCATTTACTTCTTCCTCCCAAGAGAACAACAGTCTTTGATTTCCAGATATAAGTCTGGTCGGACAATGACAGAATGGTTGCAGGTTTTCCCACTATGTACTAAGTGTCAGCCTGCAACCCCAAGACAAATTATGTTGTTGTTGTTTCTTATCCCCTTGTGTAAAGATTACACAAATTCCATGAGTTCATGCTCCTCGAGCTGTTTTATGATGAGCAGCGGCCTCTCCCAAAGGTCCTGTTTAGTGCATCTAATGCAAGCCAAAATGTGTTCTGGAGCTGCAGGTATCAAACTACATTATGGGCAAGTGGGGTAGATTTTGTTATTATTTTCTATCTTCAATGGCTTGAGATGGCCTGTTCGAAATCTTGTTAGTGTTGTTTGATACTGTCTATTTCTGATGTTCAGAGCTCCTCCTGGGTTCACTCCACTGTAAAGATACATAATTGACTGTATTGACTCATCCATTGATGAGCTCTACTCTTCCCCGGCAGACACCATCAACAAGCTTTACAAGCTTGATACCTTAGTGTGATAGAGTGGAGATAAGAAAGAAGAAAACTTACTTCTTACTGAGAGTCAAACTCTTACTCTTCAACATAGACATAGCCATTATGCAATTAATTATGCAAATTTATTACGTTTTTTTGTGTTTCTAAAATTTTCCTAAATCAACTAAAAAAAAAAGGGAAAATAGCAACACTTTGAATATCCAAAAACTATAATAAACACAAGGTAATAAGACCTAATCCAAATAAATTAATAGTGTATGATGTTTCGGTTACAGCGTTGTTACCATAATCAGACAAAAGTACTGAATGGGAAATTTTACCACAGTATGTTTTAAATAGTTACATCATAGTTAAACAGTAACTATTTAAAACATGCTGTGGTAAAATTTCTCATTCAGTACTTTTGTCTGAAGATGGTAACAACGCTGTTACCGAAACATCACACACTATTTATTTATTTGGATTTGGTCACCTTGTGTATTTATATAATGTTAAATGGGGGGTCAGTGGAAGGCTGGTTAAACCGTTTGGTTTTCGACCACTACGACCCGGGGTTCGATTCCCGCATTGGACACTTTTTTTTTGTTTAAATAGAAAAATGCTCCAAACCCCCTCGATTCTTGCAAAAGTCCAAACCCACCAGCGAGTGCAAGTAACCAAAGGGGCTCTGGCATTTGTAAGTGCAAAGTCGAACTGCTTTTCACATGTGTAGACATGTGGTGCGCTTACAGTAAAAGCAGTCGCTAACTACCCACCATGATTATCATGGTCTGTACCACATGTACTAGGGATAAGCACAAAAAAAAATAAATATATATATATATATATATGTTTTAAATAAAAATGAGAGATTTCTGTTGTTTTTTTGATCATGTTGAGGATTATGCTATGGAATTATTTGCTTGTTCCTTTTAGTACTAAATGGTATTGGTGATGCAGTCGTGGCAATAATAATATTAATAAAAATAGTTATTAAAAATAGCTTTAATTGAGCTAAAGGAATATATAAAAAAAGACATAATTTGATAAAAGTAATACCTGGCTTAAGGTGAGTAGAATAAGGAAAACAAAAGATTATTTACATAATGTACAAAAGTTTTGAGCCGGCCATTGGGATAAAACAACAACAAGTTTTTATAGTGAAAACGGTGACCTCTGGTGGTCGATTTAGCAGAGTATTTTATCTATGAAATTATAACTTAAAATAAAATAATATTTTTATATAAAATATATATATATATATAATGTTAAGCAGAGGAAAAAGTATTCTATAAATGTGTGTGATGTTCCAGTGACGGCCTACAGTTCATCAACAAACACCCAGGCCTTCCTCCCAACACCTTCCTCAGCTTCTATGCTGTCCTCTGGCTCAAGGACCATCTTCAGGGAATTGAGGACGAGGAGCAGGCCTTGTGCTTCCTGGAGGTAGTGGCTCTTTGTATTGGGAGAACTACTTCTTTTTTTTATCTACAAGATAATAAGACCAAATCCAAATAATAGTGTGTGACGTTTCAGTAACAGCGTTGTTGTTGTTGTTGTTGTTTCTTATCCCCTTGTGTAAAGATTACACGAATTCCATGAGTTCATGCTCCTCGAGCTGTTTTATGATGAGCAGCGGCCTCTCCCAAAGGTCCTGTTTAGTGCATCTAATGCAAGCCAAAATGTGTTCTGGAGCTGCAGGTGACAAGCTACATTTTGGGCAAGTGGGGTAGATTTTGTTATTATTTTCTATCTTCAATGGCTTGAGATGGCCTGTTCTAAATCTTGTTAGTGTTGTTTGATGCTGTCTATTTCTGATGTTCAGAGCTCCTCCTGGGTTCACTCCACTGTACCAACTGTGCTTAGGTGGGATCCTCCAGTTCTTGTTTATTTTTGTTTTGGCTACTGTTTCTATTTCTTTAAAAGTAAGTTTATTTTTCTGTGGCAAGGGTTCTTTTGTGCCTTTTTTCGCTAGCACATCAGCAGCTTCATTGCCTTCAATTCCAACATGTGAGGGTATCCATTGAAGGTGAATTTTTGAGGTTTTTGAGAGTTTTTGGAGATAGCCAATTATGTTCCTGCTTACTTTGTCTCTAAGTTCCCCTTACCATCATCTGACAAAAGAATAAATGCAATGATGATGGTAACAATGCTATTACCGAAACGTCACATACTATTAAATTATTTGGATTTTGTCTTATTTTCTTATAGATAAAATCTATAATCCAAATTGTGCTTTATCACTTCCTTTTTTATCCTTAGTGCCTTGAGGTAGTAGGGCTTTTGTAGTTCTAAGATCTTCCTTTTTTATCTTTAGTTCCTAGAGGTAGTGGATCTTTTGTATTTTGAGAGCTTCCTTTTGTAACCTTGGAAACACAAGAAGGTAATAAGGCCAAATCCAAATAATTGGACTTATAACCTGTCTTTTTAATCTATAATTCAAATATTGTACCTTTTTTTATCCTTAGTTCCTGGAGACAGGTTTTTTGTATTCGAATAATTTCCTTTTTTTATCAAAAATGAGGGGTACAAAAAATTTGATTTATTGATTAGAAGTACAAGGTAATAAGAACAAATCCAAATAAGTTGTGAGTGATGTTTCGATAAGACAGCATTGTTACCATAATCTTTTACCAATTAGTATGTTGTTATCATCATCAGACAAAAGTACTGAATAAAATTCTCAGAAGTGCTGATTAAGAAGGAAACTCAGTACTTTTGTCTGAGGATGATAACAACGCTGTTACCGAAATGTCACATACTACAAGGGGGGATCAATAAATAAGGTGAATTATCTTATTTCTTAAAAATTAAAAAAAGCAAAAATAATTTAAACCACAGAATATTAAAATATAACATTGAGAGACTATTTAAGGTGTTCTGTTCTTTTTTCCCACGCGCGGCGCGAGACTTATAAATAAACTAAAATGGAAGCTCCCTTGAAGGATTTCACCACGCTTGAACAACGTGCAGTTATTCGTTTCTTGAATGCAGAAGGTATTCAAACATCTCAAATATGCCAAAGAATGGAAAATATCTATGGTGAGTCTTGTTTGTCTAAAAAAAAAACATTTATAAATGGGTTAACGAGTTCAAAAATGGACGAATTCAATGTACCGATATTGAGCGACCTGGACGACCAAGTGTTACAGCGACGCCAAGCACGATAAATGCGGTTGAAAACTTAATTTTGGAGGATAGAAAAATATCCATTTTTACCATAGGCGACAATTTGAATATAAGCTATGGAACTTTGCACACCATTATCAAAGAACAATTGCAATTTAGAAAAATATGCTGGAGATGGATTCCATATTTCCTTAATTTGGACCATAAACTTAACCGTATTCGGGTTTCAAAGGCTCTGTTAAAGCGGTATGAAGAGGAAGGTGATCATTTCCTTGACCAAATTGTAACTGGAGATGAGAGTTGGTGTTATCATTATGATCCTTCGACAAAACGTGCATCCATGGAATGGAAACGAGGCGACTCTCCAAGACCAAAAAAAAATCAGGTCTCAACGTTCGGCCGGTAAAGTTTTGTTAACAATTTTTTGGGATGTTGATGGACCAATCTGTCTTGATTTTTTATCCTCAAGGCAACGTATGAACAGCGACCTTTATTGTGACATTCTTGTAAATAAGCTAAAACCCGGTATAAGAAACAAAAGAAGAGGGAAGCTTAGTAAAGGTGTTCTCTTCCTTCATGATAATGCAAGGCCACATACATCATGTAAAACTGTATCTACAATCATTAAATTAGGTTTTGAAGTTTTAGAACATCCTGCATATAGTCCAGACATAGCCCCCTCTGACTATTTCCTTTTTGGACTACTAAAGAAGGAGTTAAAGGGAAAGCGACTTGACTCGGATGAAGATGTCCAGAAAGTGGTGCAAGATTATTTTCCCACGCTTCCTAAGAGTGCCTATAAAGAGGGTATTTACAAGTTGCCAGAATGATGGAGACGATGTATAGAAAGCCAAGGTGATTATTTTGAATAAATCAAGTCCTAATTTTTAATATCGTTCTTATTTTTTTTAATACATTATAATTCACCTTATTTATTGATCCCACCTTGTACTTATTTGGATTTGGTGGTATTACCTTGTGTTAATAATCCAAATTGTGCCTTATCACTAATACAAGGGATTATTGAGAGGTAGAATCCTTTTAAATATAAATTGAAACAAAACACAAATTGTTGCTTATCAAATTGTATTAGACATATACAGTATAACCTCCATGAGAGGACACTCACGCTAGAGAACACCTCTCTACAAAGGACAGTTTTCATTGTCAATATTTACCAGTATTACTAACTAGCAATTTTCCGGTATAAAGGACACTTTTGCTGTGTAACCAGGTGTCCTTTAGAGAGAAGTTTTATTGTACATATATTTTTATTTTATTTATTTTTTGCTTATCCCTAGTACACGTGGTACAGGCCATGATAATCATGGTGGGTAGAAGTAGGCGACTGCTTTTACTATAAGTGCACCACATGTCTACACATGTGAAAAGCTGATATATTTTTTTATAATGCTATGGATTAAAATACAAGTGAACTGGTCAATTGTGAGTTTTTTTGAAAGATTGTTCCCCCAGAAATCATAAAGTTGAAGGTTACACCCCTTCACGTATGTTGTAAACCTGGGCTCAGCTGGCCCGGCTGATAGTACCTTGTAAGGGCTCCTAATCCAGGGATACAGGATGAGCAGCGTTTGTACTCCATGTTAGGAATGGCTGCACATGGCATCTGTTCCTCATGTCAGAGGCGGCCAATTCTTTTGGAGCTAAGTCGGCCTGCCACTGAGTAGTGTGCTCCCAGTCTTAACCCTTAACTGGACGGGTGGATTTTTCTTACGTAACTGGACGGGTTTGGTAGATTCAACCCACCTATGTAACTTTATGAAATAAGTGCTAAATAATAATTAAAATCAATATTTAAAAAAATATTTAATTGATATATAGTTAACCCTTAACTGGACGGGTTGGGTAGATTCTACCCATACATAAACTTAATATAGGAAAAAAATATATTTTTCGTTTACTTAGAGCTACCAGCTTTCGTGTATTCTAATTTTACAGTGATACAAACATTTTCCATCCATCGTTTATAAATTTCAGTTTTGGGAGGGGGGTTAAATTTGAATTTTGGGGCAGATTCTGCCCAGCCCGTCCAGAAGCGTGTGAATTTTTTGTGTCAGTGTTAGCTCGTGGCTCATACTTGAGTCTCTATCTTCCACTATTTTTAGCTTCCTTTTATAGAATAACACTTCTTTCTTTGGATAAGTATAATTATCAATCAAGTCGACAGAGAGAACTATCCCTGCCAACCCAAAATATATATAAGTTTTAGAAATTAGTCAACCACACTTTGGAAGAAATATTCCAGCAGACAATTGATTCACTTCAGTAGAATTTGTTGATAATGATAAAGCACAATTTGGATTATAGATTATAATAAAAGAAAACAAGACCTAAATTTTCTTTTAATTTGTTGATAAGTTGAAAGAACATGGCCTTACATATTTAGGAACAATGAAAAAGAACAAACCTTAGATTCCCCACAATTTCAACTGCACCCTAATAGAGAATCAGGAACATCTATTTTTGATTTCTCTTAAACAACCACTTTAGTCTCCTATGTTCCAAAAAGAAAAAAGAAAAAAGAAAATCGGTAATCAGATTGATAAAAAAGGTAAAAAAGAAAGGAGTCATTTATTGTTGATCTTGGGAGAGCATTGACTGATGAACACCTGGCCACACGTAATCTCAATTCTCTCCCGCTGGAATTACAGACGACAATTCAAGAAGAATGATGGTTCAAGTAAACCGAGTTAAACTACGATGCCACAACAATCTGATACTCCAAAAAGGTGCTACAAATGTCTATCAAAAAATGCAGTAAAAAAAAATAAAAACCCTTTGCTCTGTATGTCAACTAAGCGTTTGCAAAAACATTTCTTATACATTTGTGAAAACTGTAAATAGATTATATTCAGAATTTTTAAAAGTCAAAATATGTATATTAACTATATATTAATTAAATATTTTTATTAATAATGATTTCAATCATTATTTAGCGCTTATTTTATAAAGTTACATAAGTGGGTTGAATCTACCCAACCCGTCCAGTTACGTAAGAAAAATCCACCCGTCCAGTTAAGGGTTAATATACAGATTTTGACTTTTAAAAATTCTGAATATAATCTATTTACAGTTTTCAAAAATTAGAAAGAAATGTTAATTGCAAACGCTTAGTTGACATACAGAGCAAAGGGGTTTTATTTTTTACTGCGCTTTTTGATGGAAATTTGTAGCACCTTTTTGGAGTATCAGATTGTTGTGGAATCGTAGATTCACTTAGTTTACTTGAACCATCATTCTTCTTGAATTGTCGTCTGTAATTCCAGCGGGAGAGAATTGAAATTACGTGTGTCAGGTGTTCATCAGTCAATGCTCTTCCAAGATCAACAATAAAATGACTCCTTTCTTTTTTACCTTTTTTATCAATCTGATTACCGATTTTCTTTTTTCTTTTTTTTTTTTTTTTTTGGAACATAGGAGACTAAAGTGGTTGTTCCAGAGAAACCAAAAATAGAGGTTCCTGATTCTCTATTAGGATGCGGTTGAAATTGTGGTGAATCTAAGGTTTGTTCTTTCTCATCGTTCCTAAATATGTAAGGCCATGTTCTTTCAACTTATCAACAAATTCTACTGAAGTGAATCAATTGTCTGCTGGAATATTTCTTCCAAAGTGTGGTCGACTAATATCTAAAACTTATATATTTATTGGGTTGGCAGGGATGGTTCTCACTGTTGACTTGATTGATTATTATACTTCAAGTATGAGCCACGAGCTAACACTGACACGAAAAATTCTCACGCTTCTGGACGGGCTGGGCGAAATCCGCCCACACATGCAAATTTAACCCCCTTCCCAAAACTGAAATTTATAAACGATGGATGGAAAATGTTTGTATCACTGTAAAATTAGAATACATGAAAGCTGGTAGCTCTAAGTAAACGAAAAATATATTATTTTCCAATATTAAATTTATGCATGGGTAGAATCTACCCAACTCGTCCAGTTAAGGGTTAATGACAAAGGCAGACGCATTTTACTTCAACGTACTTCACCTAGTCATGATGGTTGTCAACAGACACCATCAAAAGTCTCAAGCTTTACAAGCTTGATACCTTAATATGATTGAGTGGAGATACGAAAGAAGAAGACGTATGTTGTATCCGTGTGTTGTGTCCAGAAAATGCACAAGGCAGGTTACATCATCCATGCTTCAGGAAACCCTCGTGTTCCTGTCACTTTTGGATTCCACTTCTACAGTCTCAGCATCCCTTCCTCAGCCAAAGGTATGTTAGCTGCACCATTCCACACTTTTTCTGACACTGGAGCCTGATGTTCTTTCTCATCTTATTACTAAAAAAATGTGCTGAGCCTCTTTTATTTACTTTTTTTTAATAGAATTGTCGTCGTCATGTCAGAATCGTTAAATCAGCAAATAGGGTTCAATCAGTATCTTTATTCTCCAACTAACAACTCTATTTATTTTTAAACATAAAGTAATAAGATCATATCTAAATAAATAGTGTGTTGTCAAAATACTAAAATATTATAGACGCGTATGATTCTTTTTAAAAATAAACAATTTCTACTGTCCTTACTGCAATGGAAAAATTAATGGGAGGGCCTGACTCATCAGTGGTGAACCCTCCCAGCAGTTTTGCCAGTTTAATCTACCATTTACCAATTTTTTCATTGCAGTAAGTCCAGTAGAAATTATTTATTTTTAAAAAGAATGTGTAAATAAATCCCTTTTCAAACACTCACGTGCACAAGGGGAAAGGGAGAAAAAATTACTGTATTGTTTTGTTGTTGTATGGCGAATCCATACAAGGCAATGAGCCCTAATAAAAGCCTTGTTGTTGTTGTATTTAAAGTTCCTCTCCACGGCACCTTTGTGAAAACATCAAATATTATCTTTACACACCTAATACAGATTCTAGTAACTGTATGTATGCTCCTCTACAGACCTATAAGCTTATATCCATGGGTTCACTAAACACCCCAAAGCTGTCTTCCATAGTAAATATAGGGTGTCAGTGTCAGTTTTGTTGTTTGTTGGATTCATTTATTTGCATTTGTTTTATTCATTTGTTTTTTAATTAATTTATTTGTTCATTTAATCTGTGAGTTTTATTTTTGTTGCTTGGCACTGTTGGTTGTTTTGTTTACTTTATCTCCGCCATTGTTGGGAGGCATTGTAATCTATTCGTGGTTAATAAAACCTATTCTATTCTTTGTAAAGTATTTATTTATTCATTCATTCTTCTTAAAAACAATCTAAAACCTACTCTATTATTTATAAAGTATTCATTCATTCTTATTTAAATCAAATCTAAATAAACTACAAAAGAATCTGAATCTACAAAAAGCAGACGAACAGTTGTTGTTGTTTTTTATAATTAAAAAGTGATCAAATGTTGTGTGCCAGATGGGGACAAGAACTCCTTCCAAATAGAAGATGATGACTACCGGACCTTCCAGAAGGAATGGCTCCAGGTGGACCTTCCTCTCTGTACTCCCATCGAGACTCCGTCGGACCTGGAGGAAATATCAGAGCCCATCCAGAGATGTGAGGCTGTATTGCCATTATGTTTGTACTTACATACACTCATGGACAATAACTCTGAAAGATATTACAGTGACCTTTATTGAAGACACACGAGATAACCAATATGCACTCATGGACAAAACTTAAGGAAGTTGTACCTTTCAGCATGTATATCGGGATTGAGACAATAACTCTGAAAGATATTACAGTGACCTTTATTGAAGACACACGAGATAACCAATATGCACTCATGGACAAAACTTAAGGAAGTTGTACCTTTCAGCATGTATATCGGGATTGAGACAATAACTCTGAAAGATATTACAGTGACCTTTATTGAAGACACACGAGATAACCAATATACACTCATGGACAAAACTTAAGGAAGTTGTACCTTTCAGCATGTATATCAGGATTGAGACAATATCTCTGAAAGATATTACAGTGTCCTTTATTGAAGACACACGAGATAACCAATATACACTCATGGACAAAACTTAAGGAAGTTGCACCTTTTACCATGTATATAAAAAAAAATGCTCCAATGGCCCCCAATTCTTTAAAAATTCCAACCCCACAAGCGAGTGCAAGTAACCAAACAGGGCTCTGGTACATTTGTAAGTGCAAAGTCGAACTGCTTTTTGCATGTGTAGATAGTGTGGTGCATTTATAGTAAAAGCAGTTGCCTACTTCTTCCCACCATGATTATCATGGCCTGTACCATGTATACTAGGAATAAGCCAAAAAAAAAAGCATATATATCAGGATTTAGACAATAAGCCTGAAAGATAAACTCATTGACAAAACTTAAGGAAGTTGTACCTTTTAGCATGTATATCGGGATTGAGACAATAACTCTGAAAGATATTACAGTGACCTTTATTGAAGACACACGAGATAACCAAGTTTGAACAGCCTCTGTTTCCTTCAAAAAAAAAATAGATGACTGGCGATAACAAAGACATTCCATTTCCGTAAGTTTTATCCGTGATTGTATATATCTATGTATAATGTATGTATCTATATTATAAAATTATATTTAAAACTAAATTTTAAAATATATACAGTAGAACAACCTCCATGAGAGAACACTCATGCTAGAGGACACTTCTCTACAAAGGAGGTTTTCATCACCAAAATTGCCATGTTCACTATTTAGCAACTCTCTGGCAAGAAGACACTTTTCCCTAAAGGACACTTTGGCTCTGCAACTAGCTGTCCTTTACGGGGAGGTTCTACTGTATATTTATTTAAAATCTATTTCTACAGCCCTCTTATACTACTACTACGAAAAGTTCTGAAATATTTTATCTGATGATGGTAACAATACTTGCCGAAACTTTACAAACTATTTGGATTTGGTGTTATTACCTTGTGAACAGATAGTACAGATGTGAAATTGTACTGAGATTAGGTGAATAAATTAAGAAAAAGGCATCTCCTGATTGTGTAACTGAAAGTTGCTGATGGCTTGCTGCATCTGTCAAATTAAATATAATAATAGTCGGTGGATGAGAGGGTAACACGCTCGATTCCCGACAATAAGTCGGTGGATGAGAGGGTAACACGCTCGATTCCCGACAATAAGTCGGTGGATGAGAGGGTAACACGCTCGATTCCCAACAATAAGTCGGTGGATGAGAGGGTAACACGCTCGAATCCCGACAATAAGTCGGTGGATGAGAGGGTAACACGCTCGATTCCCGACAATAAGTCGGTGGATGAGAGGGTAACACGCTCAATTCCCGACAATAAGTCGGTGGATGAGAGGGTAACACGCTCGATTCCCGACAATAAGTCGGTGGATGAGAGGGTAACACGCCCGATTCCCGACAATAAGTCGGTGGATGAGAGGGTAACACGCTCGATTCCCGACAATAAGTCGGTGGATGAGAGGGTAACACGCCCGATTCCCGACAATAAGTCGGTGGATGAGAGGGTAACACGCCCGATTCCCGACAATAAGTCGGTGGATGAGAGGGTAACACGCCCGATTCCCGACAATAAGTCGGTGGATGAGAGGGTAACACGCTCGAATCCCGACAATAAGTCGGTGGATGAGAGGGTAACACGCTCGATTCCCGACAATAAGTCGGTGGATGAGAGGGTAACACGCTCAATTCCCGACAATAAGTCGGTGGATGAGAGGGTAACACGCTCGATTCCCGACAATAAGTCGGTGGATGAGAGGGTAACACGCCCGATTCCCGACAATAAGTCGGTGGATGAGAGGGTAACACGCTCGATTCCCGACAATAAGTCGGTGGATGAGAGGGTAACACGCCCGATTCCCGACAATAAGTCGGTGGATGAGAGGGTAACACGCCCGATTCCCGACAATAAGTCGGTGGATGAGAGGGTAACACGCTCGATTCCCGACAGTCATGAACAGGGATTAAATCCTGCGTTAAAATTTGTTTAATATGTGATAACCTTCACATATTATTCATTGTTCAATTATCATGAACTAGGTTGCTCTTGTTGAGCGGTACCTATTTATGTGAATTTGAACCAAATTAAATATCACATATGTGGTCAGCTTTTCTTGATAAACAAGAATAGGTATATGGCCAATTGTGGAATAATTAGAAATCAACAAATAGTTGATATTTATTCCGACAGATGGCACAAGCTATCAGTAACTTTCAGTTGTAGGATATGGAGATGTCTTTTTCTTGACTTTTTAAAAATTTATTATCCCTAGTAAATGGGACAGGCCATGATAATAATGGTGGGTAGAAGTTAGCGACTGCTTTTACTGTAAGTGCACCACATGTTTACACATGTGAAAAGCAGTTTGACTTTTGCACTTTAAAATGTACCAGAGTCCTGTTTGGTTACTTGCACTCGGGGTTGGACTTTTGTAAGAAACAGGGCCATTTTAATTAGGAAAAAGTGCCTAATGCGGGATTCAAACCCGGATTGAAGCTTTTGAAAAACCAATTTTTACTTATTACCTTGTGAAAAAATAGTATTGTACTGGGATAAGGTGCATAAATTATGAAAAAGACATCTCCTTATTGTGCACCTGAAAGTTGCTGATGGATTGCAATAGATAGATGGCTCAAGCCATCACAACTTTCAGTGCATGATAGGGAGATGCCTTTTTCATAATTATTCCCTTGTGTTTCATTTGTATTCAAATAACGTCATGTTGATTGTGTCGGCAGCCCCCAAGTTCAACCAGTGCCACCTAGAGATCGACTCAGCCACCAAGTCCGACAGGATCGAGTGGGGACACATCAAGTTCCATGACCACTTCCAGCCGGGGGAGGCCTACGAGATCACCCTGGAGTGGATGGTGGCTACTGGCAACAGAGTGGCTGAACTGGTTGGTTGAACTTCCATTGATGGTACAATGGATTGTCACTAAGTAGCATAATAACAAGACTCAGACCGAAACACTATAAAGGAATGACAATATATCCAAATGGCACAAGAACCTACAGGACAATTGTCCTGGTGTGGAACTAACACCTACCCACATATTCTCATGTCCAGCAATGGCCACAGCTTGCAGGAAATTTACATGGACCCAAAACAGCAAACACCCAAGATATTGGACATTGCTGTGATAGAGATTCATCAGGACATCTGAGGCTCTTCATTGGACACAACAACAACACAATACAGTATACACACCCAAGATTGATGACATTGCTGTGATAGAGATGTATGGAGAAATCTGAGGCTCTTTAATTGGACACAACAACAACAACACAATACAGTATACACACCCAAGATTGATGACATTGCTGTGATAGAGATGTATGGAACCATCTGAGAATCTTCATTGGACACCACAACAACAACAATACAGTATACACACCCAAGATAGAGGACATGGCTGTGATAGAGATGCATGGGGGCATCTGAGGCTCTTCATTGGACACGACAACAACACAATACAGTATACACACCCAAGATAGAGGACATTGCTGTGATAGAGATGTATGGAGACATCTAAGGCTCTTCATTGGACACCACAACAACAACAATACAGTATACACACCCAAGATAGAGGACATTGCTGTGATAGAGATGCATGGGGACATCTGAGGCTCTTCATTGGACACGACAACAACAATACAATACAGTATACACACCCAAGATAGAGGACATTGCTGTGATAGAGATGTATGGAGACATCTGAGGCTCTTCATTGGACACAACAACAACAACAATACAGTATACACACCCAAGATAGAGGACATTGCTGTGATAGAGATGCATGGGGGCATCTGAGGCTCTTCATTGGACACGACAACAACACAATACAGTATACACACCCAAGATAGAGGACATTGCTGTGATAGAGATGTATGGAGAAATCTGAGGCTCTTTAATTGGACACAACAACAACAACACAATACAGTATACACACCCAAGATAGAGGACATTGCTGTGATAGAGATGTATGGAGACATCTGAGGCTCTTCATTGGACACGACAACAACAATACAGTATACACACCCAAGATAGAGGACATTGCTGTGATAGAGATATGCATGGGGACATCTGAAGCTCTTCATTGGACACGACAACAACACAATACAGTATACACACCCAAGATAGAGGACATTGCTGTGATAGAGATGCATGGGGACATCTGAAGCTCTTCATTGGACACCACAACAACAACAATACAGTATACACACCCAAGATAGAGGACATTGCTGTGATAGAGATGCATGGGGACATCTGAAGCTCTTCATTGGACACGACAACAACAACAATACAGTATACACACCCAAGATAGAGGACATGGCTGTGATAGAGATGCATGGGGACATCTGAAGCTCTTCATTGGACACGACAACAACAATACAGTATACACACCCAAGTTAGAAGACATTGCTGTGATAGAGATGCATGGGGACATCTGAGGCTCTTCATTGGACACAACAACAACAACAATACAGTATACACACCCAAGATAGAGGACATTGCTGTGATAGAGATGCATGGGGACATCTGAGGCTCTTCATTGAACACAACAACAACAACACTACAGTATACACACCCAAGATAGAGGACATTGCTGTGATAGAGATGCATGGGGACATCTGAGGCTCTTCATTGGACACAACAACAACAACAATACAGTATACTTTCTCATCTTCTTTTGCAAAGATAACAAAATTCCATGAGTCCATGCTCCTTGAGGTGATCTCATGGAAGGGGGTGTAGCTTTGGCTGATCACATGATCCAGGCACACCTTGGTGAATGTCTGAATGTAATTTGAGGCCGTTGTTGTTTCTTATCCCCTTGTGTAAAGATTACATGAATTTGAGTCTGTTCCTAACATGGAAGCCTTTGCTGCAGACTCACCAACCTAAGTCCGCTAGTTTGTAGATACGGTCAAAGTATAGCAGCACTTAGTTCAAGTGTTTTCTCTCCAAGTCCTGTTAACTGCCTCAGGGTGGTTTGACCCTGGTCAGAACAGTATGTCTTGTACTCCTGGTACCCTGAAGGCTGCTGTCTTACTAAGCCCAGCTAAATGTTAACATCCTACCTTTGTGTGATGTTCCCATCAACAGCACCCAATTACTCCATAGAAATTCTACTCTTCTAGAGAGACATGGTCTAGAGAGATAAACACCATTTTAAATCTTTATTTTTATGGTAACTTTCTATAGAATAGATTATTTTATTCCTATTAATAGATTGAAATACTTCAGTTTATGTTATCCAAGTATGGCTCCTGAAGGTTTGTTTGTTCAGGTCCAGAACTGGTGCCGCAAGGCCTGTAATGTTGGACTCCAACTGGTCCCCCTTCCCAGCGACCCCTTTGCCCTTCCATTCTCCTTCAAGTCGGACCCACTCCGAGGTCCATTGTTCATTCCACTCCAGCTGGACTGCCTGCCTGAAGCTGCCTTACTCTACCTCAAAGGTTAACACTCCTTCTTTACATATTTATCATTTGAATATGCAAATCTTTCATCTAAATCTCTTTAAATTGTGTGTATATATGTATGGTTAAACCTGTCTATTACTCCCCCCTCTTGAGACTCCCCAAAATAGGGTGCTATAGAGAGGGTGTGCTATAGACAGGTCACTTTTAATGTAAATCTCGCATCGTACTATGTATTTAAAATCTGGTACTATAGAGAGGGAGGCATTATATAGAGAGGGCGCTATAGACAGGTTTAACTGTATATATATACAGGTGGAAATTTTGCTGGAAGATATTGTTCATTAAAAATGAAGGTCAAAATAGATGCTTAAAATGAGCCCCATATATTAATCGTCTACACAAACTAGCGGACTCAGGTCGGTGACAAAGCCATAACGCCAGCTTTGGTAAGCTGAGAAAACGTCCACCTAGAATTTCAGTCTAATGGCCCTCGTCAGTTTAGAACAGACTTTATTCCATGAGATCCACAAGGATCAAATGGAATCTTCACAATCTACCAAAAGAGACTGTTAACAGATGATGCATATTAGCATCTATTTTGACACAGGAGAAGTGACCTTTATTTTTATATGAAGATACATGGCGCTGTATTTCAAAAAATTGTGCATACATATATGTCGAATCCTGTCGACTCACTATAATAATCGTCGGGACCTTTGGGTGATGGTTTGATTTGGTTGGTTGGTTTTGGATGATTGTTTGGTTGCGAGTAGTAAGTAGTAAGACCCTGTGGACTTACTTGGTGGTTGATGTGGACGCAGTCGTTTTGGCTGAAAGGGTAAAGTTTTCTCACAAGGGAAAATAACGAGAAAGGACACAGGATTGGATTGAGAAATATAGGCCAGCGATCAAGGGAGAGAAGGGTGTAGACTATTGGCGTATTTGACTAATGGCTAGATAGTTCACATATTGAAGATTGGACTTATCTGGAGTGATGAGAAGGGCTTAAAGCGTACTGCTTGCTGTGGTGTCCAGCTCCTAACTCCTTGCGATGGTGTCGAGCTCCTACTGCTTAACTTGAGTCCGAGATTTAACTCGTTAACTCCTCAGTGCTCTCATTGGATGATTCTCTTCTCGTGGCGGTCTCTGATTGGATCTTAGCTAGTCCTGCTAGACTCTGATTGGATCTTAGCTAGTCCTTTGTCTTTATCATGTTTTAACATGCTCCCGGAAGAAGAAGGTTCTTGAACTCAGTTTTATTAGTTCCTGGGTAATAACTTTTGCTTCCTGGATTATTTAAAAATTTCTAGATAGAAACCAATCTGGCTCACGCCGATTTGAACTCAAATCATGTAATTTTTAAATAATCGAACAGATTATCTTTATAGAATCTTGCTCCCATTAGAAAAATTAATTCAACATCGAGGTAAAAAACTATTTAAATAATAAGTGCTTTTTTAAATAATTCTCCTGTTATCCCTTTATTAAAATCTTTAGATCATACATTGCATACATATTGTGGTGGGGTTACATCTAGTTATGTACAAGTTATGACATATATATAAGTAGAACTAGGATTCAAAGTAATCATTCCTGACTGAAGAGAATGACAGGAAGTCACTGAAATGTTGAACTATTGATTGATGTGTTTTTGTCTGAATCAACTTCTAACTAAACTCTTCAAAACTATTAGAACCAACTTTTGACAACCTACACTCAGAAGAGCTTTATTTTTTTATATCCTAAATTGATAAGATACAATTTGGGTTATAGATTATATATAAACACAAGGTAATAAGACCAAATCCAAATAAATATATAGTGTGTGACATTTCAGCGTTGTTACCATCTTCAGACAAAAGTACTTCTTCTTTGCTTATCCCTTGTACACGTGGTACAAGCCATGATAAACATGGTTGGTAGAAGTAGGGGACTGCTTTTAACTGTAAGTGCACCACATGTCTACACATGAGAAAAGCTTTTTGACTTTTGCACTTACAAATGTGCCAGAGCTCCGCTTGGTTACTTGCACTCGCTGGTGGGGTTGGACTTTTGCAAGAATTGGGGGCCATTGGAGCATTTTTTTTTTTATCAGAAAAAATTTCCCAATGCCGAAATCGAACCTGGGTCGTAGCGGTTTAAAACTAAAGGTTTAGACCATCCTTCTACCGACCCCCATACAAAAGTACTGAATGATTGTAATCATATTCATTACTTTTGTCTGAAGATGGTAACAATGCTGTAGGTGAAATGTCACGCACTGTTTATTTATTTGGTCTTATTACCTTGTGTTTATAGATCCTAAATTGTACCACATATCAAACCTATTGAATCAATTTGGACACAACAATGGCACAAGCACAGAATGTTACAAGATGAGAGGTGTGAGCAGATGAACAACTCCTTCAGTTCCAGGAAGCCATTCTTAGCAAGTTTGGCTTCCTTCCACACAGGGACCAGAGCGCCCAGACCAATGGCCGCCAGCAGTACGCCCACATCAGTGGCTCCATCTTTGTTCTCATCCTGGTGATCTCTGCGGGAGTTGGGCCATGTTCCCCCACTGCACTGGGACAACCTCCTACACCCTCGGTAACCCTCCCCCCTTTTCTCTCTTTGTTATCTTCAATATGGCTTCAATTTTTGCCCTTTAAATATCATTGGCGAATTTTGATGAAAGAGATATTGATCTATAAGAAATTAAGACCTAATCCAAATAAATTAATAGTGTGTGATGTTTCGGTAACAGCGTTGTTACCATCTTCAGACAAAAGTACTGAACAAGAAATTTTAACACAGCATGTTTTGAAATAGTTAATGTTATCAAGGATTATAAACACAAGGTAACAACGTTGTTACCAAAACATCACATACTATTTATATATTTAAAATTGATCTTATTACCTTGTGTTTATAATCTACTAGCCGCATGACCCGGGCAACGCCCGTGTTTTACCCGATTGAATGTTTTGATTCAAATACTATTTGTTACAATTATAATTTGGCGCCTTAAATAAATGCATATGTTAGTTAATAACTATAGCCTATGTGCTTTATCTGTCTATGTACTGTTGGCTTCCGTAGGCGTCTCTTACTGGGAAAAAGAAAGAGAGGATTCCATTTAGTTATTAACTAATATATGCATTTATTTAAGGAGCGACCCGCTCCAACACAATAGTTACAAAAATGGGGGGGGGGCAAAGGTGGTGTGACCGTAGCCAACCAATAGGAGGGCGCCATTCCAAAAAAAAAGCAAACGGTGACAGAGGCCGATGAGGAATGACGCTCGTAACTGTATATTCTATAATCCAAAATGTGCCTTATTATTTCTCTCTTTTCTTATCTTTAATATGGCTTCATTTTTTGTCCTTTAATTATCAATGGCGAATTTTGATGAAGGAGATATTGATGATCTATAAGAAAATAAGACCAAATCCAAATAAATTAATGGTGTGCGACGTTTAAGTAACAGCAATGTTACCAAAATATTACACACTATTATTTTTTAGCTTTAAACTATAATCTAAATTGTGCCTTATCTCGAGATATCACAATGGTAACAACGCTGTTACTAAAATGTCACACTCTATTAATTTATTTGGATTTGGTCTTTATTACCTTGTGTTTTTATATATAGTTTGCATAAGACTGTGGCAATATGCAAATACATATATGTTGCATAAATATTTCAAATACTTTCTTTTTATATCTGTAAGGAATTAACTTTCAAAGTTCATAGAGGAAACTCTATAATCCAAATTGTATTTTAACTCAAGATATCATGATGGTAACAACGCTGTTACCGAAACGTCACAAATATTTCATTCATTTGGATATAGTGTTATTACTATTAAGTTTATAGCTTGTTGGATATTCAAAGTGTTTTTATTTTTAGTTGATTTAGGAAAATTTAAAAACACAAGGTAATAAGACCAAATCCAAATAAATAAATAGTGTATGACGTTTCGATAACAGCGTTGTTACCATCTTCAGACAAAAATACTGAATTAGAATTTTACACACTTTATAACAGTAACTAAAACATGCTGTGGTAAAATTTCTCATTCAGTACTTTTGTCTGAAGATGGTAACAACACTGAAACATTTATTTGTTATATTTATTTATTTGGATTTTGTCTTATATTACCTTGTGTTTATAATCTATAATCCAAATTGTGCCTTACTGAGAAAATTTATGTTAAGAAACACAAAAAAAAAAGTAATAAATTTGCATAATTAATTGCATAATGGCTATATGGAAATAAGTATTGAAGCGGTGTGTCAGGCGGAGGCCATCGCCACAGGATCCCATGAAGACTACATCACTCGCCACTACACCCGAGTCAAGAAGAGTGAATTCTGTGTCATGACCTCCGGGGCAGAGTACAAGGTCAGTTTTAACTTCCCTCTAAATTTGTTTTATCTTCCTAGTTCACATTTTTCCCAAAAGTCCAACCCAACCAGCGAGTGCAAGTTACCAAATGGGGCTCTGGCACATTTGTAAGTGCAAGGTCAAACTGCTTCTCACATGTGTAGACATGTGGTGTACTTACAGTAAAAGCAGATGCCTACTTCTACCCACCATGATTATCATGGCCTGTACCACGTGTAGGGATAAGCAAAAAAAAAAACATTTTTCCCATTTGTTATCTTGTAGTTTGGATCCAAATGTTTGGATTGAAAGACTCCTCATAACTTGGCCCAACATGACAGTCTCTAATAAGAGATCACTACCTCCAGGAGAGACCAGGCTTTGCTCTCATGGGAGACTGACTTCTGTATAACTCTTCGTGGTTCCTCTATTTGTGCTATTATGCAAATAGGATGTTGTTGAATGTTTTTGCATACAAGCCTTTCATGCATCAGTCTTCTAGTTACAAGTTCCCGTAATATCTGAAGGTCCTTTAGTCAAAACATAAGGCACAGCAATATTTATAATCAATTAATTGTGTGTGATGTTTCAGTTTGATGTTTCTTTTTTTTTTTTTATCCTCATTCGGTACTTTGTCATCAAAACTTAACCTGCTGAACACAAATAACAACAAAGCTTTGTCTGAAGATGGTGGTAGTGTCTTGTACATGGAACAGATCAGATCGGTCCATGCACTCTGATCACAATACCGGCAGACCGAGGTGCCGTATGGATGTCCTCTTCTGGATTGATGTCTGCCATATAGAGGGCTGCAAGGATGGCCAGGTATATATGGTCCGGAGTGAGTTGGGTGTTGTGACAGTTATTGCAGTTACTGTAGGATCTAGTCATGTCTGGGTTTATCTTCTTTCCTTTAAAATGTCCTGTTCTGATTCTTGAAATTGTTGTTAATTCTCTGTTAATGTTGAGGTTGCATATGGGCTGGGGTATTTTGGTTTTTGTAATAAGTTTTGTATTTGCTATTGTATGTGTCTTTCTGTGTTATTGAACTGGTTTCCAGTGCCTGTTTTCATCCTTCCTTCGCTAGGCCATCAGCCTGTTCATTGGCTGAAGATGATAGCAATGTATATATATATATAGTTACAATTTAGGTCATTAATGTAACAAGACCGCATCAAATTAATGAGATGTTTTGGTAACATCATTGTTGTTACCTATATCAGTCAAAGCTTTTTTGACGATGGTAACAACTCTAATCCCAAATCATACCTTATCATCCTTAAATTACATATTATTAATTATAATTACAGTTTAACAACCTCCATGAGAGGACACTTGCACTAGAGGACACCTCTCTACAAAGAACAGTTTTCATATGCAAAATTACCATTTTTACTATTTATTAATAATCTGGTAAGAGGACATCTCTTCATAAAGGACATGTTTGCTCTGCAACTAGGTGTTCTTTACAGAGAGGTTTTAGTGTATATAGTAGAACCTCCCTGTAAAGGACACCTAATTGCAGAGCCAAAGTGTCCTTTAGGGAGAGGTGTCCTCTTACCGGAGAGTTAATAAATAGTAAAAATGGTAATTTTGCAAATGAAAACTGTTCTTTGTAGAGAGGTGTCCTCTCATGGAGGTTTACCCACTGTATGTATATATCAGCTCGAGGAGCATGAACTCATGGAATTTCTGTAACCTTTACACAAGGGGATAAGTAACAACAACAAAAATTAAGAAATTATTCTGATAACCCTGCCCATAGACTCTGACCCTATTATTATCCCTAGTACACATGGTACAGGCCATGATAATCATGGTGGGTAAAGTTGGCGACTGCTTTTACTGTAAGTGCACCACATGTCTACACATGTGAAAGGCGATTCGACTTTTGCACTTACAAATATACCAGAGCCCTTTGGTTACTTGCTCTCACTGGTGGGGTTTGACTTTTGCGAGAATCGTGGGGGCAATTGGAGCCTTTTTTTTTTTTAGAAAAATGGTTTTGGTAACTAGACCTAATTTAGATGTGGTCTTGTTACCTTTTACTTCCAATCTATAACCCTAAATCATAACTTATCTTCCTTAAGAAGAAATTGCTCTAGTAACCTTGCCCATAGACTGACCCTAGCTATGTGATGAATCCTGCCCATAGACTCCAGTAATGCCATGTCCTAGGTGGGGTTCCTATGGGCCTGGAACTATATGGTGACAAAGAGGTGGAAGTCCCAAGCCACAGGAGACGAGAACTTCATGCGTAAGGTGATGGCAGACTTCAGAGCGTTCTGCTGTAACGACAGCGGGAGACTGGAGGCTTTCTGGCAGCAACTGGAGGAGAATTGTTATCGGCAGGCTAGTCGTTTCCTCAACATGGAGGTCTAACTGACCTCGCTGTCATTCCCACATCTGATAAAGCACAATTTGGATTATAGATTATAAACACAGGTAATAAGACCAAATAAATAAATAGTGTGTGACGTTTCAGTAACAGCATTGTTACCATCTTCAGACAAAAGTACATTCAGTACTTTTGAATGCTGTTACCAAAATGTCACACACTATTTATTTATTTGGAGTTGGTCTTATTACCTTGTGTTTATTCCCACATCTGTTTGTGTGACATTTCAGTAACAGCCTTGTTACCTACCATCTTCACTGGAGTAGTCAGTGATTGAAGAGTAACACCCAGGAAATATCATCATCAGATCATAAAATAGGGAACTGTTATTTTGGGCAATATGTTTTTACAGTATGATAAAGCACAATTTGGATTATAGAATATAGCTACAAGGAAATAAGACCTAATCCAAATAAATTGTGTATGATGTTTCAGTAACAATGCTGTTAGGTCTTTTTTTTCAGTTACAGCATTGTTACCGAAATGTCACGCACTATTAATTTATTTGGATTAGGTCTTATTTTCTTACAGTATATATTATCAGATATCATTTCTACAGACTTTTGTTGTTAGTGTCCATCAAGTCAAATTTTGATGACTATATGGACAAATATTCTCCAATTTGATCTGTTGGTGGCAGTTCATCTAGTGACCTTCTGGTAGCTTCCTTAACCCATTATAACCAGCTCATTGGAGGTCTTCCTCTCTTCCTTCAATTTTTACCAACATTCCATCTGTGCTAACTAATCAATTAACTAACACAACAGCAGAGGTCAAGTATATAGTTAAACCTGTCTATAACGCCCCCTCTAAATAGCACCTTCCTCTCTATAGAGCCCGATTTTAAACATTAAAATGTAAAAATTTTACATTAAAAGTGACCTGTCTATAATGCCCCCTCTAAATAGCACCTTCCTCTCTATAGCGCCCGATTTTAAACACATTAAAATGTAAAAATTGTACATTAAAAGTGACATGTCTATAGCACCCCCTCTCTATAGCACTCTATTTTGGTGAGTCCCAAGAGGGGGCGCTATAGATAGGTTTAACTGTATATTTCCATTAACTACTCCAGTTTGTGATGATGGTAGTAAATTTCTGCTTTACTTCTTGTTAACTTTGATTTGCATATCTTTCAGTTATCACAATGGCCATTTACAATATATTTGATTGGTTCCACCATAGAATAGTTTCATTACATTGTATATATATAAATTACATATTTACATATTATCATGTGGATATATATAGAAATCTTAAACTATGCAAATTGCCATTATGTAAAATTGAATAAATGGCCAGTGAAGTAAAAAATTCTAAATAATATTTCAGTAAGAACTAAAATATCATGTTTATAATAACTATGTTTTCTACTTTCTCAATTAATTTAACATATCTTGAAAGTTGATGATCTGTTAAAGAATATATTTTCCATATTTACAATTACTGTGATATAGTGCTGAATAGTCAAAAATGTAGTTTATATGAGAAATAAAGATTTATTTATTTTTGTAAAACAACAAAAAAAGATGTAATTTATTGTACATAGAACCCACACACAGAAGTTTGTTTACAGGCAGGGATGTGGGGACTTAGAAATCTTTCAGGGCATCTTCCAATTTCTCTGACAGCTTGTCTCCCAGTTTCTCTGCACAGAACAGGGTTTACACTTGGAGCTAAATTAATTATAATAGTAACAATAGATACAAGAAAATAAGACTGATAAGGCACAATTTGGATTATTGATTAAAAACACAAGGTAATAAGACCAAATCTCCAAAGATAAGGTACAATTTGGATTATAGATTATAAACATAAGGTAATAAGACCAAATAAATAAATAGTGTGTGACCTTTCAGTAACAGCGTTGTTACCATCTTCAGACAAATTCGGTACCAGACCATTCAGTACTTTTGTCTGAAGATGGTAACAACACTGTTACTGAAACGTCACACACTATTTATTTATTTGGATTTGGTCTTATTACCTTGTGTTTACAATAGTAACATGAAATTTGATCATTTTTATAAATTCATTGTTGTATTTATTGCAAGTATGCCATCATGGTGTGAGCTACTGCTTTTACTGTAAGTGTATACCACAAATGCTCCCAAAAAAAAATGCTCCAACGGCACCCAATTCTTGCAAAAGCCCAACCCTACCAGCGAGTGCAAGTAACCAAACAGGGCTCTGGCACTTACAGTACCAGTACCTTATCATGGCCTGTACCATGTGTACTAGGGGGATAATAATATATACACCACAAATAGAAAGTCATTTGACTATTGAACTTTCAATTGAGCCACAGCCCAGTTTGGTTTTATTATTATCATCCCAAGTACATGTGGTACAGGCCATGATAATCATGGTAGTAAGCGACTGCTACACATATGAAGAGTAGTTCGACTTTTGTAAGTGCAAAGTCGAACTGCTTTTCACATGTGGTGCGCTTACAGTAAAAGCAGCGCCAACATCTACCCGCAATTATTATCATGGCCTGTACCACTTGTACTTGGGATAAGCAAAAAAAAAAAAGTTAAGACTTTGGCACTTACAAGTGTGCCAGAGTCCTGTTTGGTTACTTGCAATTGCTGTAGGGTTGGGCTTTTGCAAGAAACAGGGTACATTGAATCAATTTTTTCGTTGTTAGAAAAAAAAAAGTATCCGATACTGGATTCTACCCTAGGTAGTTGCGGTTGAAAACCAACAGTTTAGACCACCCTTCCACTGACACCTTCAACCCTGTTTGGTCTCTTGCACTAACTGGAGAGGTTGAACTTTTACAAAAATCAGGGTACATTGAAGCAATTTTTTGGTTATAAGAAAAAAAAGTTTCCAATGCTGGATTCTTCAATCCCAAGTTGTGGCTGTCAAAAAATATAGACGGTTTTAAACCACTTCTCTAGCAAACCTTTGCCATCCTAGAGACCATTTCATCTTGACCATTTCACCCCAGCCAACTACTGGAATAGCAAAATATCTTCTTCTTCTTTCTTATCTCCACTCAATCATTCATGACTGGGTGAAGCAGAATATAAAAACACAAGAAAACTGCCACAAAACTTACTGGCTCTCTTTGCCTTCTTCTTCATCTTGCGGAAGTCGGCCTTCTGGGTGTTGTTGAGGGGCATGACACTCTTCTGATCCTCCTGCTGCTCCGGCCTCTTCTTGATGGCCTGGGACATGTAGGCCGGAGTCTCCTCCTCCATGGCAACTTCCTCTTCTTGTTCCACCAGCTGGAAGTCTGGCACATCCTTGGCTGAGGGCAGGGGGAAACACTGGGTGGTGTTGACTGGGGGCAGGGCTGTAAACACACATCATTGCAGTATATTGTATTGTTAAAAATAAATAAACATGCGTCAAAAATAGTTTAAATTTCTTACTTCCTTAATGTTTTGTCCTCGTGAGTGTACACTGTATATTATTAAAAATAAAGAATATATTGAGGATGGTATGATCCCTGATTAATATTATTTGAAAAAAAATATATATATATATAGCAAAAAAAGTGAAATTTTACTGGGGG
>CP092863.1:124417625-124566379 GCA_030710605.1 Cordylochernes scorpioides | reverse complement strand
TCCAGGTGGGTACTTCTCAGTTTGCCAAAGCTGGTGTTACAGCTTTGTTACCAAACTGAGGCCGCTAGTTTGTAGTGATGGTCAATAGATTGTGTCTATTTTTGATGTTTAATTTAACAAGAAAGGAGCCCATTGCTTTTTTAGAAGTGAATGACGGTAAGGCACAATTTGGATTATAGATTATAAACACAAGGTAAATAAGACCTAATCCAAATAAATAAATAGTGTATGACGTTTCAGTAACAGCGTTGTTACCATCTTCAGACAAAAGTATTGAATTCAATACAATCATTTAGTACTTTTGTCTATAGATGATAACAACGCTGTTACCGAAACGTCACACACTATTTATTTGGATTTGGTCTTATTTACCTTGTATTTAGAAGTGAATGATATACAAGAAAATAAAGACCTAATCCAAATAATTTATTAGTGTGTGAAGTTTCGGTAACAGCGTTGTTATCATCTATAGACAAACGTACTAAATGATTGCATTGAATTCAATATTTTTGTCTGAAGATGGTAACAACGCTGTTACTGAAACGTCACACACTATTTATTTATTTGGATTTGGTCTTTATTTTCTGGTATTATAATCTATAATCTTTAATTAAAAAGGCAAATATTGGATCAAAAAATCATATATTTTACCAATATTTCAGTTGGCTGAATGCCAACCTTTATCAAGGTATTATAATATATTTGATGTGTGTCAACAACAAACTGTCAACAAAGGAGTTTGTTGTTGAAACACATTAAATATGTTATAATACCTTGATAAAGGTTGGTGTTCAGCCAACTGAAATATTGGTAAAATATATGATTTTTTTGATCCAATATATGCCTTTTTAATTAAAGATTTATCTATGGATTGCTCTATTTTCAAAACAATCTATAATCTAAATTGTGCTTTATCAGAAGTGAATGATGTTAAAGAAAGTAGATGAAAAAAAAAAAAAGTTGAAGTTAAAATGATGTTAGCGGCACATAACACATGTGCTCACACATGCGGCAGAAATATAATGCTTGCCTCAGCTGCAATGGCAGGTGACACTCTTCCACTCCCACCTCCGCCAACATCCGACCTAGAAACGGCTGTTCTGGACCGCGGACGATCGTACATCTTATTGCTGCCTAATCTCTCGCGGAACGCAGGGTTGTTGGTGAGAGTCTGACCCAAGCTGAAGCGACGACTGCTCGAAGACATTCCTGAATTCTGAAAAAGATTTGGGGGATTAAAAAACAAGAGGTTAGAAAATAATAATAACAACAAAAAATAGTTGATCATGTTGAGACATGATCAACTAATACATGTGCAGAACAAAAGACACAGACACAAAAAGAACATATACAAAATTGACTACATGTACATACATAAAACATTTTTGTAGATTGCTGGTTTATAGTGCAAACAGAAAAAACAATAAAGCAAAACAGATATGGGTCACATAAAGTGCTACACAGAAAGAATATACAGAAATAAAGAAATAAATTTTAATATGAAAAAAAAAAAAAACTTGCAAATTTCAATTTTATATGTGTTCCATTTTATTAAACTTTTCAATTTTTTTTTTTTATTGTGTGGAAAAGTATATTTTGGTCAGAAGAAAGACGTTTATCTTTGGTAAAACATAGAAATGGTAAATTATCCATCTCAATATGATACTTTTTTTGGGGGCAGAAAACATTGCTGGAATTTGTACTTTGGGAGAGATTTGATTTTTAGACTATTAAAATTCTGAAACTAATACAGCGTTTTCCATTGGCATTTCAATTTATAAAAAATGTGAACTATTTAAAATTATTCTAATACAGTAGCCAACCTCTCTGTAAAGGACAATACCTGGTTACAGATCTAAAGTGTCCTTTATGGAGAGGTGTCCTCTTACTGAAAAGTTGCTAACAAGTAAAAATGGTCATTTTGGTGAGGGAAACTGTTCTTTGTATAGAGGGGAGTGTTCTCTCATGGAGGTTCTACTGTAATAAAGAAAAATGGAAGCTAGCAGGACATGTACTCCAAGGATCAATGAAAGATCATCTATTGACCTTACTTCTTTTTTCTTATCTCCACTCAACAATCATATCAGGGTATCAAGCCTGTAGAGCTTGTTGATGGTGTCTGCCAGGGAAGAGTAGAGCTCATCAATGGATGAGTCAATACAGCCAATAATGTGAGGCTTGGGGTTGTTGTAGGTTGACACTTAGTACATAGTGGGGAAACCCTGCAACCATTCTGGAAAGTCATTGTCCGTAGATGACTAGAATAGAGTCTGGAAATCAAGGACTGTTGCTTCCTTGCGAGGATAGAATTGGTGTTTGTCCTTTCTGCTCCGTACCAGTCATTGTAGCATTAACCATACTGATTTGGTTTTGTCACTAACTCTAACTGTGTTAGGGCAACACCTAGTTGCAGTGCCAAAGTGTTCTTTAGTAAAAGGTATCCTCTTATCAGAGAGCTGCTAAATAGTAAAAATGGTAATTTTAGCAATGAAAACTGTGTCCTCTCTTGAAGGTTGTACTACTGTATACCACTTACCTTGATAATTGATTGTATAGATCCCACCCAACCCCCTATGTGAACATCACCACATATAGGTATAGAATGCATAAAGTCCATTAGAGCTTGTTCTTTGATCAGTTAGACAAACCCTGTGCCTAGTATATCCATTACAGGAGATATGTACAAGAAGTTTTGACTATTTCTTACAATTGGTAGGTCTATATTAGTATATTAAAAATAAAGAAGGCATCTCCTGACCACGAGCACATGTGCTTTTTAGATGGCAGAGCGCCATCTAGTGGAGCAAAAATAAACTAAACGTTTATTTAGCTTGCTCCGTGATATTTGGCCAACCCATGGCGCTCTGCCATCTAAAAAGCACATGTGCTCGTGGTCAGGAGATGCCTTCTTTATTTTTAATATCAACACCTGACCCACTTATCTTTTATTTTTTCTTTTGTTTTTTTCATATTAGTATATATAATTTAGTATTTAGAATAGTAAGACATTTTTCCAGGAGGAGATATTGATCTATAAAAGGAGAGAAAGGTCACTTCTCCTATGAAAATGGATACTACCATAAATTCCATACCAAAATGATTACCACTTTGCGGCTTTCTTGCGACTCCTACTCTCTGATCCAGCGAACTAGGGACAGCTTAGAGCAGCTTTTAATATATAATCTATAAAAAGAGAGCAAAGTCACTTCTCCCATCAAAATAGATACTAAAATTAAGTGCTATCTATTGACCATAAACTAGCAAACTCAAGTCAATGATAAAGCCACGACACCAGCTTATATATTATACGGGCAGAATTTCTATTTATATTTGGGCCATAGAATTGGCCTTTGAGAGAGGCCACTGCTTATTATAAAACAGCTTGAGGAGCATGGACCCATGGATATGGGATAAGAAACAAGAGAATTGGCCTGTGGTCACTTTAACAGAAAAACACCTCTTTGGAAAATTGTGAAAATCCCATGAATGGCCGGTGTTTATTGTGAAATCAAGGCCATTCCTAGACTGATGAGGGCCATTATCCTGAAATACATATTCCATTCTGGGTTTGCCAAAGCTGATGTTGCGAATTTGTCCCCGCCCCAAGTTTGCTAGTTTGCAGAACTAATCCATGGTCCTTAATTTAAGTGCCTATTTTTACTGGAGAGATGAACGTTCTTTTTTTAGTATTCACCATTATAATTATCATATTTCTAGAACAACAGTCTTTGATTTCCAGAATTTAGTCTGGTCATCTACGGACAATGACTTTCCAGAATGGTTGCAAGGTACTATGTACTAAGTGCAATTCTCAACCTGCAACCCCAAGACATATTATTGACTCATCCATTGATGAGCTTTACTCTTCCCTGGCAGACACCATCAAAAGTCTCAAGCTTTACAAGCTTGATACCTTAGTGTGATTGAGTGGAGATAAGAAAGAAGAAGAAGATTATCATTTTTTTTTTGTATATATAAAAAAAGGCATTGCTAGATCTGTGATAGAGAAAACAAATTTTTTTTTTCAAAAATTTCGAGTAATTGTTCCCTTTTTATTAACTTATGATACAATTGATAAGTCACAATTTGGATTATAGATTATACACACAAGGTAATAAGATACCAAATACAAATAAATAAATAGTATGTGTGACGTTTCGGTAACAGCGTTGTTGTCATCTTCAGACAAAAGTATTGAATTCAATACAATCAATCCGTACTTTTGTCTGTAGATGATAACAATGCTGTTACCTGAAACGTCACACACTATTTATTTATTTGGATTTGGTCTTATTACCTTGAACTTATGATACAATAAACTTGCAAAATAAATAGTATGAAAATTAAAAACTATTATAGATGCGTATGATTCTTTTAAAAATAAAACAATTTCTACTGTCCTTACTGCAATGGAAAAATTAAAGGGAGGGCCTTTGCATCATAATAAATAGTATATTGTGCAATAAATTGATAAAGAGAGGAACAACCCCTCGAAATATTTGGAAAATTCAACTTTTTTTTTTCCTTCACAGATCCAGATATGCCTTTTATATATACACCAATACCTCACTTTGCATCGTTTCGTTTTGCATTTTTTTTCGAAGTTGCGTCGCTGCTTAATTTTAACTGATTTTCACTGTGCGTTGTTAGATTTTTGAAGTTGCGTTGTTTTGGATTCGAGTCTTTAATTTTTTTTTTTTGATCTCTGCGGGGGGTTGGGCCACGGCACTGGGACAACCTCCTACACCCTCGGTAAACTTTCTTTCTTTTTCTTATCTTCAATATGGCTTCAATTTTGGCCCTTTAAATATCAATGCCAAATTTTGATGAAGGAAATATTGATCTATGAGAAAATAAAACCTAATCCAAATAAATTAATGGTGTGTGACGTTTCAGTAACAGCAATGTTACCAAAATATCACACATTATTATTTTGTAGCTTTAAACTATAATCCAAATTGTGCCTTATCTCGAGATATCACAATGGTAACAACGCTGTTACCAAAATGTCACACACTATTAATTTATTTGGATTCAAGTCTTATTGCCTTGTTGTTTTTATATATCGTTTGCGTAAGACTGTGTCAATATGCAAATACACCAATACCTCACTTTACGTCATTTCGTTTTGGGTTTTTTTCAAAGTTGCGTCGCTGCTTAATTTTTACTGATTTTCACTGTGCGTCGTTAGATTTTTGAAGTTGCGTTGTTTTGGATTCGTGTCTTTAATTTAAAAAAAATTTTTTTTTTTCCTAAAATATGGCAACACCTTTGTTTTTGATTGCGGCTTCACATATTTTCACTTTGCGTCGTTTCAATTTGCATCGTGTTTTTTTGGAACGTAACCCCGACGCAAAGCGAGGTATGGGTGTATATATATATTTTATTTATCCTTTTATTAGTCTAAATTAGACAAGATCTTGGAGGTCGTGCTCATAAAGAAGTTCAAGAACTCTTTTTGGTTCTCTGTACAGGGATCCTTTGTCCTTTCCAATACAATTTAGTATATGTTGGGGAGTGGCCTCTTCAGTCCCCCCCCCCCCCCCCTCCCCACTTTTTTATATAAATATATTTAATGGATCACCTTTAAACTCAAACTAAATATATTTTTTATTTGATTAAAATAACTGGAACTTAATTAAATCTTTTTAAAAGATGGAAGTAGGTTTGGTCCTTTTTTAAGTAGGGAGATTATTCTTGTTGAGAGCTAATAGATACCGTTGTTAAATTTTGATTTCAACACATAGAAATGGGAAACTGTGTGTTTCATAACCTTCTCTCAGTTATTATCATACAATTATGGGAGTTCCCTCACATATACATATGAATGGGGAATCTATTTCCAACAAACTGGGGAAATTTTGAACTAATATGGGTATTGGTTCTGCCAAATTTGGGAATTGTGTTGCATAAAATTTGGAGGTTGTGTTGCACACACACATTTGCGAGTTGTATTGCATAGAATTTGGGAGTGGTGTTGCACAGATTTTGGGAGATGTGTGCCACAGATTTTGGGAATTGTGTTGCATAGAATTTGGGAGTTGTGTTGCACAGATTTTGGGAGATGTGTGGCACAGATTTTGGGAATTGTGTTGCATAGAATTTGGGAGTTGTGTTGCATAGAATTTGGAGGTTGTGTTGCATAAAATTTGTGAGTTGTGTTGCACAGGATTTGTGAGTTGTGTTGCATAGAAGTTGGGAATTCTTTTGCATAAAATTTGGAAGTTGTGTTGCAAAAATTTGGGAGTTGTGTTGCACAGAATTTGGGAATTGTGTTGCATAGAATTTGGGAGTTTTGTTGCATAGAATTTGGGAATTGTGTTGCACAGATTTTGGGAGTTATGTTGCATATAATTTGGGAATTGTGTTGCATAGAATTTGGAAGTTGTGTTGCATAGAATTTGGGAGTTGTGTTGCATAGAATTTGGGAGTTGTGTTGCATAGAATTTGGGAATTGTGTTGCATAGAATTTGAGAATTGTCGTGCACAGATTTTGAGAGTTGTTGTGCACATACAAATTTGGGAGTTGTGTTGCACAGAATTTGGGAGTTTTGTTGCACAGAATTTGGGAGTTTTGTTGCACAGATTTTGAGAGTTGTGGTGCACATACAAATTTGGGAGTTGTGTTGCACAGAATTTGGGAGTTTTGTTGCACAGATTTTGGGAGTTTTGTTGCACAGATTTTGAGAGTTGTGGTGCACACACAAATTTGGAAGTTGAGTCTAATAAATTTGGAAAGCGATGTTTTTCAAATTTGAGAGTTGTTTTGCAAAATTTCTGAGAAGTTGTGTTATACCAAAAGGAGAAGTTGTGTTATTCAAAAATGAGAGATATAGACTTGGGCATTGAGAGACCTGGGAACTAGATTACAAACAAAACAATTCATTGCCAAACAACTTTCTAATGTCAAAGATCTAAGCCTTTTTGGGGGGTTTAATGATTAAAATAATAATATTCTGTAAAATAAGAACAAATAGAATACTGAAGGTGATGTTTCATGGGTAGTTTGAATATCTGTGACAATTAAATTTACTGGTAATGTGTTTCTTTTCAATAATTACATTAAATATTATTTATACAGACCTTACTGCATTAATAAAAGTTATTGAATTCAATTACTTTTATCTACTACAGTATAACCTACCTGTAAAGGACAACATCTAATTGCAAAGATAAAATGTCTTTTAGGGAGAGGTGTCCTCTTAATGGAGAGTTGCTAAATAGTAAAAATGGTAATTTTGCAAATGAAAACTGTCTTTTATAGAGGTGTCCCCTAGTGTGAGTGTCTTCTCATGGAGGTTCTACTGTACTACTGAATTCAATAACTTTTATCATTGCAGTAAGGTCTGTAGAGATAATCTATTTGATGTTATGATAAAGCACAATTTAGATTATAGATTATAAACACAAGGTAATAAGACCAAATCCAAATAAATAAATAGTGTGTGACGTTTGGTTAACAGCATTGTTACTGAAACGTCACACACTATTTATTTATTTGGATTTGGTCTTATTACTTTGTGTATATTTGATGTAATAATTGGAAAGAAACACCTTACCAGTAAATTTGATTATTACAAATTTTATCGATAGATGGCAATTAAATTGATAAGTTTTAATATCATTATCAAAGCCACATAAGGAAAACAAACCTGCAGTGAAGAGATCGCAGGCTACCTCACAAAATTGTGAAAAAGTCTGAAACTGGAGGTAATGAGTGTTTGCAAATTTGGCTGGATGACTTGGGGGTGAAGCCTACCTGTGACGGAAGACTTACCTTGGATTTGGAGCGATGGGTGACGAGAAGACGAATGCGATTAATGGCCTCAAAGACTTTGACGAAGCCTTCGCGCTGTCCGGCACATTCCTCTGGTGAGAGCGGAGAGTAGATGTCACAGCGCTGGCTTTGTCCGTCGATGATCAGTCGCGTAGCTTGTTGGACTCCTGGTAGCAAGAGGAGTCTGAGTCTCCAGAACTTGAGTCCCTGAAGAGAAGCCACAGTTATTATGATTATCATGGGTGTCAGTGGAAAGATGGTCTAAACCAGGGGTGGCGAACCTTTTTATATTAGAAGGCCAATTTTCATTTTACCATTTTTGAGAAGGCCGCATATTTATATATATATATATAAATATTATATATATTATATAATATATGACATTCGTATTAGATATTTTCAATAAAATAATGAAAGTAATTGAAAACTGCGAAACAAAAATTATAGTTTTGAATTTAAGAAAAGGCCACAACTTGGGCAAGAAAAGGCCACATGCGGCTTTAAGGCCGCACGTTCGCCACCCCTGGTCTAAACCATTGGTTTTCAACCACTACGACCCAGGGTTAAATTCCCACATTGTGCACTTTTCTTCAGATTTGAAAAAAAAAATGTTCCAAAAGATTTTACAGTGACATTTATTGAAGACACACGAGATAACCAATATACACTCATGTACAAAACTTAAGGAAGTTGTACCTTTTAGCATGTATATCGGGATTGAGACAATAACTCTGAAAGATATTACAGTGACCTTTATTGAAGACACACGAGATAACCAATATACACTCATGGACAAAACTTGAGGAAGTTGTACCTTTCAGCATGTATATTGGGATAATAACTCTGAAAGATATTACAGTGACCTTTATTGAAAACACATGAGATAACCCATAAACACTCATGGACAAAACTTGAGTAAGTTGTACCTTTCAGCATGTATATCGGGATTGAGACAATAACTCTGAAAGATATTACAGTTCCATGGAATTTGTGTCATTTTTACACAAAACAACAACAGAAAGAAGTTCAACTTTTTCACTTGCAAATAGGTCAGAACCGTGTTTGATTACACAGGTCTACAAAAAAAACTTTTTTTTTTGCACAAGAGAACCTGATGGTGTTTCTAGTGTAACTTTTCATGCTGAACTCAAAAATCTAATCAGAAATTTCCCATCACCCATGGTTTTTGCCTGACGATCTTTTTTTAGTATTGGGATAAATACATGCATCCAACATGAAAGAGACTTACGAAAACATGAAACTGCTTTTGAAAAAGATAGAATATGAAAGATACGGTTGGAAAATATGCAGCGATTTGAAAGTCGTTGCTCTCTTGCGTGGATTACAGCTTGGATATACAAAATTTTGTTGTTTTCTGTGTGAGTGGGATAGCAGAGATAGGGAAAGGCATTACATTAAAAAAATCTGGCCAAACCGTAAAATCTTTACTCCAGGATATAAAAATATTGCAAATCTACCCCTGATCGATTCAGAAAATATTTACTTACCACCATTACATATTAAACTGGGATTAATGAAGAACTTTGTCAAGGCAATGGATCGAAATGCCAGTGGATTTGCCTACCTAAAACAAAAATTTTCTAGTATAAGTGAAGCGAAGATTAAAGAAGGCATTTTCGTTGGACCTCAGATTTGAGAATTGCAGCAGGATGGAAATTTTCAAAATAGTTTGAATGAAGTTGAAGCAGCAGCATGGAATTCCTTTAGAAACGTTTGCAAAAACTTCTTAGGAAGTGTCAAGGTTGAAAATTACTGAGACATAGTTAATGATCTGTTGCTTTCCTACAAGGCACTGGGATGTAACATGTCTCTCAAGATCCATTTCCTGCATTCACATCTAGATTTCTTTCCATACAATCTTGGCGCAGTTAGCGATGAGTATGGTGAGAGGTTTCATCAAGCTATATCAAGCATGGAGAAGCGGTACCAAGGTAAATGGAGTCCCGCTATGCTTGCCGACGACTGCTGGGCACTAAAGAGGGATCTACCACAAGCAAAGTATAGAAGAAAATCCACTGTCACTGCTTTTCAATAATAAATATGTTTCGTTCATATATGCCTATATATTAACAATATTTCTAAATTCAAGTAGGTGTATCTCAGAAATATTGTGTAATAGAAAAAAACTAATGGTATATTTGGATTCAGGACATGTAGATAAGATGCTATTTCTTTGTGGACAAAGAAAAATATTTTTTGATAAACCAGTTACGTGACATTGTTTGCAATTTTTAGTGTATTTATCCCAATACTAAAAAAAGACCGTCACGCAAAAACCATAGGTGATGGGAAATTTCTGATTAGATTTTTGAGTTCAGCATGAAAAGTTACACTAGAAACATAATCAGGTTCTCTTGTGCAAAAATCTTGTTGACCAGTGTTATTTGTGCTCACTGGTAGGGATAGACTTTTGCATGAGTCTGGGGCCATTGTAACAATTACAGTAGAATCTCCATGATAGGACACTTACGCTAATGGACACCTCTCTATAAAGGACAGTTTTCATTTGCAAAATTACCATTTTTACTATTTATCAACTCTTCGGTAAGTGGACACTTCTCCCTAAAGGACAGTTTGGCTCTGTAATTAGGTGTTGTCCTTTACAGGGAGGTTCTACTGTATTTCAATTCAGAAACAAAGTTTTAAATGTGGGATTCAAACCCAGGTCGTGGATGTTGGGAACTCAATGGTTTATACCAACCTACCCCTACAGAAGTAAGAATTTCATTTGTCAAAGGTGCAGGTTGGTGGAGAGGGTGTATACATTGTCAACTTTCAACACCTACACTCATGGACAAAACTTAAGGAAGTTGTACCTTTTAGCATGTATATCGGGATTCAGACAATAACTCTGAAAGATATTACAGTGACCTTTATTGAAGACATAAGAGATAACCAATATACACTCATAGACAAAACTTACAGAAGTTGTACCTTTCAGCATGTATATCGGGATTGAGACAATAACTCTGAAAGATATTACAGTGACCTTTATTGAAGACATAAGAGATAACCAATATACACTCATAGACAAAACTTAAGGAAGTTGTACCTTTCAGCATGTATATCGGGATTGAGACAATAACTCTGAAAGATATTACAGTGACCTTTATTGAAGACACACGAGATAACCAATATACACTCATACACAAAACTTAAGGAAGTTGTACCTTTTAGCATGTATATCGGGATTCAGACAATAACTCTGAAAGATATTACAGTGACCTTTATTGAAGACATAAGAGATAACCAATATACACTCATAGACAAAACTTACAGAAGTTGTACCTTTCAGCATGTATATCGGGATTGAGACAATAACTCTGAAAGATATTACAGTGACCTTTATTGAAGACATAAGAGATAACCAATATACACTCATAGACAAAACTTACAGAAGTTGTACCTTTCAGCATGTATATCGGGATTGAGACAATAACTCTGAAAGATATTACAGTGACCTTTATTGAAGAAACACGAGATAACCAATATACACTCATACACAAAACTTAAGGAAGTTGTACCTTTCAGCATGTATATCGGGATTGAGACAATAACTCTGAAAGATATTACAGTGACCTTTATTGAAGACACACGAGATAACCAATATACACTCATGGACAAAACTTAAGGAAGTTGTACCTTTCAGCATGTATATCGGGATTGAGACAATAACTCTGAAAGATATTACAGTGACCTTTATTGAAGACACACGAGATAACCAAGTGTGAACAAAATTGACTCTGACTCCTTCAAAAAAATAGAATACTGAATGCATAAAAGACTTTCCACATCCTAAGTTTTGTCCATGAGTGTATTTTCCAGGATTGAATGCTGCACATTGAGTACTATTTTCACCATTTTAAAGGTCCCCACAATACGTGAACAAGATCAACTTAAACAATGGCTGCAAACTGCTTTCTACACAGGTAATAGACATACACAGTATACAGTAGAACATACTCCACAAGTGGACAGTTTCCATCACCAATACAGTAGAACATACTCCACAAAAGGACAGTTTCCATCACCAATACAGTAGAACATACTCCACAAGAGGACAGTTTCCATCACCAATACAGTAGAACATACTCCACAAGAGGACAGTTTCCATCACCAATACAGTAGAACATACTCCACAAGAGGACAGTTTCCATCACCAATACAGTAGAACATACTCCACAAGAGGACAGTTTCCATCACCAATACAGTAGAACATACTCCACAAGAGGACAGTTTCCATCACCAATACAGTAGAACATACTCCACAAGAGGACAGTTTCCATCACCAATACAGTAGAACATACTCCACAAGAGGACAGTTTCCATCACCAATACAGTAGAACATACTCCACAAGAGGACAGTTTCCATCACCAATACAGTAGAACATACTCCACAAGAGGACAGTTTCCATCACCAATACAGTAGAACATACTCCACAAGAGGACAGTTTCCATCACCAATACAGTAGAACATACTCCACAAGAGGACAGTTTCCATCACCAATACAGTAGAACATACTCCACAAGAGGACAGTTTCCATCACCAATACAGTAGAACATACTCCACAAGAGGACAGTTTCCATCACCAATACAGTAGAACATACTCCACAAGAGGACAGTTTCCATCACCAATACAGTAGAACATACTCCACAAGAGGACAGTTTCCATCACCAATACAGTAGAACATACTCCACAAGAGGACAGTTTCCATCACCAATACAGTAGAACATACTCCACAAGAGGACAGTTTCCATCACCAATACAGTAGAACATACTCCACAAGAGGACAGTTTCCATCACCAATACAGTTGAACATACTCCACAAGAGGACAGTTTCCATCACCAATACAGTAGAACATACTCCACAAGAGGACAGTTTCCATCACCAATACAGTAGAACATACTCCACAAGAGGACAGTTTCCATCACCAATACAGTAGAACATACTCCACAAGAGGACAGTTTCCATCACCAATACAGTAGAACATACTCCACAAGAGGACAGTTTCCATCACCAATACAGTAGAACATACTCCACAAGAGGACAGTTTCCATCACCAATACAGTAGAACATACTCCACAAGAGGACAGTTTCCATCACCAATACAGTAGAACATACTCCACAAAAGGACAGTTTCCATCACCAATACAGTAGAAAATACTCCACAAGAGGACAGTTTCCATCACCAATACAGTAGAACATACTCCACAAGAGGACAGTTTCCATCACCAATACAGTAGAACATACTCCACAAGAGGACAGTTTCCATCACCAATACAGTAGAACATACTCCACAAGAGGACAGTTTCCATCACCAATACAGTAGAACATACTCCACAAAAGGACAGTTTCCATCACCAATACAGTAGAACATACTCCACAAGAGGACAGTTTCCATCACCAATACAGTAGAACATACTCCACAAGAGGACAGTTTCCATCACCAATACAGTAGAACATACTCCACAAGAGGACAGTTTCCATCACCAATACAGTAGAACATACTCCACAAGAGGACAGTTTCCATCATCAATACAGTAGAACATACTCCACAAGAGGACAGTTTCCCTCATCAATACAGTAGAACAACCTCCATGAGAGGACACTTCTCTACAAAGGACAGTTTTCATTGCTAAAAATTCCAATTGTTTCTACTTAGCAACTCTCCAGTAAGAGGACACCTCTCTCTCTAGAAAACACTTTGGCTCTGCAAATAGGCATTGTCCTTCACAGAGAGTTTATCTACTATATTTACAAATATTCAAAGTTGTCATTACCCATCACATGGTCATATTATGGCAATGTAATGATGTAGTAAAGGAGACATACATCATGTAGTTCGTAGATGCCATCTCCCCGGGTACAGATGTAGTGCTCCAAGTAGTTCCACTTGTAGTTCTCCAACATCTCCGTAGAGAAATCCACCCAGGAGACTCCATAGGTTAGACTGTCTGGTGCGTGGAAGCGGTAACTGTAGTGGTAGGATTTGTTCACCAGGTAGGGATGTCTGGACACACAGCCTGCTGCTGTGCATGGCGGCAAATATGCAAAATTGGAGGAGAAAAGAGGGGGCATAGTCAAAAACAATAAAGTACAAATGATAAACAAATAAACACAAGGTAATAAGATCAAATCCAAATAAATAAATAATTTGTCAACACACTATTTATTTATTTGGTCTTATTACCTTGTGTTTATAATCTATAATCCAAATTGTGACTTATCAATAAACAATTAACAAAGATTGTCTCTTAAATTGGCAACAAAGTGTTATAGGACAATATGCAAATATAATTATGCAAAAAAAAAGTTACATAGTTACAATGGGAAAGATGTAAAAAGGGAACAATTATGATAATTGGTGTCAACAAGTCTTCTTCTTTCTCATCTCCACACTGGGTGAAGTAGAATGCGTCTGCCTTTTTCATTAAGACTGGGAGCACTACTCAGTGGCAGGCCGACTTAGCTCCAAAAGAAATGGCCGCCTCTGACATGAGGAACAGATGCCATGTGCAGCCGCTCCTAACATGGAGTACAAACACTGCCCATCCTGTTTCCCTGGATTAGTACCCCTTACAGGGTACTATCAGCCGGGCCAGCTGAGCCCAGATTTTTTAGTGAGCTTGTTACTGCTCCCCTTCCTTCTTTTTCATCCGGGCTTGGGACCGGCAAGGGCGGAGTGTCAACAAGTAAGTTATAAAAGGTGAAATGAGAATAATACAGAGTGTAGTTGACACTACAATATGTAGATAGTGCTGACTACATGATTGGAGTCTTACCTAGGACGGTACTGAGTGACTGTGATGGTGTCTGGCTCCTTGTAGATTAACCGATGGAAGATACGGCCGATGCTCATCCAGGTTTCCTATAGATCACACAACCATTGGATTATTTTAACTATTTTTTAATTTAGGAGATATTATTTACAATTATTTATTTATTGATATCAATCATATACAGTAAAATCTCTCTATAGTGAACCCCACAGGACTGAACTTGTGGTTCACCATAGCCATGGTTTGTTATAGCCATAGTTCCCTGTGAGGTTTGGTGGAAGGGTGGTCTAAACCGATGGCTTTCGACCACTACGACCCGGGTTCGATTCTCGCATTGGGCACTTTTTTTCTTTTCACTTAAAAAAAAAAAAAAACTCCAATGGCTCCCAAATTCTTGCAAAGTCCAATCCCACCAGCGAGTGCAAGTAACCAAACGGGGCTCTGGCACATTTGTAAGTACAAAGTCGAACTGCTTTTCTACATCTGTAGACATGTGGGGCACTTACAGTAAAAGTAGTTGCCTACTTCTACCCACCATGATTATCATGGCCTGTACCACGTGTATTAGGGATAAGCAAAAAAAAAAAAAATAGTTCCCTGTATTATAAAATAAAAAATAGGGTTTATTTAGATTCGTTATAAGGGAAAATTTGCTATATCCACAGTTCATTTTAGCTCGGTTTTACTGTATATATAGTACAGTAGAACTAACCTCCCTGTAAAGGACATCACCTAATTGCAGAGGCAAACTGTCCTTTAGGGAGAGGTGTCCTCTTACTGGAGAGTTGCTAAATTGTAAAAATGATAATTTTGCAAATGAAAACTGTCCTTTGTAGAGAGGTGCCCACTAGCGAGGTGTCCGCTAAAGGGAGGTTCTACTGTATTATAAAAAATGCAGTAAAACCTTCATAAGAAGACACTCTTGTTAGAGGACACCTCTCTAAAAAAGGACAGTTTACATTGCCAAAATTATTATTTTTTTACTATTGGTAAAGGGGACATCTTTTCAACACATCCAAAAAAAGGAGTTAATACATTTTTACCAGGAAGAGTTGCCTCTTTTTATAAATAAATATAATCCTCACTCAACAGTTCAAATTCTAATATTTATTTGAAAAAAAAAAAAAAAACAATTTTTCTGATAATTATTGAAAAATGTTTTTTTTTTTTTGCTTATCCCTAGTACACGTGGTACAGGCCATGATAATCATGGTGGGTAGTTAGCAACTGCTTTTACTGTAAGTGCACCACATGTCTATTTATGTTAAAAGCAGTTTAATTTTGCACTTACAAATGTGCCAGAGCCCCGTTTGGTTACTTGCACTTGCTGGTGGGGTTGGACTTTTGCAAGAATTGGGTGCCATTGGACACTTTTTTTTTAAATCAGAAAAAAAAGTGTCCAATGCGGGAATCGAACCCGGGTCGTAGGTCAAAAACCAACGGTTTAGATCATCCTTCCACCGACCCCCACTGGAAATATGTGATAAATACCAGCTCATATTTTATAATGCATACATTGCACATTTGGTTTATTCTGTCCTTTATAGAGAGGTGTTCTCTAGTGCGAGTGTCCTTTCATGAAGGTTTTTCTACTGTACCATTAGTTGGTGATGATTAGGTACAATTTGGATTTTACATTAGAAACACAAGATAATAAGACCACAAATCCAAATAAATAAATAGTGTGTAACGTTTCTGTAACAACGTTGTTACTGAAATGTCACACACTATTTATTTATTTGGAGATTTGGTATTATTACCTTGTGTTTATAATCTATAATCCAAATTGTACCTTATCAAGAAAACACATGTTGATATCAGAGTCTGTTGCAATAAAAATAAACTAGACATAAATCACAACATATGTTCCTGGTTGATTTCCCAATAAAAAGACAGCAGATCACAGTCTAGTAACAGAAATGGCAAGAATCAACTGCTTGGTCTTGTTGGTGGGTCTGCTGTTTGTACTGGAAGGTAAATACTGTAAAACTTCTCTATACCGAATCCTGAAACTGAATCTGTGGTTCACTATAGCCATGGTTCATTATAGCCATAGTTCACTGTATTATAAAATGGGGATTATTTCAAGTTCATTATAAGGGAAAGTCACTATATCCCTGGTTCATTTTAACAGGATTTTAATGCATATTTTCTGTCTTCTATGATAAAGCACAATTTGGAGTATAGATTATAATACAAGAAAATAAGACCTAATCCAAATAATGTATTAGTGCGTGACATTTCGGCAACAACATTGTCACCATCATGAGACAAAAGAATAAATGAGAAAAATACCACAGCAAGTTCTTAAATAGTAATGTTATCAAGTGTTTAAACAAGATAACAGATAAGGAAAAATATTTTTTTTACAACTTGAAATTACTTTTCAATGAAACTATTTTCCCTTATCTGTTATCTTGTTTAAACACTTGATAACAGTACTATTTAAGAACTTGCCGTGGTATTCTTTCTCATTTATTCTTTTGTCTGATGATGGTGACAATGTTGTTGCCGAAACATCACACACTAATAAATTATTTGGATTAGGTCTTATTTTCTTGTATTCTAGATGGAAATTTTATCAGGAGAATATATATATGTCATAATTTGTATAGTTAATGCCCAAGAGATATAATTTATTTTCGTCAAAATAAGTATGTAAATATGTTAAGCTTGTGTTAAAATGTAAATATGCAAATTTATCCATCTATAAAAACGGTACAAAAAATAAAGGTGGCAGACATTGCGGGTACGCTGTTCGCTTGGCTGGAGCTAATTCTTGGGGATTGAAGACACAACGCTTGCACCCTTTCATTTGACCACGGCAGCTACGACATATATATATATAAATAGGTTGCATTAGCATGCAATCTGTTATAAGAAATATGAACTATTTTTGATGCATATTATTCTTTTAAAAATAAACAATTTTCTACTGTCCTTACTGCAATGAAAAAAATGAATGGGAGGACCTGGCTCATCAGTGGTGAACCCTCCCAGCGATTTCGCCAGTTTAATCTACCGCTGTTATATTGCATTTTTGGAACTTCCTTTTATAGTGATACTGATGCTAGACTCTTGGAATGGGTATTTTAGATTAACTATGGACATTTGTTTTGAGGACAGTAAAAATACATATACAGGGTGTACCAGGTAAATTGGGAATTTCAACAATGGTATTTTAACTGAAATTTTTTGCAAGTAAAAATTAAAATATCCGAATGAAATTTGACAAAGTAGTAGATAAAAGGATATAGTTTTTATTTATTCAATGTAGTTTCCATTATTAGCTACAACAGTCTCGAGGCGAGTGCGGAATGAAGCACAGGCCTTGGCGACGATGACCTTGTCCATTTGGGTCATCACTGTGTGAACTGCTTTCTTGACAGACTGGATGGTGGTATGAGGAGCTTTGTTGACATCTCTCTCAACAACGCCCCATACATAGTAGTCGAGGGGATTGCAATCTGGAGAATTAGGGGGCCAAATATCAGGACCCCAGTGACTAGGGACATTTATTTATTGCGTATGATATTGTTTTTTACAGCACAATACAACATTAGTGCTGTAAAGACCAGGATATCCTAAAGGATATTTGGTCATCAGTTGGTGATATCTGTCGATCAAAAGATCTAGCCCGAGGGCGCATGCCGGCCATCACCTTCCTCGGAAGAAGCCGCTCCTAACATGGAGGACAGACGCTTCATCAGCCGTTCCTAACATGGATGCAGACGCTGGAGTAGTTGTTGTTGGCTACAGCCTTTGGTTGATTACATGGCGGGCTGGACTCGCCATTTGACTCAGTGTCGTCATTGGGCTTTTGTGGCTTTTTGTAGAGGTACCAGTGCCACCTGATACCCCACCACACTAGGGACATTAAGTGTCAGCCACGATTGTGTCTTTTTTGCCTTATGGGCTGGAGCTGAGTCCTGTTGGAAGACATACTTCCTTCCTGCGGCCACCATGTCCATCCAAGGCTTCACAACGGTCTCCAGAACATTGATGTAGGTGTCAGCGTTCATCCTAAGGCCCTTCTAAAAGAAATGGGGAGGCATGACATCACCTTCACTGCTGATAACGCCAAGGACCATTACGGAGGCAGGAAATTTCGTGTGCATCACGACAGGTATCTTTGAGGGGTCTTTACAGATCCAGCGATCATTCCTGGGATTTACCTTTTTGTCCACGTCAAAGTTCTTTTCGTCAGAGAAGAACCTTAGCATGCCAAAAGAGTCGTGTTTCAGGTTGTTGAGGAGGGCAGCAGCCTTTCCTTTTCTGTTATTCTTCATATTCTCAGTCAGCAACTGACCTTTCCGAAGGGCATAAGACTTGAGACCAAGGTCCTCATGGATAGTTCTGACAATTGTCATAGAGTCAACGTCCATTTCCTTGGCTATGGCCCTCATGCTCTTCCCAGGGTTTCCATCAATCTTCTCCTTGACATTTTTGACAAATTCTTCGCCTCTTACCCTGTCCGATCGACGCGAGTGCTTTTTCCTTGTAGCTATCCCCTCTTTGTTACTGTCGGCCTCATCAAACTGCTTCTTGACACGATAAATAGTGGTTTTGGGCAACTTAAGAAAATCCACTATCTCTTTGGGGCTCCTTCCGGCGCGCAGAGCAACGATGATGGCAGCTCGATTTTCAAATTCTCGGTTACTCTTCATCACTACACTGCGCACACATGTACTGTTGCATTTTACATGAATATGGCTACGTAATGAAAAAAAAAACAAGTTTTTAATCTCAAGTAGTTTTTGTTTTATGGACTGTCAAAGTTAGTCCCAATTTACCTGGTACACCCTGTAATTATAAATATATTGAAGCGATGCAGCAGAGAAATAGAAGAGAAGACGTGGGGAAGCCAAGAGAGAAGGTATGCCGGGGCTCCCCCAGGGAAGTGTGGATTGAAAAATTCCAGAGGGGGGGGGGGGGGGGGGGGTGGCAGACGGTAGACGGAAGTCCGGCTGGCGTCGCCGTGGGGAAGGGATCAGCCGAGCCCAGCTGGTGCCGCAGTGGAAGGAAGCTGGCCGGCCTGCCGAGGATTTGTGTGTGCCGAGAAGACATGGCAGTCTGGGGAGAGAAGTCTGTCTGAGAAGTGGGCTCCGAACGTGTGGCCGTATGGACTGACCGGGAAGACGGTAGCGGAGAAGGATCCCTCTAGTGGCGGACATTGAAGGCAAGTTAATCTTCTACTGTATAGTTACTTATATCCCTTTCAAAGATCTGGTAATAAATCCATAGTACTAAGCTGTATCCTAAACGAACTCACATTGTCTTCTCAGTAAACCTTGAACGCAAACATCGACGGCTGAGAAGCGTCGTAACATTTGGTGTCAGAAGTGGGATACAGCTTAGTTAATTTTAATTGAAGATCTTATTTTGCGCTAATTTAAAAAGAAAAATGGAAAAACTAAACGACCTCGAAATTGAAAAATTCAAAAAATTGCTCAGACTAATAAGCCAGAAAGTAGATGAGCTCGGAGAAAACTTGGATTCTCGGTTGAGCCGACTCGAGCATATTCGGAATGTCAAACGTTCTGCCACACCCATGTCTTGCGAAGTTAAGTTCAATGTACTACCGCCAGAAAGTCCGGATGGCTTTTCAAAAACAATCACAGCAGCCAATAGCCCACGTATTCAATGTCTGAGGGGACAAAAGACGATCCCAGGTGATGAAGATCCCGACAAGACCATCACAACAAAGATCATCACGTCAGGAGACGTTGTAAGTGAACTGTCAGAATCTACGCTAGAAGATTCTCCCGTGATCCAGAAGTCCGAAGAGTGTCGACAGCAGGAAATGATCCAGACTGGTCGTGTAGTGGAGGAGGGTGAGCTGATCGCCTCCGACAACGGCTGTGGCACGAGTGTTTTGTATAAAATAAAGCGGACGGAAGGAGAATGCCCTCAAGGTGATATACAGAGCGAAAATTCAACCCCTGGAATTCTTTCTGAAATACTCCATGAGAACAGCAACGATCTTGGCGAGCTGCAGTGCGACAGCGTGGCTGACTTCAGCGACAGTGTCAGACTGTCAGGGACTACAGCGGCGATCCAACTGGACGGGACGGAGCTGGATGCTCCGTGGAAGTGCGACAAGGCTAGATGGTCGAAGCACCCTGAAGTTGGAGCCGGCAACCCGACTGAACGGGATAGAGCTTTGGACGCTCTGTAGAAGTCCGACGACAATGTCTGTGACGCGGAAGTCGCGCGCAATGTGTCAGCGCCGTCGTCTGCAATGCAAGCTGAAGAGATGTGCCAAGAATGTGTACCATTCATCTTCGTTCCTTCGCCCGACAAGGTGCAGATCAAGCAGCCACCGCCTAGGAAAAGTTCTAACGACCTTGAGACTGCCACGGGATCCGACACCTCCAGAAGGTTTAAGAAATTCACAGCCCTGTGCGTGGTCGGCACTAAGGAGCCCAGGTTTGAAGGGTTAGGAAAAAGAGAGCCTCTAGAGCAAGAGAATCGGAAACCTAAAGAAGAAAAGGGAGGCCACGAAATGGACAGCGTGGATCAGGTGGACGAATCCACTGTAAAGATCGGCGATCTACAGCCCCGTCGTGGAAGGAAGCGGCGAAAGCGCAATACAAACGATCACAACCGTTTGTACATTGCGGCTACAGAGTGTTCACAAGGAGAATTCAAAATATCAGATGGGAGCATCGTAGGCAGTGAAATATGGCCGCCATCTTGTGGAGAACCGCCGCCCTGTGCTAGACAGCGAGACCAATCAATGGCGTTGGCACTGGTTGAGAGTGGAAAGAAAGCCCGAGTTGAGATGTGGTTCTGCAAACAAGGGTTGGTGTTAACCCTGCCGTTACGCTTCCGGGAGGCTGACGACCCTCATGTGGCCAGAGACGTCAGGGAGATCAAAGGGCCGCCGATCAGCGCCTCTGGTGAAATCAGCCTTTTCGGGACGAAAAGGATTGAGAAGGGGGCAGTGAAGCGATGCAGCAGAGAAATAGAAGAGAAGACGTGGGGAAGCCAAGAGAGAAGGTATGCCGGGGCTCCCCCAGGGAAGTGTGGATTGACAAATTCCAGAGGGGGGGGGGGGGGTGGCAGACGGTAGACGGAAGTCCGGCTGGCGTCGCCGTGGGGAAGGGATCAGCCGAGCCCAGCTGGTGCCGCAGTGGAAGGAAGCTTGCCGGCCTGCCGAGGATTTGTGTGTGCCGAGAAGACATGGCAGTCTGGGGAGAGAAGTCTGTCTGAGAAGTGGGCTCCGAACGTGTGGCCGTATGGACTGACCGGGAAGACGGTAGCGGAGAAGGATCCCTCTAGTGGCGGACATTGAAGGCAAGTTAATCTTCTACTGTATAGTTACTTATATCCCTTTCAAAGATCTGGTAATAAATCCATAGTACTAAGCTGTATCCTAAACGAACTCACATTGTCTTCTCAGTAAACCTTGAACGCAAACATCGACGGCTGAGAAGCGTCGTAACAATATAATTAATATAAATATATAAAATGCATCATAATATCCTTGTTTAGAAAACTAATTCTTTTGTCTGATGATGGTAACAATGCTGAAACATCACACACTATTAAATTATTTGGATTAGGTCTTATTTTCTTGTATCTAAGATTCCATTATAAGAGAAAATTGCTATAAAGTAAAATATAATAATAAGATATTTATTTAGAAAGAAACACATTGCTACTGTGATAAAGCACAATTTGGATTATAGATTATAATAAAAGAAAATAAGACCTAATCCAAATAATTTATTAGGATTAGGTCTTATTTTCTTTTATTACATTGCTACTGTTTATATTCTTTTACTTATATTAGATAGCAATTTTCTCTTCTCTTCTATGTATTTCTACTGTCTTCAAAGCTTATGTCCATAGTTCATTTAAAATACCCTTTCCAAGAGTCTTAGCTTCAGTATCAGTATGAAAGAAAAACTGAAAAATGCAATAAAAACAAGGTAATAAGACCAAATCCAAATAAATAAACAGTGTGTGACGCTTCAGGTAACAGCGTGTTACCATCTATACTGAATGGAGAAATAAGTACATTCAGTACTTTTGTCTGAAGATGGTAACAACGCTGTTACCGAAACGTCACACACTATTTATTTATTTGGATTTGGTCTTATTACTTTGTTTTTATAATCTATAATCCAAATTGTGCCTTATCATTGGAGATTTGGTCTTATTACCTTGTGTTTATAATCTATAATCCAAATTGTGCTTTAACTGCAAAATGCAATATTACTCTCCAGTAAGAGGACATCTCATTTTAAAGGACACTTTTGCTCTTCATTTAGGTGTGGTCCTTTACAGAGAGGTTCTACTGTAATAATATTCTCTGTATGTGTGAAGCAATTAGTGATCTTCTTCTTTCTTATCTCCACTCAATCATATCAGGGTATCAAGCTTGTAGAGCTTGTTGATGGTGTCTCCTGGGGATAAGTTGAGCTCATCAATGGATGAGTCAATAATTTATATTACAGTATAATGCGGCTTATGATTGTAAAACGACATTTGAAAACCATCCTGCATGTGTTTCTTTTAGACAAAATATCAAAATTTATTTTTAAGGGGAGAAATGACGATTATTTCTAACCTTAGGGATTAAGTATGACAGAATCAATTGTGAAGAGTAATGATAATCCATCCCTGGACACATTTGTTTTTCTGTTTATAATTACTCTTCACAATTCATCTTTTCATACTTCATCCCTAAGGTTAGGAATAATCGTTATTTCTCGATTTTTCGTTTAAAAGAAACACACGCGGGATGGTTTTCAAATGTTGTTTTACAATCAATAATGTGTTTTAGGGTTAGAGGTTGAGAATTGCAATGAGTGATGAATGATAAAGATGGATGTTGCAGCTTCCGGCCAATTGCCGCGATGCCAGAACCAACAAGGATTCTGTTTGGTTGAAAGTATTTGCAGAGATCTCAACCTGGTGTACCTTGGAAAATGTGACCAGGACAGGAAAGGCTTTGCCTGCTGTTCAGGTGGAAGCCCTACAACTACCACAGCTGAATAAAGGAAGTGTGGAAATAAGATCTAATAAAAATTCTAACAATATTATTATTTGTGTTGTCTGGTCACTTTGCGATTCTTTATTCCATAATTTAACCTTAGAAACTCATATGGCAACAAGACCACACCCAAACAAGACAACACTTGAGTCATACAGGGGAACTTAGAGACAGCAGGAACATAATTGGTTATCAAAATTTGAAACTATTTTAAACGCGCAAGATTCTTTTTGAAATTAAACAATTTCTACTGCCCTTACTGCAATTAAAAATTAAAGGGAGGGCCTGGCTCATCAGTGGTGAACCCTCCCAGCGGTTTCGCCAGTTTAAAACTCTCAAAAACCTCAAAAATTCACCTTCAATGGATACCCTCACATGTTGGAATTGAAGGCAATGAAGCTGCTGATGCGTTAGCAAAAAAAGGCACAAAAGAACCCTTGCCATGGAAAAATAAACTTACTTTTAAAGAAATAGAAACAGTAGCCAAACAAAAATAATCAAGAACTGAAGGATCCCACCTAAGCACAGTTGGTACAGTGGAGTGAACCCAGGAGGAGCTCTGAACATCAGAAATAGACAGCATCAAACAACACTAACAAGATTTAGAACAGGCCATCTCAAGCCATTGAAGATAGAAAATAATAACAAAATCTACCCCACTTGCCCAAAATGTAGTTTGGTACCTTTAGCTCCAGAAAACATTTTGGCTTGCATTAGATACACTAAACAGGACCTTTGGGAGAGGACGCTGCTTATCATAAAACAGCTCGAGGAGCATGAACTAATGGAATTCGTGTAATCTTTACACAAGGGGATAAGAAACAACAGCAACAGACCACACTCAAATAGATAATACAGTATTATACCTCACACAAGGCAATAAGACCCAATACAAATAAATAAATAGCATGTGACGTTTCTGTAACAGCATTGTTACCATCTTAAGACAAAAGTACAGAATGTATGTCTGAAGATGGTAACAATGCTGTTACCGAAATGTCACAAACTATTTATTTATTTGGATTTGGTGTCTTATTACCTTGTTTTTATAATCTATAATCCAAATTGTACCTTATCAAATTTGAGAACTAATTGTACTAGGGTGATTTTATCTGATTTAGTATTAAAAATGATTAGATTAATTTTTTTTAAAAGATAAATAATAAAATTATATTCAGTAGAACCTCCCTTTAGCGTAAATTTTTCTACAAAGGACAGTTTTCATTTGCAAAATTACCTTTTTTACTATTTAGAAACTCTCCAGTAAGAGGACACCTCTCTCTAAAGGTCACTTTGGCTCTGTAATTAGGTGTTGTCCTTGATAGGGAGGTTCTACTGTATCACATATTGCCCTGATAATGATTGTGCAAATTTGAGGTGTGCAAATTGCAGCTTTAGATTATGACACATAAATTGCATATCCAATTTTTTTTTTTTTTAGAAATAAGGTGGAGCCATCAAATTATAATATAAATTGAAAGTACCACATGCTAACATTAGGTTTCATTTCAACATCTGTGAGGTTGATTTCCCAATAAAACTGTAGCAGATCATCACAGTCTGTTAACAAAGATGGCGAGAATCAGCTGCTTGGTGTTGTTTGTCGGCCTGCTCTTTGTACTGGAAGGTAAGTATGGGGTGTTGTGATGTCTTACAATTCCATCTCTATTATGAAAAATGGCATCTCCTTATCGTGTAACTGAAAGTTGCTGATGGCTTGCGCCATCTATCAGAATAAATATCAACTATTCTCGTTGATTTTTTTAATTATTCCAGAATTGGCCAAATACCCATTCTTGATTAAACAAGAAAAGCTAACCACGGACGCGTTTCGGGCTGTTGGCCCTCATCAGTGTGGTGCAAGCTCTACCTCAACGACCAAAAAATTGGTCATTCAGGCATCCTGAAAAATCATGAAACGGGTAGTTAAGGCCAGAATTCTGTCTCTGTCAGGTTTGTCTTAATTCTTTATGTCTTGAAATCAGATGGAATTAGCCATGTATATACCCACTTAGACTTAATATAAACTTGCTGCATTTGAACGTCATCTATTATTGGTAATCTGAACTATTTATGCCACCTATAATTATTTATATACATGACAATTTCACTTTTGTACTATCTTCTACTTTTTGGTCGTTGAGGTACAATATGCACCAAACATACATGTTTAGAAACAAGGTAATAAGACCAAATCCAAATTAATAAATAGTGTGTGACGTTTCGGTAACAGCATTGTTTCCATCTTCAGACAAAAGTACTGAATGAGAAATTTTACCACAGCATGGTTTAAAATAGTTGTTATCTGTATTATCACTTGTTTATACACTTGATAACAGTAACTATTTAAAACATGCTGTAGTAAAATTTCTCATTCAGTACTTTTGTCTGAAGATGGTAACAACGCTGTTACCGAAACGTCACACACTATTTATTTATTTGGAATCGGTCTTATTACCTTGTTTTATACATGGTAAGCTTTTCTTGATGGCTAATCCTTGACTAATTAAAAAAAATAACAATTAATTGATATTTTATTCCGAAAGATATTGATAGCCATCAGAAATTTTAGTTGAACAATCAGGAGAAGCCTTTTTCTTAATTTATTCAACCTTTCCCAGTACAATTTCACATCTGTGTGTGTACTATCTTTTACAATAATTATGGATGTTTTGCAGCCTCAGCCCAAATGGACCGATGTCAGGAACAACAAGGACAATGTGTGAGCCAAATAATCTGCAAGGGAGCCGGACGAGAGATCATTGGAAAATGCGACCCACACAGGGAAGGCTTCGTGTGCTGCAAAAATGTAATTGGATTTCCTCCTCCAAGGGATTAAACGACAAACAAACAAATAAAGAATTCATTAACGGAGAATATTTATTTTTAGTGTATAGATTGTGTTTGTAATACGTTATACAGTTAAATCTGTCTATAGCGCCCCCTCTAAATAGCACCTTCCTCTCTATAGCACCTGATTTTAAACATTAAAATGTGTAAACATTTTACATTAAAAGTGACCTGTATATAGCACCCCCCTCTCTTTAGCACCCTATTTTGGTGAGTCCCATTAAAAGTGAACTGTCTATAGCACCCTACTTTGGTGAGTTCCAAGAGGGGACGCTATAGACAGGTTTAACTGTATTCAAATTGTAACCTTATTTATAACATATGAATAAACTTCTGAATTCTTTGTCTCTTTAACTCTTTGTTTATCTGAACAAAAATGATGATAGCAACAAATAAATTAGCATGACAACTGCTTTTCAACATTAGCAGTAATGGTACACAATGTGGATACTTCCAATACTGGTGTGTAACACTCCTAACACCTCATGAATATACACTCATGGACAAAACTTAAGGAAGTTGTACCTTTTACCATGTATATCTGGATTGAGACAATAACTCTGAAAGATATTACAGTGACCTTTATTGAAGACACATGAGATAACCCTTCCAGACCAGCATCCCTCTTTTGCCAGTTCAGCAGCCAATTCATTGCCCTCAATTAGAGAGCGTCCCTTGACCCAGTACAATTTTGGGGGCCTATCCATTTCACCTAGCAGATCCGCTACTTCATGTGCCATCTGTTCCTTCTCCAAGCAAATGGAGATGAGGGCAAACATTGGTACAGTGGAGTGAACCCAGGAGGAGCTCTGAACATCAGAAATAGACAATATCAAACAACACTAACAAGATTTAGAACAGGCCATCTCAAGCCGTTAAAGATAGAAAATAACAACAAAATCTACCCCACTTGCCTAAAATGTAGCTTGGCACCTGCAGCTCCAGAAAACATTTTGGCTTCCATTAGATGCACTAAACAGGACCTTTGGGAGAGGCCGCTGCTTATCATAAAACAGCTCGAAGAGCATGAACTCATGCAATTTGTGTAATCTTTACACAAGGGGATAAGAAACAACAGCAACAGACCACACCCAAATAGATAATACAGTATTATACTTGGTGTTTGGATTATCCCTATATAAAAGTCAGAACAAAAGCAATTTTTATTCAGTCATATAAAACGTCGTTACATTTCAATTGTTAGTGGGGGAGGGGGTACAATTAAAATCTATATCTATAAAATATTTGTAAATTTCGTATTTCTTCTTGTTTAAAATTCGACGTAATTCTGGATTTCCGCGGTCTAGGATGAAGTTGGCTGGGCTGAAGATATATAAGCGGTCGACAATCCGACATTCTTCAGTAGCTTCTTTTATTTTCTTTTTCGTAAATTCACACTCTAGGTATCGATGTAGTATGTCTGGAGATCCTCCGCACGCAGTGCAGGTGGGCCTTCCATTCCTGGTCGGGTGTGGCAGGGCTCTTAATTTCAGTCTCCAGGCGATATCGTCGTAGATGTTACGTTTTTTATGCCAGGATGGCGCAGTGTTGAAATTCCACTTTGCAGCTTTTTCTTCAGCGCGTTTAAAGTTAAAATTGGTCGATAAAATTATATTTCGTAGTGCGTTACTCTTTATACGTGAGAAAAGGCGTGATTCGTAAACGACGGGAAGATGCACGCAGGAAGAATGGTCTTGAAGTTTAAAAGTCGTGTTTTTCGTCTGGTTGTAAAACTCGGCAATTCGTTGTAGATCGTTTCTGATATTTCGCGTGGCATGGGAAAATAGATCATTTGCCTCGCGCATTTCGTCGTTCGTATCTATAAACTCTTTCAGGCGTTTCAAGTTTCTTATGCTGAAGACGGCAGAGTTCTGTAGATAAAGGCCGTGTAAGAGGCGGCATTTCGGTATAACGAGGTGTAAATAATCTTTTCGCGAAAGCTGCTTGAAGTCAATATTAAATTTATGAACGATGCTACGCCAGCTTGCTAAAATTTGTTTTCTTCGCGGTGAGAGAAATCCGTGTAGATCGTAATTAAAAAGATTGAAGTAGTTGGTCGCATTTTTGTTCTCAAATAGAAATTCGTTTTCGTTCTGATGTCCATTAATTTGCCTTTGTATACGTTTTAACGTGAATAAATCGCGTTGCGTGGCGAGGTGGAGCAAAGCGAGGCCGCCGTTCTCGATAGGTAAACAATTTATTGAGGAATTTGTCCAGGTTGTATTTAGGTATAGGGCGACATCAATATCTTTTTGTATATCGTTGAGGATTACGTCTTCAGGTAGAGTCGCGTTTATTTTATATGTGAATTTCGGTATCAATCTTTCGTTAATATATCGCGTCTTCTGTATAAGCGAGAGCGACGAAATATGGGATTTAACAACACGCACCGCTTGTTGAAATTCTTCGCGCAGGTTTTCTTTCTCCGTTTTGAAGGGCGTTTTTGAGTTTTCAACTAAGATGCCAAGCACTTTGATTTGGTCTCTCCTCATCTTAATTTCCCTCGGAGTGTCGGTTCTGTTGCCCCAGCTGCCACACCACAGCCCTTTGCTTTTCCCAAAGTTTATATTTATGCCGGAGACCCGCTTAAAATCTTGGAGACAGGAGTATATTCGGTCGAAGTCGCTTTCGTCTCTAATTAAGAACACCAGGTCGTCGGCGTAAATGTGCGTCGTGGTCGTGGAGCTCAGTTTGTCTCGTAAGTGAAAGATTAAAGCCGTCGTGGAGATCGAGAACAGTACCGCCGACAGTCCGCAGCCCTGACGAACTCCCCTTGTCACTTGTATGGATGGAGAGGTTTCTTCATTTACGTCAATCTTAATTGCACTGTTGTTCAAGATTATCTTGATCCATTTGATAAATATATTTGGTATACCGATTCTCTCAAGAGTCGCAATTAGGAAGTTTCTGTTGAGCGAGTCAAACGCCCTCTGTAGGTCGAGGACGACAATCGCGAGGGGCGTGTTGAGGAGGTTTGCCGCGTAGACGCTGCATTCGATATCAGGGAGTATGTCGAATATTGATCTATTCATAATTGCATATTTTTGTTCAATAGGAACAATTTGCGGGGAGTAGGGTTTAAGTTTTGCGAGTAATAATTTTGACAAGATTTTATAATCTGTGTTCATCATCGTGATAGGTCTCCATTCACCCAACGTCTTTGGGCTCGGCTTCTTTGGTAGGAGAATCAGCCTCCCCACTCTCATATGTTCAGGTAATTCATCTTCCTCTTGAGCATTAGTAAATATCGTGAGAAGTAGATCTGCGGCGTCGTTCGGGTATTTTTTATAAAATTCCGCGGGAATCTTGTCTTCTCCAGCCATCTTTTTATTGGGAAGTTGCTTAATTGCATTAATTATGTCGCCTCTCGTTATAAAGTGTTGTTCATCGAAGTTGAAGTCGATGTCGAGGCGCGGGATAGTATTTGTATACGTTACGATGTCGTTTAGATTGATAGATTCGTCGGCTCTGGATTGATCGCGGTAGTGTTTAAAAATATATTTTAAAATATTTCGATTATCGGTCAGCAGTATGTCGTTCTCGTTAAAAAGCGAAGTAATAGCGGGCTTGTGACCCATCGGCCTTGGGACCGTATACCTCAGACAAGCATTAGCAACTTCCAAAATAAGTCTTCTTATACATCTCCATTTAGCACTTGCATTTAAGTTCATATAGTTCGAATAAAAGTTTTCAAGTTCAAAAGCATATATGTCATCGAAGAGGCGGGAGGTAAATATTCGTCTGTCAATTTTTCGCGCTAACTTCATTCTCTCGGTGCTTAAACGGGCGATGATAGCGTTGTGGTCAGATAGCGAGTAAGACAATGTTTTGCATTCTTCCAAGTTTCTTATTAAATCGGGCGTAGTTAAGATATAGTCGATGCGTGTTTCAAAAGGTGTGCCGTTCACAGTCGCGAAGTGCGTGACCCCGTGAATTCCCGGATTAAGATAACTAAATGCGTCGATTAGGTTATATTTTCTTTTAAAATCATTTAGCATTTTTCTCTTTCTCTGTGAGTCCGTTCTACCAGGCTTATCTCGTATGTTAAAGTCTCCAAGTATAATTTTGGACGTGTCGTTCGGGAAATTTTCAATATATCGTTCAATCAAGGTAAAGTCGTTAAAAGCTTCATCCGGATTGTGCGTAACATGTACATTTATTAGTAAAACGAGTTTTCTTTTCAAGGTGCATTCGATCGCGCAAATCTTTCCGCTTTTGATAACTTTGAAGTTTTCGTTAGGAATTGTGCGATTTAGAATAATAAATTGTCCGCTTCCGAAATTGCTTTTTTTATTTGTATATATGTCGTAGTTTTCAAATTCTTTTCTCGATAATAATAGGTCTTTGTTTGTTTCTTGTATAGCGTAAATGTCTGCTTTAAGCTTCTTCGTCCATTTGCTGAAGTAATCTTCTCTTTCTCTTCCAGATATACCGCGGGCGTTGAGCGTGATTATTTCTAAAAATTCATGTTCAGAAACGTCGAAGGATGGCTGAGAACAGTCCAACATCCAAAAATAAAAAATAAATAAAGTAAGAAAGAATTTAAAACTGGTAAAGGAGAGTATATAAAGGAAGGTAAAATAAAATAAATCGTGTTAGTGTAAAAGGTAAAAATATACAAATAAATAAAAACGAGAAGGTAAGATAAAGAAGGTAAAAAAAAGAGGGTAAAAGGAATCGTGATTAAAAAAAAAAAGAGAAAGTAGGTTAAGTGAGGTTTTCTTCCTCCATTGTTTTCAAGAGATCCCTGATTCTACTATAGTATTTTTGATAGACTTTCTTTTCATCTGGCTTCACTTTGTGCCAGGCATTCTTTCGTTGACGAATTTCTTCGCGGAAAGTTGTGAGGTCTTGCTTTAAGTTGGGGTGCTTGTCCATCTGTTCAATAATCTTGGTTTTTCTCGTGCGACCAGATTTACAACAAAGAGCCTTGAGGATCTTCACCATTCTAGGGTTTAACTCCGGTTCACAAAATTCAGATTCGCGCTCGAGTTGTGAGGATGCCACAGAAAGTTCTGAGAGCGCTACAGATTCGTTATCCTCTGATAGTTCGTCCTGCCCTCGCCTGGGAAAATCATCCTCGCTAGGCAAACCCTGCAGGATGTCTTCATTCGTAGGTTCCTGCGCTTCTTTAGGTTCTCCTTCTTGCATTGGTTCTACATTCTTGGGTAGGACCTCAGTAGGAGGGTTGGACTTTGGTCTCTTTCCGAGGTCGTTTAAAGCATAAGGGGGTGTTGGGACGTCAGTTAATTCTGCTAAGATTCTTTTTCTGCTCGTGGACTTTGTCTCTGGGGGTATGTTCATCACCTTCTCTTCTTCAGGTGGTGTCGGGACTGTAGTTGGAGTTCCTTCTAACATGTCGACGGTGACAAGTTGAGTTACGGTATCCCTGATATTTTTGTTGAAGGGACATTTATCTTTTTTGTGGCCGTGGCGCCTGCAATCTGCGCAGATCACATCCTCACCGACATAGATGCGGAATGATCTGTTCATATAATTTATAATGATCAATGCTGGCATGTCAGTCGAATCTTTTTTCTTAAATACGACCTCTCTCCTCAGGGATGACAGGTGTTTTAGTAAGGGGTTATCCGTGGGGAAGGGCAGGGGGCGGATGGAGATGGTCTGCCCATATGGCTCAAGGCCTTGGCGATGTCTGCATCCTGGATAAACGCCAGGACACCTGATAAAATATATTTTTTAGGCACGTTGAAAAGCGGCGTAGGAAAAATTTTCGTTTTTTGCACCTCAAACCCATTATTGATTAGGATTTGGGCGAGTTCTCCGTTGGCCACTGAGACGATCGCCTGGCCATTGATTTTTCCCACTGAGTGGATATTTTCATACCCGACAACCGCTGCAATTCCAGCCAGGTGTTCTTCAGCGGTGGAATTTGGTAGGCTTTGAAATTGTATAGCGGAATGAATATTTCCACTTCTTTTTTCATAAGTCGTTTTTCTCAATTCATCGTGCTTCTTTCTTTCTTCAATAGAGAAATGACGTTTTGGGGCATGCAAATTTTGTGAATTTGGATTTTTTGAAGATGATTGTGAAGGATGAATTTTCACCGTTTCATTAGGAGATGAGCTTGATGGGATGTGATTACTTGATGAGGTGGATGGCGAATCAGATGAAGCAACGACCGGCTTGGCCGTTGCCATGACAATGATGCAAAGCTACAACTTGTAGCTTTGCTAATTTATGAAAAATAGAAAATTTTAAACTTGATGAAAATTTATGAAGTATGAATTGAAATGATGCCCGAACTTAGGCGAACAAGATGATATATATTAGGTTAAATAAACTTAACTTTAGAAAGCGAAAAAGGCGAAATACACGGAGCTCGCGCGACGCGTGGCCGCACGGTCAGTGTATGTATGTATGTATGTATGTATGTATGTATGTATGTATGTATGTATGTATGACAATTAAATAATTTTATTGACTTTTAGTCAATGATTACACCCAAAGTCAATGGGAGAAAGTACAAAAATTTACAATAATCTTGATTCTGTTTGGAGCGCAGAGCCAGCCTGAGCTCGTATATTCCCCTTTGAATTAAGGGGTGGTCATCGTGAGCATGTTCGGCGACAGTGCCGAGAAACTCGGCGAGAGAGGCTTTGTGTCTGGGTCTAGATCTGAGAGACTTGAGGAGGTACTCCCTACTCTTGAGCCACACGATCGAATGTGAGAGGTTGTCAATATCTAGCCCCTTCTTGAGTAGGGGCCCCAAGGCCTGTTGATAGTTCTGCTCTTTGAACAGGTCAAATATCCGGTCTACGCACTTAGTCTCCAGCTCCACCTGGGTCAGAAATGGCAGTGGAGGCGGAGGTGTCGCCATGGCCGGTGTTAGCTCTTCCCCATGGGGAGTGGGTGGTGTCGGCTCAGCGAGCCGAGGCGCAGGCGGTGGGGGTGCACAACGCTCTTTTTCCGTCATCGGATTGTCCTCCTCCATCTCCGTCGGGGCGGGCGGCGGAGGTGTCATCACAGCAGGCATCAGTTCTTCGCTGTGGGAAGTAGGCGGCGTAGGCCCAGAAGGCCGAGGCGCAGGCAGTGGGGGTGTTGAAGGCACTGCGGTAGGGGCGGTCCTCAGCTCTGACAAGACCTGGCGCAGGACTTTATAGATGTTACTATCCCCTCCGGGCCTCTGGCCCAAGAGTTGACGGATTAGGCCGGCGAGAGCGCCGCACTGCGAGGGTGACAGGAGGGGTCCCCGCTTCCGAGCCTTGGTCTTCGAGGAGAGGATGTCCAAGACCTCCTCCCGCCCGAGGCCAAGGGCGTCCGTCTGGGCAAAGGAGATGCCCGGGTTCCTCTCGATGAAAGTCACGAGGCCTTCTCTCGTTGATGTTTTTGACGAGGATGTGGAGGATGTTGATGTTTCCTCGACGATGGACATCTCGATGTCCGGTGTAGGGGCTGCAGGCTCGTGACTCCCAGGTGCTCGCAGGGACGGAGCAGGGGTCACAGGTGGAGGGGCAGGAGGCGCCATCTCCATAGGTACGGCCGAGGCCACTGGTGTAGATGGCCGAGGTGCTGCAGATGGGGTCACAGCTCGGGCCGCGTGAGAAGCGCCGGGGATCTCCATGGCTGTACTGGAGGGCGCCGGTGCAGGAGGCTGGGCCGCTGACCGCTGAGGTGGGGCAGAGGTGGTCGTTGATGGGACGCCAGCAGGAGAGGTTGGTGGGGCCAATCTGGAGTTGTTGGCTCGCCCCGCAAGCAGGTGGCAGTTGGCCCTGCGATGTCCCTGGCCATGGCACCTGGAGCACTTGATGCCCGAGGATAAATATGCGGGCCAGGCCTCGCCTTTAATTGGGATTTCAAGGCGGGTGGGGAGCCTTTCAATTGTCATTCCTTCGCGGAGGACAATAAATGCCTCGCGGCGGCCGTCGTTGTAGGTGTATGGGCCGGCCTTCATCAGTTTGGGCGCAATTGATGTCACGCGCCCATAAGGTTTTAAGGCGCTGATGATGGCGGAGTCCTCCACGAAGAAGGGGAGGTTGCCGACTGTAATCCTCTCCGCTCTTTTGCGGAAAGGAAAGGCCCTGAGGAGTGTGCCCTCAACCTCGAGGCCCTCGTTTATGAGGCGCTCGGCCAGGCCTCTGTTCGCCAGTCCCAGGAGTTGGTGGCCGTTCACCTTGGAGACTTGGATGACTCCGGCGGTTCCTCCGAGCATCCTGTCCAGCGCCCTCAGGTAGTGGAAGGGCTGTAGCTCGGGGCCGTGCTCCAGGTACACACAGTGGTCCTCAGATGAGGATGCCTGCCGCGCCCGGGCCTCTGTGATTTGGGCCCTGGTTGTTCTTACTTCCTGTGCCCGGGGCACAGATCCTGCCGAAGATTGCGGTCGGTGACTGGTTCTTGCACCTCCGATGTTGGAGGATGGTGCAGCCGCTGTAGGCGAGTTCGCAGATTCGCGGCGCCTCTTTTTGGTCCTCACGACGGTAAAGTCGTCGTCCGCTCCAGGGCCTTGATCTTCAGGGCAGTCCGCCCAGTTTCTCAGGGCACGGGTAGTGCCATTGGCTGACGTAGCCGGCGGCAAGCCGGACGTGATGTCACCGCGCGCGACCGCCAGATTTGCATTTCCAACGCCTGTCGGCGGATTTGCATACTCTTGATTTTCAGAGTTATCTTTAGATATTTCTTTATGAGATTCTTCTTTTGTCGAATTCTGGCCACCAATTGGAGATGGGATGCTGGGCCTTCCAGGCTTTTGTCCAGCAGATCCTGGGCTCCTTGGCGATGCCGAATTCGGCATGTCTAAGGACATTTTTCCGCTCGACAGAGACGAAATACGCGGAGCTCGTGCGACGCGTGGCCGCACGGTCGGCGTATGTATGTATGTATGTGGGTATCTATGTTGGCTATACACGTCCACAATACGTAACTAATCTGACTGAAATTTTAACAGTATATAGAGTAGAATCTGGAAAAACTTATAGTGAAAATTTCAGGTCTCTATCCCGAATATTGTTCGAGTTATTTGCAAATTTGCGTGGAATTTTGCCCTTTAGCTCGAAAGTAGTGCCTCTAGCGGAGAAAATGCGAAGTAATGGTCCAATGACCTAAGTCGTGGCGCCATCTATGTACAATATATATCCTCTTTTTTAAATTTACATTCTGTTTAAAAATTATTATATTTAGTTATTCATTCAATTTTTTATTTCTTATCCAATTATAATACATAGATTCAAAAACCGTACATCCAATCGCCGTGAAATTTTGGGATATTATTAGGTATATCCCCGGAAAGGTTTTCGAAAAATAATTTCTTGAATATCTTGAATATCCTTAGAGTTATTTGCAGATTTGTAGCTTTAACTCGCAAGCAGCGCCACCTTGCGACGGAGATAGGCTTAGGTCTTCCCCACCCCCTGTCGAGAGAATGTAATCGTCCGGCCGCCGGCTGGATGGACAGTTCAAGTACCCACCGACCAATCAGAGGGGTCAAGATGTCCTGGCGCGCGGGGGCAGAGTTGGTGACACAGCTGTGCCAAGTAGACAAGAAAAAAGCCTCGCGGGGGCTTGCCCAAGATGACCTTCGGGAACTTCGTCCATCTTCCATAAACGACCATGATTTTATTCAACTTATCGAGTATTTTTCAAGGGACCGGGAAAAAATGTTCACTAGATAAAACGATGATTTTGTAATGTAGAAAATTAGGAAAGACAAAATTCAGGATGACACGGTACACAGGGACCGGGAAAAAATGATCACTTTATCGAGAGATTCAAATTTACGAGTTTCAAATTATCAAAATATATCTATTATTTTTTTTATAAGTTTATAGAGAATTGTTTTAACAAATGTTCGTTAGACAAACCTTTACTCGGGTAAAACCCGGGCAAAGCCAGGTACATCCGCTAGTAGATTATAAACACAAGGCAATAAGACCCAATCCAAATAAATAAATAGCATGTGACGTTTCTGTGACAGCATTGTACCATCTTCAGACAAAAGTACAGAATGTATGTCTGAAGATGGTAACAATGCTGTTGCCAAAATGTCACACACTATTTATTTAGATTTGGTCTTATTACCTTGTTTTTATAATCTATAATCCAAATTGTACCTTATCAAATTTGAGAACTAATTGTACTAGGGTGATTTTATCTGATTTAGTATTAAAAATGATCAGATTAATTTTTTTAAAAAGATAAATAATAAAATTATATTCAGTAGAACCTCCCTTTAGCGTAAATTTTTCTACAAAGGACAGTTTTCATTTGCAAAATTACCTTTTTTACTATTTAGAAACTCTCCGGTAAGAGGACACCTCTCTCTAAAGGTCACTTTGGCTCTGTAATTAGGTGTTGTCCTTTATAGGGAGGTTCTACTGTATCACATATTGCCCTGATAATGATTGTGCAAATTTGTGATGTGCAAATTGCAGCTTTAGATTATGACACATAAATTGCATATCCAATTTTTTTTTTTTTTAGAAATAAGGTGGAGCCATCAAATTATAATATAAATTGAAAGTACCACATGCTAACATTAGGTTTCATTTCAACATCTGTGAGGTTGATTTCCCAATAAAACTGTAGCAGATCATCACAGTCTGTTAAAAAAGATGGCAAGAATCAGCTGCTTGGTGTTGTTTGTCGGCCTGCTCTTTGTACTGGAAGGTAGGTATGGGGTGTTGTGATGTCTTACAATTCCATCTCTATTATGAAAAATGGCATCTCCTTATCGTGTAACTGAAAGTTGCTGATGGCTTGCACCATCTATCAGAATAAATATAAACTATTCTCGTTGATTTTTAATTATTCCAGAATTGGCCAAATACCCATTCTTGATTAATCAAGAAAAGCTAACCAGGGACATGTTTCGGGCTGTTGGCCCTCATCAGTGTGGTGCAAGCTGTACCTCAACAACCAAAAAATTGGTCATTCAGGCATCCTGAAAAATCATGAAACGGGTAGTTAAGGCCAGAATTCTGTCTCTGTCAGGTTTGTCTTAATTCTTTATGTCTTGAAATCAGATGGAATTAGCCATGCATACACCCACTTAGACTTAATATAAACTTGCTGCATTAGAACGACATCTATTATTACAATTATTTTATTTCCAAAGCAATATATCCCGCAAGGGATACTTGCGCCAAACAAGGAGAAAAGTTTATTTACATAGGTTATTTACATTATTCAACGCATGAAAACATTAGAGATCCAGATTTTGTAGAAAGTTTAGAATGTATTTACAAAATGAATTGAACTTTAAATATGATTTTTTATCGGAAATCAAATTGTTAAGTTCACAAACAACTAGTTCATTCTTCATTCTATAATCTTGAAATGCTGGGCAATCGATCAGTAGATGTCTTGAGGTTTGTTCCTCAATACCACAAAAGCAACTTGAATCCTTCACTGCCTTTATTCTATTTAAAAAAACTTTTGAAATTTCCGTGGTTTGTAACAAATTGAGTATTATAAAAATTGATTGGCCATAAATATTTAAAATCTATTATTGGTAATCTGAACTATTTATGCCACATATGATTATTTATATACATGACAATTTCACTTTTGTACTATTTGGTACTATTAGGTACAATTTGTACCACACATACATGGTAAACTTTTCTTGATAGCTATCCTTGACTAATTAAAACAAATCAAAGATTAATTTTTAATATTTATTCCGACAGATATCACTAGCCATCAGCAACTTTTTGTTGAACAATCAGGAGATGCCTTTTTCTTAATTTATCCAACTTTTCCCAGTACAATTTCACTTCTGTACTATCTTTTATAATAATTATGGATGTTGCAGCCTCAGCCCAAATGACCCGATGTCAGGAACGACAAGGAGAATGTGTGAGCCAATTAATCTGCAATGGAACCAGACGAGAGATCATTGGAGAATGTGACCCACCCAAGGAAGGCTCCGTATGCTGCAAAATGTAATTGGATTTCCTCCCCCAAGAGATTAAAGGACAAACAAACAAATAAAGAATTCATTAACGGAGAATATTTATTTTTGGTGTATAGATTGGTGACCTTTGTGTTTGTAATCATTATACAGTTAAACCTCTCTATAGCGCCCCCTCTAAATAGTGCCTTCCTCTCTATAGTGCCCGATTTTAAACATTATAATGTAAACATTTTACATCAAAAGTGGCCTGTCTATAGAAACCCCTCTCTATAGGACCCTATTTTGGTTAGTTCCAAGAGAGGGCTTTATAGACAGGTTTAACTGTATTCAAATTGTAACCTTATATATATAACATGTGAATAAACTTCTGAATTCTTTGTCTCTTTAACTCTTTGTCTATCTGAACAATGATGATATAAACAAATGAATTAGCATGACAAAAAGTGACTGCTTTTTAACACTAGTGGTAATGGATATGTCCAACACTGGTGTGTAACAATCCTAACACCTCATGAATATACACTCATGGACAAAACTTAAGGAAGTTGTACCTTTTACCATGTATATTGGGATTCAGACAATAATTCTGAAAGATATTTGAAAAAGCTACCTTAACAATGATGTTATTTAAAAACTAGAATGACTCTCACCAATGTTGGTTATATTCCAACACTGTAGCTAGCTTAATAATGATGATATTTCAACACTAGAATGGCTAAACAATAGTGGTTATATTCCAACACTAGCTAGCTTAACAATGGTGATATATTTAACAATACAATGATGATATATATAACAATTAGAATGACTCTCAACAATGTTGGTTATATTCCAACTCTGTAGCTAGCTTAACAATGAAAATATTTCAACTCTAGAATGGCTCAACAATGGTGGTTATATAGCAACACTGTAGCTAGCTTAACAATGAAGATATTTCAACACTAGAATGGCTCAACAATGGTGGTTATATAGCAACACTGTAGCTAGCTTAACAATGAAGATATTTCAACACTAGAATGACTCAACAATGGTGGTTATATACCAACACTGTAGCTAGCTTAACAATGAAGATATTTCAACACTAGAATGGCTCAACAATGGTGGTTATATACCAACACTGTAGCTAGCTTGACAATGGTGATATATCAATACTAGGATGGCTCAACAATGGTGGTTATATACCAACACTGTAGCTAGCTTAACAATGTGATATATCAATACTAGAATGGCTCAACAATGGTGTTTATATACCAACACTGTAGCTAGCTTAACAATGGTGAAATTTCAACACTAGAATGGCTCAACAATGGTGGTTATATACCAACACTGTAGCAAGCTTAACAATGAGGATATTTCAACACTAGAATGGCTCAACTATGGTGATTATATACCAACACTTTAGCTAGCTTAACAATGGTGATATATCAACACTAGAATGGCTCAACAATGGTGGTTATATACCAACACTGTAGCTAGCTTAACAATGAAGATATTTCAAACTAGAATGGCTCAAAAATGGTGGTTATATACCAACACTGTAGCTAGCTTAACAATGGTGATATTTCAACACTAAATGGCTCAACAATGGTGGTTATATACCAACAATGTAGCTAGCTTAACAATGGTGATATATCAATACTAGAATGGCTCAACAATGGTGGTTATATACCAACACTGTAGCTAGCTTAACAATGGTGATATATCTATACTAGAATGGCTCAACAATGGTGGTTATATACCAACACTGTAGCTAGTTTAACAATGGTGATATTTCAATACTAGAATGGCTCAACAATGGTGATTATATACCAACACTGTAGCTAGCTTAACAATGGTGATAATCATTACTAGAATGGCTCAACAATGGTGGTTTTATACCAACACTGTAGCTAGCTTAACAATGGTGATATTTCAATACAAGAATGGCTCAACAATGGTGGTTATATACCAACACTGTAGCTAGCTTAACAATGGTTATATATCAATACTAGAATGGCTCAACAATGGTGGTTATATACCAACACTGTAGCTAGCTTAACAATGGTGATATTTCAATTCTAGAATGGCTCAACAATGGTGGTTATATACCAACACTGTAGCTAGCTTAACAATGGTAATATATCAATACTAGAATGGCTCAACAATGGTGATTATATACCAACACTGTAGCTAGCTTAACAATGGTGATAATCATTACTAGAATGGCTCAACAATGGTGGTTTTATACCAACACTGTAGCTAGCTTAACAATGGTGATATTTCAATACAAGAATGGCTCAACAATGGTGGTTATATACCAACACTGTAGCTAGCTTAACAATGGTTATATATCAATACTAGAATGGCTCAACAATGATGGTTATATACCCACACTGTAGCTAGCTTAACATTGGTGATATTTCAATTCTAGAATGGCTCAACAATGGTGGTTTTATACCAACACTGTAGCTAGCTTAACAATGGTGATATATCAATACTAGAATGGCTCAACAATGGTGTTTATATACCAACACTGTAGCTAGCTTAACAATGGTGATATATCAATGCTAGAATGGCTCAACAATGGTGATTATATACCAACACTGTAGCTAGCTTAACAATGGTGATAATCATTACTAGAATGGCTCAACAATGGTGGTTTTATACCAACACTGTAGCTAGCTTAACAATGGTGATATTTCAATACAAGAATGGCTCAACAATGGTGGTTATATACCAACACTGTAGCTAGCTTAACAATGGTTATATATCAATACTAGAATGGCTCAACAATGATGGTTATATACCCACACTGTAGCTAGCTTAACAATGGTGATATATCAATGCTAGAATGGCTCAACAATGGTGATTATATACCAACACTGTAGCTAGCTTAACAATGGTGATAATCATTACTAGAATGGCTCAACAATGGTGGTTTTATACCAACACTGTAGCTAGCTTAACAATGGTGATATTTCAATACAAGAATGGCTCAACAATGATGGTTATATACCCACACTGTAGCTAGCTTAACAATGGTGATAATCAATACTAGAATGGCTCAACAATGGTGGTTTTATACCAACACTGTAGCTAGCTTAACAAAGGTGATATTTCAATACTAGAATGGCTCAACAATGGTGGTTATATACCAACACTAGAATGGCTCAACAATGGTGGTTATATACCAACACTGTAGCTAGCTTAACAATGAAGATATTTCAACACTAGAATGGCTCAAAAATGGTGGTTATATACCAACACTGTAGCTAGCTTAACAATGAAGATATTTCAACACTAGAATGGCTCAACAATGGTGGTTATATACCAACACTGTAGCTAGCTTAACAATGGTGATAATCATTACTAGAATGGCTCAACAATGGTGGTTATATACCAACACTGTAGCTAGCTTAACAATGGTGATATTTCAATACTAGAATGGCTCAACAATTGTGGTTATATACCAACACTGTAGCTAGCTTAACAATGAATATATTTCAACACTAGAATGGCTCAACAATGGTGGTTATATACCAGCACTCTAGCTAGCTTAACAATGAAGATATTTCAACACTAGAATGGCTCAACAATGGTGGTTATATACCAACACTGTAGCTAGCTTAACAATGGTGAAATTTCAACACTAGAATGGCTCAACAATGGTGGTTATATACCAACACTGTAGCAAGCTTAACAATGAAGATATTTCAACACAGAATGGCTCAACAATGGTGGTTATATAGCAACACTGTAGCTTGTTTAACAATGAAGATATTTCAACACTAGAATGGCTCAACAATGGTGTTTATATACCAACACTGTAGCTAGCTTAACAATGGTGATATTTCAACACTAGAATGACTCTCAACAATGATGGTTATATTCCAACACTTCTAATTCAACAATATGATGTAGCAATACTGGAATGGCTCAACAATGGTGATTATATTCCAACACAGTAGCTAGCTTAACAATGAAGATATTTCAACACTAGAATGACTCTCAACAATGATGGTTATATTCCAACACTTCTAATTCAACAATATGATGTTGCAATACTGGAATGGCTCAACAATGGTGTTTGTATTCCAACAATGTAGCTAGCCTAACAATGAAGATATTTCTGTGGTGCACTTACAGGAAAAGCAATCGCCTACTTCTACCCACCATGATTATCATGGCCTGCACCACATGTACTAGGGATAAGCAAAAAAAAAAAGGAAGATATTTCAACACTAGAATGGCTCAACAATGGTGATCATAAACCAGCACTGTAGCTAGGTAAACAATGATGATATTTCAACACCAATGGTGGTTATAAACCAAAAACTGTATCTTTGACACTATCATTTCCTATATTAATCAGTTAGGACGTCTATTGCAGAAATATTGTCATTAGAGGGAGTTGCCACATTAGAATACAAATTGAGGCCAACATCTGCTGACAGCACATCATCCATTGTTGATCATCATTTTTTATATGAAGATTGACAAAGAACAACACCACCTGTTACAGTCGCCATAAAAAGGCAGCAGGTATTGCAATCTGACAACAAAGATGGCAAGAATCGGTTACTTCGTCTTGTTGGTGGGTCTTCTGTTTGTAATGGAGGGTAAGTAAGGGTACTGTAGTTGTTATACTGCAGTACTGTCATACTTTATAACCTTCATATACAATGACGATCATACTTCTTTCTTATCTCCACTCAATCATATTAGGGTATCAAACTTGTAGAGTGACAACCATCATGACTGGGTGAAGTAGAAAGCGTCTACCTTTGTCATTAAGACTGGGAGCACTACTCAGTGGCAGGCCACTGACTAAGAGAAATGGCCGCCTCTGACATGAGGAACAGATACCATGTGCAGCCGATCCTAACATGGAGTACAAACGCTGCTCATCGTGTATCCCTGAATTCAGGAGAACTTACAGGGTACTATCAGCTGAGTCCAGGTTTTTTTAGTGAGCTTGTTACTGCTCCCCCTCCTCCTTTGTCATCCAGGCTTGGGACCGGCATAGGCAGGGTTCCAATAAAATAATAGTGTGCGATGTTTCAGTAACAATTGTCACACACAATTTATTTGGATAGAGTATGATGGTAACAGCATTTTTACCATCAGACAAAAGTTCTTAAACCTATTATTTTTATATTAGAATTCAGTCGTTTTGTCTGAAGATGGTAACTACGCTGTTACCGAAGCGTCACACACTATTTATTTATTTGGATTTTATCTTATTACCTTGTGTCAATAATTTATAATGAATTATTTGGGGTGATTTTAACTAAATACAGATTTCGTATTGTAATTGTCTTTAATCTACAGTAGCCAACCTCTCTGTAAAGGACAGCACCAAGCTGCAGAACCAAACTGTCCTTTAAAAAGAGAGGTATCCTTTTTACCAGAAAGTTGCTAAGTAGTAAAAATGGTAATTTTAGCAATGTAAAGTGTCCTTTGTAGAGAGGTGTCCTCTCATGGAGGTTGTTATACTATAGTTAGATCAGTTTCCTTCATTTCCCCCCCTAATTTAACCTATTTTAGGTTTATTCTAGAATTTTTACATTTATTTTATTCAGTTCTATATTTAAATATCTCTTCTCTGAAGCTCTTTTTCTAAACAATTTGTTTTAGAAATTGTTCTAACATTGCCCTCTTTTTGGCATCTATATTTGCACATTAGAAATTTAGGTCATTTAGAATGTGCGTTTGTTTGTTTCATTTAAAAATTAAACAATTTTCTACTCCCCTTATGGCAATGATAAAAAGAATAGACTATGATAATGCACAATTTGGATTATAGATTATAAACACAAGCTAATAAGACCAAATCCAAATATATAAATAGTATGTTATGTTTCTGTAACAGCATTGTTACCATCTTCAGACAAATCCATTCAGTACTTTTGTCTGAAGATGGTAACAACGCTGTTACTGAAACATCACATACTATTTTATTTGGATTTGGTCTTATTACCTTGTGTTTATAATAGACTATGATAATAATAAGGAACTATATCCATAATATATTTAAAATAACTTTTTGAAGGGTTTGTCTTCTTTACAAGATAAAAAATCAAAATAACCCAATACATTATTAAAGAGGCGTTGTAGATTAAATTGGTGAAACAGCTGGTAGGGTTCACCAGTGATGAGCCAAGCCCTGCTCATTATTTTTATCATCGCAGTAAGTTCAGTATATACAATTATTTTAGTTTAAAAAAAGGAACTCTATGAGTTATAAATACAGATTTTATTCTTTTGTCTGATGATGGTGACAATGCTGTTGCCGAAACGTAAAACACTAATAAATTATTTGGATTAGGTCTTATTTTCTTGTATTATAATCTATAATCCAAATTGTGCTTTATCAGTTATAAATACAGTAGAACCTCCATGAGAGGATACTCATGCTAGAGAACATCTCTCTATAAAGGACAGTTTTATTTTGCAAAATTACAATATTTGTACTATTTAACAACTTTCTGGTAAGAGGACACCTCTCTCTAAAGAACACTTTGACTATGTAACTAGGAGAGGTAGTTCTACTGTGCTATAAATTTCCAATAACAGAGAATGCTGTAATGGCCCATATTTATATTCATTTCTGTAATATTCTCCGAGCTAATTGACGAGGAACTTCTAACAATGGATGTTGCAGCATCCGCCATCTTGGAGCAGTGCATGAACAAGAGAGGAGTCTGCGTAAGCACAATGGCTTGCGAGGGTCCCGGCCGTACCATTATTGGAAGATGTGACGGACAAACAACAGATAGTGAAATGATTTGCTGTGAAGGTTTCTGACCCCAATTTGAAACCTGATTATTAAACCTCTGCATTCTCAAAAAAAGTGTCACTGTGCTGTTTTTATATATATATACAGTTAAACCTGTCTATAGCGCCCCCTCTAAATAGCGTGTTCCTCTCTATAGCGCCCGATTTTAAACATTAAAATGTAAATATTTTACATTAAAAGTTACCTGTCTATAGCACCCTATTTTTGTGAGTCCCAAGAGGGGGCGCTATAGACAGGTTTAACTGTATATACAGTTTCTGTGTGCAATGAAGAGCCTCAGATGTCTCTGTACATCTCTATCACAGCAATGTTCTCTATCTTGGGTGTGTAAAGCTGCTGCTCTGAGTCCATGTCAATTTTCTGTTGTTGTTGTTATTGTCGTGTCCAATGAAGAGCCTCAGATGTCTCTGTACATCTCTATCACAGCAATGTTCTCTATCTTGGGTGTGTAAAGCTGCTGCTCTGAGTCCATGTCAATTTTCTGTTGTTGTTGTTATTGTCGTGTCCAATGAAGAGCCTCAGATGTCTCCGTACATCTCTATCACAGCAATGTTCTCTATCTTGGGTGTGTAAAGCTGCTGTTCTGAGTCCATGTCAATTTTCTGTTGTTGTTGTTATTGTCGTGTCCAATGAAGAGCCTCAGATGTCTCTGTACATCTCTATCACAGCAATGTTCTCTATCTTGGGTGTGTAAAGCTGCTGCTCTGAGTCCATGTCAATTTTCTGTTGTTGTTGTTATTGTCGTGTCCAATGAAGAGCCTCAGATGTCTCTGTACATCTCTATCACAGCAATGTTCTCTATCTTGGGTGTGTAAAGCTGCTGCTCTGAGTCCATGTCAATTTTCTGTTGTTGTTGTTATTGTCGTGTCCAATGAAGAGCCTCAGATGTCTCTGTACATCTCTATCACAGCAATGTTCTCTATCTTGGGTGTGTAAAGCTGCTGCTCTGAGTCCATGTCAATTTTCTGTTGTTGTTGTTATTGTCGTGTCCAATGAAGAGCCTCAGATGTCTCTATCACAGCAATGTTCTCTATCTTGGGTGTGTAAAGCTGCTGCTCTGAGTCCATGTCAATTTTCTGTTGTTGTTGTTATTGTCGTGTCCAATGAAGAGCCTCAGATGTCTCTGTACATCTCTATCACAGCAATGTTCTCTATCTTGGGTGTGTAAAGCTGCTGCTCTGAGTCCATGTCAATTTTCTGTTGTTGTTGTTATTGTCGTGTCCAATGAAGAGCCTCAGATGTCTCTGTACATCTCTATCACAGCAATGTTCTCTATCTTGGGTGTGTAAAGCTGCTGCTCTGAGTCCATGTCAATTTTCTGTTGTTGTTGTTATTGTCGTGTCCAATGAAGAGCCTCAGATGTCTCTGTACATCTCTATCACAGCAATGTTCTCTATCTTGGGTGTGTAAAGCTGCTGCTCTGAGTCCATGTCAATTTTCTGTTGTTGTTGTTATTGTCGTGTCCAATGAAGAGCCTCAGATGTCTCCGTACATCTCTATCACAGCAATCGCAATGTCCTCTATCTTGGGTGTGTATACTGTATTGTTGTTGTTGTCATGTCCAATGAAGAACCTCAGATGTCTCCATACATCTCTATCACAACAATGTTCTCTATCTTGGGTATGTAAAGCTGCTGTTTTGGGTCTATGTCAATTTTCTGCAAGGCTGCAGCCATTGCTGGACATGTGTTAGATCCACACCAGGACAATTGTCCTGTAGATTCTTGTGATATCTGGATGTATTGTCATTCCTTTATAGTGTTTCACACACACAAACACATTCTGAAAAATATAAACTATATATAAAATTATATACAGTGTGATGGAAGGTTTTACTTCATGTTGTTGATGTTTCTTATCCCCTTGTGTAAAGATTACATGAATTCCATGAGTTCATGGAATGGGGTGTAGGGGTGCAGCTTTCATCTGACTTTGCCTGTAATTTGAAGCCGTTCCTACATGGAAGCAGATGCCTTTGCTGCCAACTCTAACATGAGTACAGACGCAGCTCCTCCGTATCCCTGGAGATGAACCCTTGCTGAGGTCTATCAACTGGGTCAGTTGAAGTCAGGATTTTAAAGAGGTCTTTCTCCTCTCTTCTAACAATGCTGCTGTTGGTCCGCAACTGATTATTCATCAGAGTTATTCTGCTAGTTTCACAGCGGGCCTTCATATCTGAAGGTCTTTCCCCTATCTGCCACCTGGGGACGCGGCCTGTAGCAGTCAGCTCTGCCGAGGGGTTTTACTTCATAATGGCAATATACACACCAATACATTGACAACACTAACTTAGTTAACAATTAGGTGTTAGTAGCTTGGGTAACAATGTGATGATAGTAGCTTAGACAACATAATTGTAGCAAAGGATATATTTTAATCGTAAAGATTATTGATCTTTTGATATTTATATTATTTTATATTTTGCTATTCTGGCAACTTCCCTCATTGCCTTTCTTGTATCTAATAAATGTTGATTTGTGGCTTAAATAAATTGCTGTGTCATCCTGAAGTTTGTCTTTCCGAATTTTCTACATTACAATATGATAATAGTAGCTTTGGAAACAATTTGATGATATTTTGCCGTGAGATCTAACATACAATAACTATAATTTAATACAGTAGACAACCTCCTTTGTAAAAGACAACACCTGATTTCAGACCCAAAGTATCCTTTAGAGAGAGATGTCCTCTTACAGGAGATTTCTAAATAGTAAAAAATGGTAATGTTGGTGATGAAAACTGTCCTTTGTTGAGAGGTGTCTTTATGAAGAAACATAAAACAATGGTGATATTTGATCATTAGAGTCAGCATAACAATGGTGATGAAATATAAAATTTAGCCTCTTTAATTCAACCAGTTTTAAAGCTATTTACTTTATTTCAACAGTGACTTAAATTTAACCAAAATTTCTGATATACCTTGGTATATTGAATTAAAGAAGTTAGACTTCACATGTCTTAATCATTAGAGATTATATTGTAACAATATTAATTAAATATCTTAAAACTAGAGCTAGCACAACAATGGAGAAGATATCTCAACACTAGAGTTAACCTCCAACAATGGAGAAGATATCTCAACACTAGAATTAAACTCCAACAATGGAGAAGATATCTCAACACTAGAGTTAACCTCCAACAATGGAGAAGATATCTCAACACTAGAGTTAACCCCCAACAATGGAGAAGATATCTCAACACTAGAGTTAACCCCCAACAATGGGGAAGATATCTCAACACTAAGAGTTAATTAACCCCCAACAATGGGGAAGATATCTCAACACTAGAGTTAACCCCCAACAATGGGGAAGATATCTCAACACTAAGAGTTAATTAACCCCCAACAATGGGGAAGATATCTCAACAGTAGAGTTAACCCCCAACAATGGGGAAGATATCTCAACACTAGAGTTAACCCCCAACAATGGGGAAGATATCTTAACACTAAGAGTTAATTAACCCCCAACAATGGAGAATATATCTCAACACTAAGAGTTAATTAACCACCAACAATGGGGAAGATATCTCAACACTAGAGTTAACCTCCAACAATGGAGAAGATATCTCAACACTAGAGTTAACCCCCAACAATGGAGAAGATATCTCAACACTAGAGTTAACCCCCAACAATGGGGAAGATATCTCAACACTAAGAGTTAACCCCCAACAATGGGGAAGATATCTCAACACTAGAGTTAACCCCCAACAATGGGGAAGATATCTTAACACTAAGAGTTAATTAACCCCCAACAATGGAGAATATATCTCAACACTAAGAGTTAATTAACCCCCAACAATGGGGAAGATATCTCAACACTAGAGTTAACCCCCAACAATGGGGAAGATATCTCAACACTAAGAGTTAATTAACCCCCAACAATGGGGAAGATATCTCAACACTAGAGAAACCCCCAACAATGGGGAAGATATCTTAACACTAAGAGTTAATTAACCCCCAACAATGGAGAATATATCTCAACACTAAGAGTTAATTAACCACCAACAATGGGGAAGATATCTCAACACTAGAGTTAACCTCCAACAATGGAGAAGATATCTCAACACTAGAGTTAACCCCCAACAATGGAGAAGATATCTCAACACTAGAGTTAACCCCCAACAATGGAAAAGATATCTCAACACTAAGAGTTAAACCCCAACAATGGGGAAGATATCTCAACACTAAGAGTTAATTAACCCCCAACAATGGGGAAGATATCTCAACACTAGAGTTAACCTCCAACAATGGAGAAGATATCTCAACACTAGAGTTAACCCCCAACAATGGAGAAGATATCTCAACACTAGAGTTAACCCCCAACAATGGAAAAGATATCTCAACACTAAGAGTTAAACCCCAACAATGGGGAAGATATCTCAACACTAAGAGTTAATTAACCCCCAACAATGGGGAAGATATCTCAACACTAGAGTTAAACTCCAACAATGGAAAAGATATCTCAACACTAAGAGTTAACCCCCAACAATGGAAAAGATATCTCAACACTAAGAGTTAAACCCCAACAATGGGGAAGATATCTCAACACTAGAGAAACCCCCAACAATGGGGAAGATATCTTAACACTAAGAGTTAATTAACCCCCAACAATGGAGAATATATCTCAACACTAAGAGTTAATTAACCACCAACAATGGGGAAGATATCTCAACACTAGAGTTAACCTCCAACAATGGAGAAGATATCTCAACACTAGAGTTAACCCCCAACAATGGAGAAGATATCTCAACACTAGAGTTAACCCCCAACAATGGAAAAGATATCTCAACACTAAGAGTTAAACCCCAACAATGGAGAATATATCTCAACACTAAGAGTTAATTAACCACCAACAATGGGGAAGATATCTCAACACTAGAGTTAACCTCCAACAATGGAGAAGATATCTCAACACTAGAGTTAACCCCCAACAATGGAGAAGATATCTCAACACTAGAGTTAACCCCCAACAATGGAAAAGATATCTCAACACTAAGAGTTAATTAACCCCCAACAATGGGGAAGATATCTCAACACTAGAGTTAAACTCCAACAATGGAAAAGATATCTCAACACTAAGAGTTAAACCCCAACAATGGAAAAGATATCTCAACACTAAGAGTTAAACCCCAACAATGGGGAAGATATCTCAACAGTAGAGTTAACCCCCAACAATGGAGAAGATATCTCAACACTAGAGTTAAACCCCAACAATGGAGAAGATATCTCAACACTAGAGTTAATCCCCAACAATGGAGAAGATATCTCAACACTAAGAGTTAATTAACCCCCAACAATGGGGAAGATATCTCAACACTAGAGTTAACCCCCAACAATGGGGAAGATATCTCAACACTAAGAGTTAATTAACCCCCAACAATGGGGAAGATATCTCAACAGTAGAGTTAACCCCCCAACAATGGGGAAGATATCTCAACACTAGAGTTAACCCCCAACAATGGGGAAGATATCTTAACACTAAGAGTTAATTAACCCCCAACAATGGAGAATATATCTCAACACTAAGAGTTAATTAACCACCAACAATGGGGAAGATATCTCAACACTAGAGTTAACCTCCAACAATGGAGAAGATATCTCAACACTAGAGTTAACCCCCAACAATGGAGAAGATATCTCAACACTAGAGTTAACCCCCAACAATGGGGAAGATATCTCAACACTAAGAGTTAACCCCCAACAATGGGGAAGATATCTCAACACTAGAGTTAACCCCCAACAATGGGGAAGATATCTTAACACTAAGAGTTAATTAACCCCCAACAATGGAGAATATATCTCAACACTAAGAGTTAATTAACCCCCAACAATGGGGAAGATATCTCAACACTAGAGTTAACCCCCAACAATGGGGAAGATATCTCAACACTAAGAGTTAATTAACCCCCAACAATGGGGAAGATATCTCAACACTAGAGAAACCCCCAACAATGGGGAAGATATCTTAACACTAAGAGTTAATTAACCCCCAACAATGGAGAATATATCTCAACACTAAGAGTTAATTAACCACCAACAATGGGGAAGATATCTCAACACTAGAGTTAACCTCCAACAATGGAGAAGATATCTCAACACTAGAGTTAACCCCCAACAATGGAGAAGATATCTCAACACTAGAGTTAACCCCCAACAATGGAAAAGATATCTCAACACTAAGAGTTAAACCCCAACAATGGAGAATATATCTCAACACTAAGAGTTAATTAACCACCAACAATGGGGAAGATATCTCAACACTAGAGTTAACCTCCAACAATGGAGAAGATATCTCAACACTAGAGTTAACCCCCAACAATGGAGAAGATATCTCAACACTAGAGTTAACCCCCAACAATGGAAAAGATATCTCAACACTAAGAGTTAAACCCCAACAATGGGGAAGATATCTCAACACTAAGAGTTAATTAACCCCCAACAATGGGGAAGATATCTCAACACTAGAGTTAAACTCCAACAATGGAAAAGATATCTCAACACTAAGAGTTAAACCCCAACAATGGAAAAGATATCTCAACACTAAGAGTTAAACCCCAACAATGGGGAAGATATCTCAACAGTAGAGTTAACCCCCAACAATGGAGAAGATATCTCAACACTAGAGTTAAACCCCAACAATGGAGAAGATATCTCAACACTAGAGTTAATCCCCAACAATGGAGAAGATATCTCAACACTAAGAGTTAATTAACCCCCAACAATGGGGAAGATATCTCAACACTAGAGTTAACCCCCAACAATGGGGAAGATATCTCAACACTAAGAGTTAATTAACCCCCAACAATGGGGAAGATATCTCAACAGTAGAGTTAACCCCCAACAATGGGGAAGATATCTCAACACTAGAGTTAACCCCCAACAATGGGGAAGATATCTTAACACTAAGAGTTAATTAACCCCCAACAATGGAGAATATATCTCAACACTAAGAGTTAATTAACCACCAACAATGGGGAAGATATCTCAACACTAGAGTTAACCTCCAACAATGGAGAAGATATCTCAACACTAGAGTTAACCCCCAACAATGGAGAAGATATCTCAACACTAGAGTTAACCCCCAACAATGGGGAAGATATCTCAACACTAAGAGTTAACCCCCAACAATGGGGAAGATATCTCAACACTAGAGTTAACCCCCAACAATGGGGAAGATATCTTAACACTAAGAGTTAATTAACCCCCAACAATGGAGAATATATCTCAACACTAAGAGTTAATTAACCCCCAACAATGGGGAAGATATCTCAACACTAGAGTTAACCCCCAACAATGGGGAAGATATCTCAACACTAAGAGTTAATTAACCCCCAACAATGGGGAAGATATCTCAACACTAGAGAAACCCCCAACAATGGGGAAGATATCTTAACACTAAGAGTTAATTAACCCCCAACAATGGAGAATATATCTCAACACTAAGAGTTAATTAACCACCAACAATGGGGAAGATATCTCAACACTAGAGTTAACCTCCAACAATGGAGAAGATATCTCAACACTAGAGTTAACCCCCAACAATGGAGAAGATATCTCAACACTAGAGTTAACCCCCAACAATGGAAAAGATATCTCAACACTAAGAGTTAAACCCCAACAATGGGGAAGATATCTCAACACTAAGAGTTAATTAACCCCCAACAATGGGGAAGATATCTCAACACTAGAGTTAACCTCCAACAATGGAGAAGATATCTCAACACTAGAGTTAACCCCCAACAATGGAGAAGATATCTCAACACTAGAGTTAACCCCCAACAATGGAAAAGATATCTCAACACTAAGAGTTAAACCCCAACAATGGGGAAGATATCTCAACACTAAGAGTTAATTAACCCCCAACAATGGGGAAGATATCTCAACACTAGAGTTAAACTCCAACAATGGAAAAGATATCTCAACACTAAGAGTTAAACCCCAACAATGGAAAAGATATCTCAACACTAAGAGTTAAACCCCAACAATGGGGAAGATATCTCAACACTAGAGAAACCCCCAACAATGGGGAAGATATCTTAACACTAAGAGTTAATTAACCCCCAACAATGGAGAATATATCTCAACACTAAGAGTTAATTAACCACCAACAATGGGGAAGATATCTCAACACTAGAGTTAACCTCCAACAATGGAGAAAATATCTCAACACTAGAGTTAACCCCCAACAATGGAGAAGATATCTCAACACTAGAGTTAACCCCCAACAATGGAAAAGATATCTCAACACTAAGAGTTAAACCCCAACAATGGAGAATATATCTCAACACTAAGAGTTAATTAACCACCAACAATGGGGAAGATATCTCAACACTAGAGTTAACCTCCAACAATGGAGAAGATATCTCAACACTAGAGTTAACCCCCAACAATGGAGAAGATATCTCAACACTAGAGTTAACCCCCAACAATGGAAAAGATATCTCAACACTAAGAGTTAAACCCCAAGAATGGGGAAGATATCTCAACACTAAGAGTTAATTAACCCCCAACAATGGGGAAGATATCTCAACACTAGAGTTAAACTCCAACAATGGAAAAGATATCTCAACACTAAGAGTTAAACCCCAACAATGGAAAAGATATCTCAACACTAAGAGTTAAACCCCAACAATGGGGAAGATATCTCAACAGTAGAGTTAACCCCCAACAATGGAGAAGATATCTCAACACTAGAGTTAAACCCCAACAATGGAGAAGATATCTCAACACTAGAGTTAATCCCCAACAATGGAGAAGATATCTCAACACTAGAGTTAACCCCAACAATGGAGAAGGTATCTCAACACTAGAGTTATCCCAACAATGGAAAAGATATCTCAACACTAGAGTTAACCCCAACAATGGAGAAGATATCTCAACACTAGAGTTATCCCAACAATGGAAAAGATATCTCAACACTAGAGTTAACCCCAACAATGGAGAAGATATCTCAACACTAGAGTTAAACCCCAACAATGGAGAAGATATCTCAACACTAGAGTTATCCCAACAATAGAGAAGATATCTCAACACTAGAGTTAACCCCCAACAATGGAGAAGATATCTCAACACTAGAGTTAATCCCCAACAATGGAGAAGATATCTCAACACTAGAGTTATCCCAACAATGGAGAAGATATCTCAACACTAGAGTTATCCCAACAATGGAAAAGATATCTCAACACTAGAGTTAACCCCCAACAATGGAGAAGATATCTCAACACTAGAGTTAACCCCCAACAATGGAGAAGATATCTCAACACTAGAGTTAACCCCAATTTTTTCAAGAAGGAATTCCACTTGAAGTTCTTGATCTGCTTGGCAAAAGTGATCAATTTTAAATTTCTGTTTTTTTATTGACTGTTGTATTGAATTATCATTCTGACTTTTTACATTTTTGCATACTTTCCATTATTAATTTTACCTACCTCTACAAAGCATCCAACCTCTCATGAACGTGCAAATTAAACTGGATTTTTGTGTAGTAGTTACCTTGAGAAAGAGGGACTGCAATCAAAATCTGGCACATGTGTGCAGATACTTTCATTTTTTGGAAAACCTTCAAATTATAATAAGAGATTAACACCTGCTTAGAACACATCTTTCTGTTTGAGTAAATGACAAAAAAATAAATTGGAAAAACCACATGTTGTTGTTTTCTTTCCAAATAAAAAAGACAGCAGATCACAGTCTGGAAAAAAAGATGGCAAGGAATGGCTGCTTGGTCTTGTTGGTGGGTCTGCTGTTTGTGCTGGAAGGTAAGTAGATGGAATGGTCTTCTTGTTTATTATCTCCACTTAACAATCATATTAAGGTATCAAGTATATATAAGGTATCATAACTCTGCCTTTGCCAGTCCCAAGCCCGGATGAAAAAGCAGTAACAAGCTCACTAAAAAACCTGGGCTCAGCTTGCCCGGCTGATAGTACCCTGTAAGGGCTCCTAATTCAGGGATACAGGATGAGTAGCGTTTGTACTCCTTGTTAGGAGCGGCTGCACATGGCGTCTGTTCCTCATGTCAGAGGCGGCCATTTATTTTGAAGCTAAGTCGGCCTGCCATTGAGTAGTGCTCCCAGTCTTAATGAAAAGGCAGACGCATTCTACTTCACCCAATCATGATGGTTGTCAAACAGACACCATCAAAAAGTCTCAAGCTTTACAAGCTTGATACCCTAATCAAGAAAGAATAAGTATGTAGAACTTGTTGATGGTGTCTCCTGGGGATGAGTAGAGCTCATCAATGGATAAGCCAATACAGTCAATGATGTGGTACAGTAAAACCTCCCTGTAAAGGAAACCTAATTGCAGAACCAAAGTGTCCTTTAGAGAAAGTTGTCTTCTTATCTAAGAGTTTCTAAATAGTAAAATTGGTAATTTTTTAAATAAAAGTTGTCCTTTGTAGAGAGGTGTCCTTTCATGGAGGTTCTACTGTATTGTGATAAGGCACACAATTTGGATTATAGATTATAAACACAAGGTAATAAGACCAAATCCAAATAAATATATAAATAATGTGTGATGTTTCATGTAACAGCATTGTTATCATCTTCAGACAAAAGTACTGAAAGAGAAAATATATCGCAGCATGTTTTAAATAGTTATTGTAATCAAGTGTGTATACAAGATAACAGATAAGAAGAAGATAGTTTTAGAAAATAGGGTTCTTAGAATGGTAACAACGATGTTACTGAAATTTCACACATTATTTATTTCTTAGGATATTTGATTACCTTGTGTTTAAAACAATAAGAAGGAGATATGAGTAAACAAAATCTCTCAAAATCCAATCTTACATCGTGACAGGAGAGTGAAACAGGTAGCACAGTAGGTAGGGAGTTCAACTCCAGGTAGAGCCACCCTAGGCTGTGCTATATACACACCCAGCAGGAAGGTACAAATTGTTTGTTCTCCCCGGCTACAAAAAGTGTCTGTACTTTACGTTAGGAGCAGCCCTACCAGAAGCAAAGGGACACTGATACAGGACCTCAGAAAAACAGCAGATGCACTCTATCCATGAAGGTTTCTTCTGTAATTAACAATAGAAAAATAGATCCACCTGTGCCGGTCCTAACCCCGACGAAAAAGGAGGAGGGGAGCAGTAACAAGCTCGCTAAAAAACCTGGGCTCAGCTGGCCCGGCTGATAGTACCCTGTAAGGACTCCTAATCCAGGTATACAAGATGAGCAGTATTTGTACTATATGTTAGGAGCTGCTGCACATGGCATCTGTTCCTCATGTCAGAGGCGGCCATTTCTTTTGGAGCTAAGTCGGCCTGCCACTGAGTAGTGCTTCCAGTCTTAATGACAAAGGCAGACGTATTCTACTTCACCTAGTCATGGTTGTCAAACAGACACCATCAAGGGTCACAACTTGATACCCTAATATGATTGAGTGGAGATAAGAAAGAAGAAGAAGACAATATAAAAACTGTGACTCTTGTGTTGGAGTTCATCTAAATTATATCAGAAGGAATAAGTAACAACAACAACAAAGTTACCTATATCAGACCAATATGGAAATGGTGTTCAATTATCTGAAGTTCCATAAGGTAAAAAGACCTAATCCAAATAAATAAAAAGTGTGTGACATTTCAGTAACAGCATTGTTACCATCATCAGACAAAAAGTACTGAAAGTACAATTCAATACTTTTGTCTGATGATGGTAACAACGCTGTTACCAAAAAACTTCACACACTATTTATTTATTTGAAGTTGGTCTCATTACCTTGTGTTTATAATCTATAATCCAAATTGTACATTATCATATCAGAAGGACCATTATGAAATTGAGAATCTCCAACCATTTCAATGCCAAAGATATATCTTCAAGAAACAACGCTGTTACTGAAATGTTACACACACTATTTATTGGGATTTGGTCTTATGTTTCTATTCTACAAAATTAAAAAATTGTACCTTATCATTATTAATAATTACAGTTAAACTTGTCTATATGCTCAATACAGGAATCGAACCCGGGTCGTAGCGGTCGAAAACCAATGGTTTAGACCATCCTTCCATCGACCCCCATAGAACAAATGATGATGATGGTAACAATGCTGTTACCGAAACGTAACGCACTATTAAATTATTTGGATTAGATCTTATTTTCTTGTATCTATAATCCAAATTGTACCTTATCATAAATGTAATATAAAGATGATGTTTCAGCCTCCAGCCAGCTGAGCCCATGTTGGAACCAGACAGGGGTCTGTGTGAGCCCAGAGGATTGTGTAGGATCCACATTGGACATTATCGGAGCATGTGACATTGGGCCTTGGACTGGCCTCATCTGCTGTAGAGGTTTCGAACTTTCTACTCCTCCTACCAGCTGAGAAAATTAGATTTGTTTTCCCCACTCTGGGCTGTATGGAATCATGTGAATAAATGTCTGGCTATATTTTATCATGGATATATCACATAAAAACAAACTCCTGCTTTGATGGTCCCAAGTCCGGATGAAAAAGGAGGAGAGGGAACAGTAAAAAGCTCGGTAAAAAACCTGGGCTCAGCTGGGCCGGGTGATAGTACCCTGTAAGGGCTCCTAATCCAGGAATACAGGATGAGCAGCGTTTGTATTCCATGTTAGGAGCAGCTGCACATGGTGTCTGTTCCTCATGTCAGAGGTGGCCATTTCATATTGGAGCTAAGTCAGTGGCCTGCCACTGAGTAGTGCTCCCAGCCTTAATGACAAAGACAGACGCATTCTACTTCACCCAGTGTGGAGATAAGAAAGAAGAAGAAGACATAAAAACAACTAGAGATATTTCAACAATGGTGATTAACAGAAATATAAGCCACAATATTGATTGATAGATTAGAAACACAAGGTAACAAGACCAATTCCAAATAAATAATTAGTATGTGATAGTAACAGTGTTGTTACCATCATCAGACACTATTTATTTATCTGGATTTGGTCTTGATACCCCTTATGTTGATTATAGCTACAATAAAATAAGACCTAATCCAAATAAATAAATAGTGTGTGACCTTTTGGTACCAGTGTTTATTACCATCTTCAGACAAAAGTGCGAATCCATTCAGCATTTGCACATTCAGCACTTTTGTCTGAAGATAGTAACAATGCTGTTACCCAAACGTCACACACTATTTATTTATTTGGATTAGGTCTTATATTCTTGTATTTATTATTATTTATTATAGTTGATAAGGCACACGCAATTTGGATTATAGATTATAAACACAAGATAATAAGACCAAATCTTAAGCTGTAAATGTATCTTTACCTTCACCAAGCCTATTCTACAACAATAGGTATTCCATCCATTGTTTAACATATAGAAAGATTCAGATAATGTTGCAATGACAAAAGCAATCAAATACCATTTCACAATTGTCAGTTGTGACACAGGCATTGCATAACTTTTTTTTTTTTTATAGGAAATCCATTAAATTATTAAATATAAAAATAGAAGTTGCCACCTGTTTAGAGCACATCTCATATTGCAATAACCACCTGTTGCAGTTTTGTGTTCTCCATATAAAGGACAGTGGATCACAGTCTGGTAACAGAGATGGCGAGAATCAGCTGCTTGGTGTTGTTGGTGGGTCTGCTGTTTGTACTGGAAGGTAGGTATCTGGTATTTTGACGTCTACTACTGAAATAGTGCCATAGTGAACAGGACTGTTGTACAGTTAAACCTGTCTATAGCGCCCCCTCTAAATAGCGCGTCCCTCTCTATAGCACCCGATTTTAAATACGTAGTACGATGAGATTTACATAAAAAGTGACCTGTCTATAGCACCCTATTTTGGTGAGTCCCAAGAAGGGGCACTATAGACAGGTTCAACTGTATATAATAACTTTTTAAACTAGATTTTCCAGTACAATAGTCTTCAATGAGAGACCATATCTTAAAAAAAAAAAGGCTAAATCCAGTCTCTTCTAGTAGTGTTCTCCTTTTAAAGAGTCAGATAAGATACAATTTGGATTATAGATTATAAACACAAGGTAATAAGACACCAAATCTAAATAAATAAATAAATAGTGTTTGACATTTATATGTTTATATAAATAAATGTTTTACAGGTACATTAGGTCAGCTGACATCCCCCCAACCCACTGATAGATAGACAAGAAGGGACAAGATCCTGGTGGACGGGAATTCATGTCAGCCGCCGGCGATTTTATATTTAATTTTGAAAATCGAAGATGCGAATTTGCATCCTTCGGGCTTGATGTAAAATCGGCAAAGACACAAATTCACATCCCTCGGGTCGAAAGTGTTAAAAGAAAGAGGGAGTGTAATAAGGCATAATTTGGATTATAGATTATAAACACATGGTAATAAGACACCAAATCCAAATAAATAAATAGTGTGTGACATTTCAGTAACAGCATTGTTACCATCTTCAGTACCATTCAGTACTTTTGTCTGAAAATGGTAACAATGCTGTTACCGAAAAGTCACACACTATTTATTTATTTGGATTTGGTGTCTTATTACCTTGTGTTTAAAGAGGGAGTGTAAACCTATCCACATCTCTACTACTCTCTGAACCAAGTGAACTTAACGACAAAGATGGATGTTTCAGCCTCCGCCATCTTGGAGCAATGCCAGAACAAGCAAGGAGTCTGTGTGAGCAAAATGGCTTGCATTGAACCACCAATGAAGGACATCGGAGCATGTGACAGACCAAGATCGGATGGCAATATCTGCTGTAAAGGTTTCTGACCTCAACCAGCTACAAGCTGAGAGATGATTTGATCTTTTCACTCTCAGAATTGGTCTGTAGTAATGAATAAATGGTTTCATTTCTGTGTGGCTTCTGTTTAAGAGTTATCCAACAATTTGAATGATATCTGTACACTAGAGTATAAGAATACAATACATCATCATTGATATGTCACAATTTGGATTATAGATTATAAACACATGGTAATAAGACCAAATCTAAATAAATAAATAGTGTGTCATGACCAAAAGTCTGGAGCTTTGTCAACTTGCATTATTAGCCATATTGAATAATTCTAAACTCTGCCTTTGCCGGTCCCAAGCCCAGATGAAAAAGGAGGAGGGGGAGCAGTAACAAGCTCACTAAAAAAACCTGGGTTCAGCTGGTCCGGCTGATAGTACCCTGTAAGGGCTCCTAATCCAGGGATACAGAATTAACAGCGTTTGTACTCCATGTTAGGAGCGGCTGTACATGGCGTCTGTTCCTCATGTCAGAGGTGGCCATTTCATATTGGATTTAAGTCAGTGTCCTGCTACTGAGTAGTGTTCCCAAATCTTGACAAATAACAAAGGCAGACACATTCTACTTCATCCAGTCATGATGATTGTCAATTCTACAATCCTACTCTAATATGATTGAGTGAAGATAAGAAAGAAGAGAGCAATTCTACAAATTTTCAGAAATCTCTGTAGTCTGGAGGTATAACAAAATTTATCCAAAAATTTAAAATTTAGAAATCAAAATTAGTCCATTGACAACCACCCAGAAGTCTGAAATTTCATCAAATTGCATTATCATCAGGTTTGAGCAAGTGTACCAAATTTCAGACCAAAAATTGATTACAAGATTTGTGGAGAGATAAGACAGGCGGACAGACATGAAAGCAAGTTACATTTTTAAAATTATTATTATCCCTAGTACGTGTAGTACAGACCATGATAATCATGGTGGGTAGAAGTTGGCGACTGCTTTTACTGAGGATGCACCACATGTCAACATATTTGGTTACTTGCACTCACTTAGGGGTTGGTCTTTTCCAAAATTGGGGGCCATTGGAGCATTTTTTTTTTTAATTAGAATATGGAACGCTTCACAATTTTGCATGTCATCCTTGCGCAGGGGCCATGCTAATCTACACGCTTGTTCGGCAGTACAACTACTACAATAGGAACAATACAGAGAAGTTTAGCATGGCCCCTGCGCAAGGATGACATGCAGTATCGTGAAGCGTTCCATATTTTTTAATTAGAAAAAAGGTGCCCAATATCAATATGCAGAATTCAAACCAGAGAAGTAGCGGTCAAAAACCAATGGTTCAAATCACTCGTCCACTAACCCCAAGCATGTTAAATAAGTTTTTAATAACAATGAAAATTATGGAGATAAAACTGTCCTTTGTAAAGAGATATGTCCTCTAATGAGGTATGCTCTACTGTAATTATAATCATATCCAAATGAACAGTTAACACTCTGTAAAATAGTTTTCCCAACAGACAATTTGTCTGTTATATCATTTATAAAGTATGGATTTTATTCAGTGGAATTTTGAAAGGACTTGACAATTTGTCTGTTATATATGTTATAAGTGAAATGATTATATAAAATATATGTACATGAAAAAATATTTTAAATATTTAATCAACTACTCCACAAAAGGTTTCTTCTCCAAATTTATTATAATTGACAAGCTTTCGAGTTTAAAAACTATTTTATGGGCATTTCATGTATATACAGTCGAATCTCTTTAATTCAACACCCCAAGGGATCAGAGCTTTCGGTTGAATTAAAAGAAGTGTTGAATTAAAGTTAGATGATTATGTAATCATCTAACTCACTAAAATAATATTTTTTAAAAATAGCTTTGTAATATAAATTAATGATATTAATTGAAACCATTGTGTGTACTTTTTTGTATATATATATTTTTTTTCATGATTAACTTGAGTATCAGGGACAAAATGGCAATAATACATATTTTTGAAACCTAAATAATTACAAATAATATTTTATCCTATTTGAAGAATATAGCAGTTGAAAGGAAATAAATATGGAAAATAAAAAGAAAATTTAAAAATAATCATGAAGATCTTTTTAAAAATTCCTTTATAGATGTCCGTTTTTGCACTGAAATCCTATTCAGGATGTATTCCAGATGGTCTATTTAAAAAAAAAACATGAATGTCTTTCTTCTTCTGGAATGTGTTTTAAATAACAAAGGGCTTTTATTGTATTAACCCTTAGTTACTTGCGCCTATTTTACTGACGTTAGTACTCGCGCGGGGTCTCGCAGACCCCAATATTCTACAATGGATAAAATCCTTGAACAATAAAATAGAGATATAATTTTTGTTTGCATCCAAAAGAATACAGTCTCTAGTTTACAAATATATCAATTTATTATAAAAACTTAAATTATTAAATATTTTTATTTATATAATAAAATTGGTAATATGGCAAAAATATAAATTATCAACATATACGAACAATTTCCTTTAAAATATAAATAAAAATCTGAATTATTCTTGTGCACACTTCTCGCAAAGTGTTGTTGAGTGTTCAGTATAAATGTGTTTAGCGCATTTAGCACATCTAATTTTGGATTTTCGGACTTTGGAACGATCACAAAATTGGCAACGCTTCCGTTTCGCTGACGATGCGACCCTGGATGATTTTCTTCCTGAAGAAACACTGTAACTTTATATCTGTTAATTATTTAAACATTTTGGGACTATAATTGTTGTGGCTCATCTGTAGAGGAAATTGTAGATATGCTTTGATAGCTTTTAGCAGAAAACATTTATTTTCCCGTTTTTGTAGGTTTGAATCAATTAGCCCAATAAACGATTTTCTTTTTACACAAGGTAATAAGACCGAATCCAAATAAATAAATAGTGTGTGATGTTTCGGTAACAGCGTTGTTACCATCTTCAGACAAAAGTACTGAATCTATTCATTCAGTACTTTTGTCTGAAGATGGTAACAATGCTGTTACCGAAACTTCACACACTATTTATTTATTTGGATTTGGTCTTATTTCCTTGTGTTTATAATCTATAATCCAAATTGTGCCCTATGATTTTATTTTTAATATTTCCACATTTTTAAAATATACATATAACTTTTATATATAACCTTGTTGAAACATTGATGAAATAAACAAGGCACAATGGCCATTTCCTTGTCCTCCTACTTACTGTGTAATAGTTACACAATTGATCAACTACATCAACACCTGATTTTGTTTCATTACAAAAAGTTATTTTCTGGTTCAGATATTCCACCAGATTCAGAATCTATTTGTTTTGTGGAGTCCACGATTGAAATTAAAATAACTGCTTTGGACATTTCTGGTACATTTGAAATCAGTCTACTCTCTCTTTTCTTGAATACTGAAAACGTAGCTTTTGTAGTAAAAATTTGGGGGAAATTTCTGTTTTTATTTCTATTCATTGTTCCTACAAACCTAAGTCAAAGTCATAGATAAAGGATATAAAGTGTTGCCGAGCTATAAGCCAGCTTACCTATTCCCCATGCTTGAAATTTAAAGTTACGTTATTACTCACGCGGGGTCCAATGGACCCCAACTCCATTGTATTGTATAGGGCAACAAAATCAAGTTAATATATGTTTGCATATTCATTGTCATATAAAATTAAGCTACTAAAGTTTTGATCTCTAAATGTTTTATAGAATTCTAGATATTTAAGGAAATAAGTTTGTCTGGGGTCTATCAGACCCTGCGCGAGTACTTATGGGTTAAAAGCATTCACTGCTGCTGCAGGTGTTATTGATGTTGTGTTTAAATCTTTTATAATAACACGGAAATGGAATATTGAAATAAAATGTTATTATAATCATTGTGGCTACATTTTATGAAGATTTATTTATTTAAAAGAACATTATTTGTAAATTTTAAAATAACTATAATATTTCAATGCTGAAAATTAAAAAGAAAATAATATTATTAATTAGCGCACAAAACCTAAATTCCCAGGTAAAAAAAATAATAATAATAACACTCGCGACATTGCGCAACGGCACTGCAAAGTGATACTTAAACTAACAGAAACCAAAAGTGCGCAGGCACAACCTTATCGGCGCCCGCCGATCGTCGCCACCCGCCATAATACCTTTTTAGTTGTAAAGTATTATGTAAAAAAAAAAAACATTCAACTGTCGAAATGCAAATTTTAAAATGGTCAAAATATCAGAACTATCGATACTGTCGAAATACGGTTTGTTATTTGATAAGCCGGAGGTCAGGACATCATAATATGGTCGAATTAAGGTAGAGTGTCGAATTAACGAGGTTATACTGTATTTGGATGGTGGTGGTGTCTTGTCCATGGAGCAGATCAGATCGGTCAGTGCACCCTGATCACAATACCGGCCAACAAAGAAATGGAGAGGTGTCATTGCCCCGTTAGTCAGCCACATTTCAGAGTTCCCTGTTAACGGTTACCCTAGCGGTAACTCGGGGGCATGACACCATACTTCACCCTACAGGGCAGATATATTTGGATGAAACGCCCATAGAAGAGTTCTTAAACCCAAAAACTTTCTAATTATAATCAATTTGGAAAAGAAACCTTTTGCTGAGTAGTTGATTGAAAATGTAAAATAAATTTCTACAATTTCCACACAAAAAATGTGATGACAATAAGGTAAAATATATTAGCATAGAAGGGATGAATCTCCAGATATCACTGTTAGGAAGAGATCAAAGTTAACGGCAACAAGTTTCTTTATTGAAGATATAAAAGCTTGGCAAGCTTTCTGACAATAACCTCCTTCAACAGGCTGTATTACTTTTCATCCTTGTTGTAGGATGTTATTGTTTGAAAGCTCTTCAAGCTTATACATTTTCAATGAATAAACTTATCGCTACTCTTTCAAATCTATTCAGCCCTTTTGTCTGATGATGGTAACAACAGTAAACGAATGATAAGGCACAATTTAGATTATAAACATAAGGTAATAAGACCAAATCTAAATAAATAAATAGTGTGTGACGTTTTGGTAACAGCATTGTTACCATCTTTAGACAAAAGTACTGAATGGTACTGAAGATGGTAACAACACTGTTACCGAAACGTCACACACTATTTATTTATTTGGATTTGGTTTTATTACCTTGTGTTTATAGAATCCGTAATTTTGCCTGAAGATGATAACAATGCTGTTACCGAAAAGTCAACCACTATTTATTTGAATTTGATTTACCTTATGTTTGTACCTTATTATGAAAAGAAATATTGTGATATAATTTCACACAAATAAATTTACTGGCAATGTGTTTCTTTTTAAATATCATCAAATATTATCTCTACAGACCTTACTGCAATGATATGATTTATTGAATGAGAGGGCTTGGCTCATCAGTAGTGATATTTAAAAAGAAACGCATTGCCAGTAAATTTATTTGTGTGAAATTTTAACGATAAATGGCAATAAAATTTAATTTACTTATATATATAATGGTTATGAAAACATATTTTGCGGAAGAGCTTTGCTCGATGCAATACCTTGAAATTATGTGTATGTACCTCTACAGACCTATAAGCTTATGTCCATAGTTCACTAAACACCCCTAAGCTGCCTTCCATAAAAAATGCAGGGTATATAACAAAACCAGTCCAATACAATAGTAGAGCGGTCTAGAGATTAATTTGGCGAAACCGCTGAGAGGGTTCACTACTGATGAGCCAAGCCCTCTCATTCAATAAATCATATCATTGCAGTAAGGTCTGTAGAGATAATATTTGATGATATTTAAAAAGAAACTCATTGCCAGTAAATTTATTTGTGTAAAATTTTAACGATAGATGGCAATAAAATTTAATTTTGATATAAGTTTCACAAAAAAATAAAATTACAACTTCGTTTCAAGATATATTTCTGACATAGTACTGTTTGAGTGGGAGGGGAGAAGCCCGACCACACCCCTGGACTCTTGGAATATACAACCAAATTCTGGTCCAAGAAGACTAACGTGGCAACGGCACCCATTTTCCAATGAAGAGCAAATGCTTTGATAGAGATGTATGGAGACATCTGAGGCTCTTCATTGGACACGACAACAACAACAATACAGTATACACACCCAAGATAGAGAACATTGCTGTGATAGAGATGTATGGAGACATCTGAGGCTCTTCATTGGACACGACAACAACAATACAGTATACACACCCAAGATAGAGAACATTGATGTGATAGAGATGTACGGAGACATCTGAGGCTCTTCATTAGACACGACAACAACAATACAGTATACACACCCAAAATAGAGGACATTGCTGTGATAGAGATGTACGGAGAGTCATCAAAACAAGGAGAACCCTTTTTTTTTTTTTTTACTTCACACCAAGCATTTTCTACAACAATAAGAATAGTCCATGTGGAATGGCGCAATGAACAAAAGTAATCAATATTTCACATTTGTCAGTTGTGACATGGAGAAATGACGCCAAGGAGAGATCATCAAATTTTCATATAAATAAACATCTGCTGATAGCATGTCTCTTGTTTTGAAAGAATTATAAAAATACATTTTGAGGAAAACACCTGCGTGTTACAGTTTTGTTCCCCAATAAAAAGACAGCAAATCACAGTCTGGTTACAGAGATGGCAAGAATCAACTGCTTGGTCTTGTTGGTGGGTCTGCTGTTTGTACTGGAAGGTAGGTACTGTTAAACCCTGCTAATATGAACCTGGGATATAGTAAACCTTCCTTTAAAACGAACCTATGGTAATCCCTAATTCCATTTCATTGAAAATATTATGTTGTTGTTGTTGTTGTTTTTTTATCCCCTTGTGTAAAGATTACACGAATTCCATGAGTCCATGCTCCTCGAGCTGTTTGATGATAAGCATTGGCCTCTCCCAAAGGTCATGTTTAGTGCATCTAATGCAATGTGTTCTGGAGCTGCAGGTGTCAAGCTACATTTTGGGTGAAAATATTATTTTTATAATAAACTTTGTGATTTTAAAATAGTGAACTACTCTTATAAAAAACCCAATTTTAAGTCCCAAAATTATATATTCTATTTAAAATACACTAAGCTTATGATGAACTTATAAATTGTAATTAAAAGATTGTTAAAATAACTAAAATTTGAGTCTATTTCAGCTGAAAGAATGCAATTTCAAAACTTAAAATTTTAGCCTAATTGTTTGATTTGACGCATGTTATATACATTTTTTTTACACTTCATACTTTTTATTAAATAGAATATTTTTGCTTTTGTTAAATTTTAATTATAAAAAATGCAAATAGCTTCCAAAAAAAAGGGAAAAAAAAAAGCAAAAGGGTTTTCTAAAGAAAAAGCCATTACTAGAAAAAAAGTCATTATCAAAGCTTTTCAAAGTGAAACAACGCAGGAAAAAAATTTCAGAACATGTAAATGTAAAATGTGAACAAAAATGTAATTTTTTATAATAAGAACTAAAAATATAAAGCTGTTAAAAATTGTTACAAAAAGGAATTACAACCCCAACTTTTGCAGCAATCATATGCCCTAACGTTCTATATCTATATAGTCTAACAGAGGCTAAAAAAAAGTCCAAATAAATCAGACAATCATAAAAAAATAATTTTTATGCTCTCAACTATGATGATTTTAAAGCTAGCAATGTATACATGACAGGTTGAAAGAACACACACACACACAGTTTTATTAAGACCACCAGTCTTATACAGATTCACCATAGGAAGGAAGCATAGATAGAGCTCCTGTACTCCAGGCAGCAAGCACGTAACTCAACAACAACCTCCAGGTCCGACACATTTCCAGTGGCCACATCGTGTCAAGGTTAACGTATCACTGAAAAGACCAGTGTGGAATCAGTCGTGTTCTAGTCTTCACTTTCCTCATCTAACATTCAGACATTCACGACATTCAGAGAATCCATTAATCCCTCCGAACAGTGACTACAACCTTGTTGACAGGTTAAAAGCAGAATGAAATCTAGAATTCAGAAGAATATGGAAATTGAAAATAGATACCTTAAGAGCAGCTAATATATAAACCTCCCCACACTTATACTATTCTCTGAGCCAACTTGTGAGGGTGGGAGATAGATTAAATGATGATCATGGTGGATGTTTCAGCCTCCGCCATCTTGGAGACATGCCAGAACAGGACAGGAGTCTGTGTGAGCCCAATAGCTTGCAACAAACCCTATATGGAGGACATCGGAGCATGTGACCGACCACGGCAGGGTACCTTCATCTGTTGTAAAGGTTTCGGAACATCTCCCCCTGCAAGCTGAGAGCTGTGTTTCCATACCTCAGAAATTGCCAAAGAGATATCTATATTAAATAAAAATGGATTCTTCCACTTCTGTGTGGCTATACTGTAACCTCTACTACAATGACACCTGCTAATCCTAATAGGTGTTGAAAACATGTAATTGAGCAACATTTTTTTCACATATTCATTTTAGATACAAGAAAATAAGACCTAATACAGCTTTACAAGCTTGATACCTTCTTCTTCTTTCTTATCTCCACTCAATCACACTAAAGTATCAAGCTTGTAAAGCTTGAGACTTTTGATGGTGTCTGCCAGGGAAGAGTAGAGCTCATCAATGGATGAGTCAATACAGTCAATAATTTGTCTTGGGGTTACAGGCTGAGAAATGCGCTTGATACCTTAATATGATTGAGTGGAGATAAGAAAGAAGATGAAGAAGACCTAATCCAAATAATTTAATAGTGTGTGACGTTTCGGTAACAGCCGAATTAAATTATTTGGATTAGGTCTAATTTTCTTGGATTGTAAACTCTAATCCAAATTGTGCTTTATCATATTCATTTTTTAAAATGTCTGATAGGCCACTTAATTGCTACATGTATGTATGTACAGTAGAATCTTCCATGATGGACCACAGTTTAAAATTATATCTCCCTGAGTTGGTCAGAGACTCTGTTAAAAGATTAACTTGGCCTGACATGTTCTCTATTAAGACACCTGGTTTAGCCATGTATTGTAACAAAGTATTTATTAACAGAGTGGTTATTTTTATGATTATATTTTGCTACTCTGTAAATTTCCCTTGTGGCTTATCTTTGTTTACCATTCATAGTTTGTCCTTGCCTGAAATAAATTGTTGTCTACTCCTGAAGTTTTTGTCTTCCCTAATTTTCCACATGGCAATATGGTCTCTCATGAGAGACTCTACTGTATAACCCAACCTCCAATAAGAGACCACTACCTCCAAGAGAGACAAAGGTTTATCCATGTTTAAAGGCTATGGTTTCTCACATGGAACACTAACTCAACTGTATATTTTAATAGAACACAGGAGTATAATCTACACAATAGTATAAAAATATATATTTAAATATTTAAACTATATGGTGAGACATATAATAGCTTTAGGTTTAATCAATTCCTCTTTTCTCTATTGCCCCTTTAATTTTTATTTTTTTCATTTCAGAGAAGGAAGTTAAAAAAGTTGTATATCCTTCCATTCAGAGGCAGAACAATATGTCATCTAAATATCTTTACTTTTTTATCTTGGAATTCCTTCACCGTCTTTTTCTGTTGGACATTATGGTAATGGTTAGGTAGATACTCGATCAATATTCAATGTTAAATTACAGAGAGTCGTTGGAAGGATTGTCTAAACCGTTTGTTTTCGACCGTTACGTATCGGGTTCGATTCCCGATTTCTGAATTTAAAAAAAAGCTCCAATGACCCCCGATTTTTTCAAAATTCCAACCCCACCAGCGAGTGCAAGTAACCAAACGGGGCTCTGGCACATTTGTAAGTGCAAAGTCGAACTGCTTTTCACCTGTGTAGATATGTGGTGAACTTACAGTAAAAGCAGTTGCCTACTTCTACCCACCATGATTATTATGACCTGTACCATGTGTACTAGGGATAATTTAAAAATAAAGAAGATTATTATGTTTAGGGGAGCCGCTGAGAGGGTTCACCACTGATGAGCCAAGCCTTCTCCATTCAATAATTTATATAATTGCAGTAAGGTATATGTAGAGATAATATTTGATAATGTTTATCGTAAGAAACATATTGACAAAATAATTATTAGACATTTTAAGATTATTATAACGGTTTCCTGGGTTCCCTAAATACCAAGATCCCTAGGGATACTAGGGATAAGCAAAAAATAAAGTTAAATTACATTCATCTGAATTCTTTAATTTAACATCCTAATTTATTTTTTAAATTTTTTTTAATTTATTTTATTTATTTATTTTATTTTTATTTATTTATTGTTACAAAAGCACGAAGTCCAAAGGACTATTGTGCTGTGCTAGTATTATTTACATATATATGATTAATTATTTACACGATGGATTAGTAGTGTTTTGTAAATTATTGTACAAATAGTTCTAAACTTAACAAAGTTCTCATAAGATAGAGTATATACACAAAGAGAATTTGGCAATGTTTCAAAGTATCTACAAACAATTTGATTAGTCAGAGGGCAAGTTAAGACAAGATGCTCTGGTGATTCAAAATCTAAGCGGCATTCACATGTTGGATCATTGATAACATTCAGTTTGAATAGGAAACTTAAGAAGGGTCCTTTGCCTGTTAAGAATAAAGTAGTGAATTTATCAGAAAAAATGAAATTTGGGACAGCAATTGGAAAGAATTTCTTGAATAGTTCATTATATTGAGAAAGATAAAACTTAAATTTTTGATCCAGATATAGTTTATTTAATTCTTTTTGAAGGGGTTTTTTGAGTGTTCGATCTGTGAGAGAATTTGTCATATTATACTTTGTTTGTGATAATTCAAGATAATCGGACAGTAAAGGAGTTTTCGCTAGTATATGTGTGATGTGAGAAGATGAAGTCCTATAAGCATGAATGCATCTAATAAGAATTTGATATTGTATAGAATTCAACTTGGATCTTTTTGCTGCAGTGATAAAAGGAAACCAAATATTTGATGCATAGCTTATTGTAGAGCGTATCATAGCTTTATATAAGATCAATCTACGCCGAGTATCAATGCCCCAAGTACGTGCACATAATGAGAATAATATATTCTTAAGTTTCGTAGCTTTCATAATTATATTGTCAACATGTGTTCCAAAATTAATCTTATTCCTTTGTCTATGATTTTTAAAAATAACTCCCAAAATTTTAACAGTTTCTGATGGTTGAATTAATTTTCCATCAAAATTAATGGACAATTTTTCATAGTTATGTAGATAGAGTAGTCTGGGTCACGTGGGTGTGAGATTCACTCGCGCAATACAAGACCAAATAGAGATACCATTTATTTGTTTACAAACGTTACTATTTGAAATTGTTTTTCTAATGTTCCTGTAGAAGGGCTGTTTTCGCCCGAAAGCTTGAATCTTTATTAAAGATTAAAAGAAAAGTATCCTCGTACGCTTCAAATCTTTTAATTGTAGATAGAGTATACCTGTTTTGTTTGGACTTAGTGAAAGTTTTACCTTTTCACACCAGGCTTTGATTTTTATTAGACATTTGGAAATATTGTACAGAAGATCATAGATATTTGAACTCCATACCACAAATGTCACATCATCCGCGAAAGCAATTACTCTAGCAAAACTTTCGTTAAAAGATGAGTTGAAATCATTAAGTAATATATTCCAAAGAATAGGAGAAATAATACCTAAAAATAAATCCTAAAAGATAACACACATAATTTTCAGTTGAATTAAAGCCGATATGTTGAATTATAGTTGGTTAAAGTAAGTAGGCTGATTGGTAACTCCGCCTTTGCCGGTCCCAAGCCTGGATGAAAAAGGAGGAGGGGGAGCAGTAAGAAGCTCGCTAAAAAACCTGGGTTCAGCTGGCCCGGCTGATAGTACCCTGTAAGGACTCCTAATCCAGGGATACAGGATGAGCAGCGTTTGTATTCCATGTTAAGAGCAGCTGTACATGACGTCTGTTCCTCATGTCAGAGGCGGCCATTTCATATTGGAGCTAAGTCGGCCTGCCATTGAGTAGTGCTCCCAGTCTTAATGACAAAGACAGACACATTCTACTTCACCCAGCTTTACAAGCTTGACACACTAATATGATTGAGTGGAGATAAGAAAGAATAAGAAGGCTGATTGGTAAGTGAAAAAAAGTGGTTGAATTAAAGTCGGTTAATTTAAAGAGGTCTTACTGTAGTAAATTAGGAGTGTGATATTATGGGTGGCAGTGGATATGTGGTCTAAACCGTTGTTTTCGACAGCTACAAAACTCAGGATAAAATCTCACAATGGCACTTTTTTCTAATTAAAAAAATAATCCAATAGCCTCTGGTTCTTACAAAAGTCCAAGCCTACCAGCAAGTACAAGTAACCAAACAAGACATACTTTGAAGGGCAAATGTCAAACTGCTTTTCACATGTGCATACATGTGGTGTACTTACAGTAAAATAGTCGCCGACTCCTAACTAACATGATTAACATGGCCTATACAGTAGAACCTCTATGAGAGGACACTTGTGCTATAGGACACTTCTTTACAGAAAACTAGATACAAGAAAATAAGACCTAATTCAAATAATTTAATAGTGTGACATTTCAGTAACAGCATTGTTACCATCATCAGACAAAATAATAAATGAGAAAATATATCACAGCATGTTTTTAAATAGTACTGTTATCAAGTATGTAAACAAGATAACAGATAAGAAAAAATAGTTTTTTCAGACAACCTAAAAGTGGAATTGTATTAACTATCACACACTCTTAAAATATTTGCATTAGGTCTTATTACCTATAATCTATAATCCAAATTGTGCTTTATCATTTAGAAAGAACTGTTTTCATCACCAAAATGATTTTTATTTATTATTTAACAACTCTCCAGTAAGAGGATACCTCTCCCTAAAGGATACTTTAGCTCTGCAAGTAGATGCTATCCTTTACAAGGAGGTTGGCTACTGTACCATTGTGATAGTTGAAGATGAAAATGGGAAGGGAGGATACCACCCAGGTTATAGGAAATTGGGTCAGCATCATGTGAGCTCATACAGTAGTAATTACAGTGTAGCCAACAATCTCTCTGTAAAGAAACAAAACTTAGTTGTAGAGCCAAAGTGTCCTTTAAAAAGAGGTGTCTTCTTACCAGAGAGCATTTATTATTAAAGATGGTTATTTTGGTGATGAAAACTGTCTTTTGTAAAAAGGTGTCACCTTAAAAAATAACACCTAATTAGTAAAAATTATAATTTTGTTGATAAAAGCTGCCCTTTGGAGAGTGGTGTCCTCATAACAAAGGCCAGCTGATTATTAAAAATGGTAATTTTGGCAATAAAAACTGTCTGTTATAGAAAGGTGTCCTTTAGAGTGAGTTTCCTTTCATGGAGGCTCTAATAAATATATATTTTTCAAATGTTACTGTTAATAAAAGTTTGGTCCTATTGCTAATTCTCCCAGCAATGTGGCCAATATAATTAATTAAACATAAAGTAAGAATTCCAAATCTTCAAATATAATAAATTGCATGTGACATTTCTATAAGTTGTTGTTGTTAGTGTCTTTCAAGTTGAGTTCTACTTTTGGTCACTCTATGAACAAACATTCCCCAATTTGATCTGTTAGGGACCATCACTCTCATCTAGTGACCTTCTGGTAACTTCCTTGATCTCTTCTAACCACCTCATTGCAGGTCTTCCTCTCTTCCTTCAGGACTTCTGTAAGTATTGAAGTACTTTTGTATAAAGGTGGTAACAAGTCTGTTACCGAAAAGTCAATTACAATAGTTAAACCTGTCTATAACGCCCCCTCTTGGGACTCACCAAAATCGGATGCTATAGAGAGGGGTTGCTATAGACAGGTCACTTTTAATGTAAATCGCATCGTACTATGTATTTAAAATCGGGCACTATTTAGAAGGGGCGCTATAGACAGGTTTAACTGTATATTGAATTTGGACTAAGTCTTGTTGCCTTATGTTTATGATATCTATGATTCAAATTGTATCTCTTATCATCCATCTATCAAAATGCATTCATACTCACTGATTACAGTAGAACCTCCATAAGAGCATACTCATTCTAGAGGACACCTCTCAACAAAGGAGAGTTTCCATTGGCAAAATTACCATTTTTACTATTTATCAACTCTCCAATAAGAAGACACCTCTCTTTAAAAGATACTTTGGCTCTTCAATTAGGTGTTGTTCCTTACAGAAAGATTTTACTGTTAATGATCAGAGGTAGGTGTGTGTGTGTCTTCTTTATATTACACCATGATAAGTCACAATTTGGATTATAGATTATAAAAACAAGGTAATAAGATCAAATCCGAATAAATAAATAGTGTGTGACATTTCAGTAACAGCGTTGTTACCGAAACGTCACACACTTCAGCACTTTTGTCTGAAGATGGTAACAACGCGGTTACCGAAACGTCACACACTATTTATTTATTTGGGTTTGGTCTTATTACCTTGTGTTTATATTACACATGATACTAAAACTGTAAAGGTATAACTTCACCAAAAATATTCTACAAAAATGTGTAGCCCATTATTGTTGTTTCCTATCCCCTTAAGTAAAGATTACACGAATTCCATGAGTTCATGCTCCTCGAGCTGTTTTATCTTCTTCTTTCTTATCTCCACACTGGGTGAAGTAGAATGGTCTGCCTTTGTCATTAAGACTGGGAGCACTACTCAGTGGCAGGCCGACTTATCTCCAGAAGAAAGGGCCGCCTCTGACATGAGGAACAGACGCCATGTGCAGCCGCTCCTAACATGGAGCCCTTACAGGGTACTATCAGCTGGGCCAGCTGAGCCCAGGTATTTTACTGAGCTTGTTACTGCTCCTACTCCTCCTTTTTCATCCGGGCTTGGGACCGGCAAAGGCGGAGTTGAGCTGTTTTATGATAAGCAGTGGACTCTCCCAAAGGTTCTGTTTAGTACATCTAATGCAAGCCAAAATGTGTAGCCCATTATATAATGTAGAAGAGTGTGGCAATAACAAAGGTAATCAAATAACATTTCACAATTGACAATTGTGACACTGCAGAGATGATGACAGTTTTTTAGGAAGTCATCAAATTAGAATGAAAATAGAAATTACCACCTGCCAACAGCCACACACCTCTTGTTGCAGAGCGTATAAAACACACCTGTCACACAGTTTTGTTCCCTATATAATGGCTAGCAGATCACAATCTGTTAACAAAGATGGCAAGAATTGGCTGCTTAGTCTTGTTGGTGGGTCTGCTGTTTGTACTGGAAGGTAGGTATTGTCTAACACTTAAGTATTGCTGTGATCTGATAAACAAGCTCCATTTCATTTACACCCATTGGCAAAATTTGATGTTGCTGGTCATCTATTTCTTTTTTTTTTTTTTTAAAGAAAGAGAAGCAATTGTTCACATTTTAACACAATTCACAGTTTAATCTACCATAAAGCTCTACTATTGTAATTGGCTGTTCTGCCTATCTATACATCAATTTTCTGGAATTATCTGTGTGACATTTTGATAACAGCGTTGTTACCATCTTCAGACAAAAGTGCTGAATGTGCAAATGCTTCCGCGGTAGTTGATCACATCCAGTTGTCCCCATAAAACAAAGAAGTCAACTAGGATCCGTTTCCCTTATCTCCAGTCTAACTTCAACGTTTACCTTGATCTACGATATAGCACAATTTTTTCATTTAGTACTTTTGTCTGAAGATGGTAACAATGCTGTTACTGAAACGTCACACACAATTTATTTATTTGGTCTTATTACCTTGTGTTTATAATCTATAATCCAAATTGTGCCTTATCAGGTACAACTTCCTTAAGTTTTGTAAATAAGTGTATTTCTTAGAGGTTAGTTATGTTTTAAATGACAACTGATAACACAGTACCAACTGTTTAAAAACATGATGTAATATTTTCTTATTCAGTACTTTTGTCTAATGATGGTAACAACTCTGTTACCGAAAGGCAACACACTATATTATTAATTTGAATTTGGTATTATTTTGCCTCATGTATATATCCATTAGTCTTATTAACAATGGTCTAAACCGTTGGTTTTCAACCGGTACGACACGGGTTCGATTCCCGCATTGGGCACTTTTTTCTATTTAAAAAAAAAAATGCCACAATGGCCCCCGATTCTTGCAAAAGTCCAACCCCACCAGCGAGTGCAAGTAACCAAACGGGGCTCTGGCACATTTGTAATTACAAAGTCAAACTACTAGACATGTTGGCACTTACAGTAAAAAGCAGTCGCTAACTACCCACCATGATTATCATGGCCTGTACCACGTATACTATGGATAAGCAAAAAAAGAAAAACAATGTTTTATATCGCTTCTCATCTTTTTCTTATCTCAAATCATTCTTATCAACGTGTCACCAAATCTGTGGTTCTTGAGCTATTTGATGGTATCTGTGTTGGTTATGTTTTAAATGGCAACTGATAACACAGTATTTAAATCATGCTGTGATATTTTCACATTCATTACTTTTATCTGATGAAAAGGGGGTCGGTGGAAGGCTGGTAAACCGTTTGGTTTTCGACCACTAGGACCCGGGTTCGAACCCGCATTGGACACTTTTTTCTGTTTAAAGAAAAAAAAAAATGCTCCAATGGCCCCCGATTCTTGCAAAAGTCCAACCCCACCAGCGAGTGCAAGTAACCAAACGGGGCTCTGGCATTAGTAAGTGCAAAGTCGAACTGCTTTTCACATGTGTAGACATGTGGTGCACTTACAGTAAAAGCAGTCGCTAACTACCCACCATGATTATCATGGCCTGTACCACGTGTACTAGGGATAAGCAAAAACAAAAAAAAAAAAATCTGATGAAAAATGTCACGCACTATTTATTTATTTGGTCTTATTACCTTGAGTTTCTAATCTATAATACAAATTGTGTCTTATTAATGTTGATAAATGATAAGGCACAATTTGGATTATCTATATATACTAGCCGAATGACCCGGGCAACGCCCGTGTTTTACCCGATTGAATGTTTTTATTCAAATACTATTTGTTACAATTATAAATTGGAGCCGTGGATGTCACTCTTGTGAAACGTCCCGCTCCAAACTTTACATGTACACTAGGTCAGCTGGTATTACCCCTCATTTTCACCGCTAGAGACGCGAGCGAATTGACTTTTTGTAAATATACATAATTATAAAGATAGAAGCTTCTATAGAAATAAATAAGCCGAAATAGCTCTGTTAGGAGAGCGTTAGACTGAATATCCAAAGGTCCCTGGTTCGATCCCGGGTTTCGGCATCTTTTTTTAATTTTTAAATTTCTACTTACCCTAACTTGACACTTAACGTGACAGAATTGTGCATGACGCTGATAACTGTATTAAATATTGTTGAAGATATTAATCTGTGATTTTAAATGTTTCTTTTTGATCAGTACTTTTGTTTTTGTTTTTGCTTTTTCCTAAAATGTTTCTTTCTTCTTCTTAATTATTATTTGTTCTATATGTAAAGCTTTGTTTTTTGATACTTGAATAAACAAATTCAAGTTTATTATATTTTTTGTGTGCTTTTAAAGTTAAAACACAACAGGTTATGGACCCAACCACGCATTCACTGCGAAATATAACAAAGCAACGGTAAGCCTAAAAAGAATTCTATTTTGTTTATTACGTTAAAATTTATATTAGTAATGGCTGGAATGGATAATATTAAAATGGGTATGAATATTCCCAAATTGGAAGGATTAATAAACTGGCCAGAATATAAGAAAAATATAAAATTGCTTTTAACAATAAACAAAGTAATAGGCGTTGTTGATGGAACATATAGAAAGCCAATAAAACAAGAAACAAATGAAGAAAAAGAGGCATATGTAAAATGGGAAAGTGAAGATGCAATATCCCAATTGTTATTTACAACAAGTGTGATGCCTGATGTGAGTCAACTAATCATTCCCTGCTCAAGTGCTAAAGATATGTGGGACAAATTGTTAAGTGTCTATGAGCAAAGCTCTGGTCAAAGATTAGACATGCTCTATAATCAATTCTTTAATTTTAAGAAGGATCCTACAGATGATATTTCAAAGCACATTTCAAAATTAGAAAGTTTATGGAATGATATGCAAAATGAACTTACTAAACAAGAAAATTTGAAATTGCCAGAATCCATGCTGATGTGCAGAATCATAAACACCTTGCCTGATGAATATTTTGATTTTAAAAGTGTTTGGGAATCAGTGTCTAAAGAAGAACGTTCTGTAGACAATCTCACACAAAGGCTTCGGTTACTCGAAATAAGAATTCAACAGCGAGATGAATGCAGCGCATCAAGTTCGACAGCACTAATGGCAAATGCATATGAAAATAAGCCAAATATGAAAGGAAAAGTTACCAAAAGTAATGAAAAATTTCAGAAAACAAGAGAAACAAGAGAATGTTACTTTTGTCATAGAAAAGGACACTTGGCCAAAGATTGTAGGTATGCAAAACAGAAGGAACCAAAGGAAAAAGAAAAGGATGAAACTAAATTAAAACTTAATTCAAAATTAAGTGAAAGTTTAATAAGTGAAAGATTCAATGAACAAGATGAAGACATTTGGATTGGTGACTCAGGAGCTACTAACCACATTACAAGAAATGCAAGTTTTTATACTTCTTATAAGGATTTTCCTACCCAACAGACTGTTAAAGTTGGAAGTAATGAAAAATTGATAGCTTATGGAAGTGGAACTATAACAATTGAAACTTGTGTAAAAGGTAAATGGCAAACTCACTACCTAACTGATGTATGGTATGTTCCCAATTTCAGTCGTAATGTGATGTCATTACAGTCCACATTGGATAAAGGGTTTGAAATGAAAATGGATAAAAAAGGTTGTAAACTTTTTAAGACAACAACTGGAGAAGTTATTGTAGAAGGGAAAAGACTACCAGGAGGCCTGTATGGTATGTTAATAACAAGTATCAAACCTGAAAATGCTGCAGAAGTCAATTTAGCCAAAACCTAAAATGTCAATATGCTACAACTATGGCATGAAAGATTTGGACATCAAAATAAAAGGCATGTTCAAAAATGGCTTAAAGAACAAGGAATAGATGCAGTCATGGACAATGAACCTTGCGAGGCATGCATTTATGGCAAACAACATAGACTGAGTTTTGGATCAAGAGAACAATATGCTTCTACTCAACCTGGAAACTTAATTCATGTAGATGTATGTGGCCCTATGCAGGAGGTTTCGAAAGGAGGGATGAGATACTTTGTGTGTTTCAAAGATGATTTTACAAAATACCGATCAGTGTATTTCCTAAAAGAAAAGTCACAAGTCATTGAAAAGCTAGAACAATTTCTCTTGGAAACAAAGACTACTGGACATATAGTGAAAGAAATTCTCACAGATGGAGGAAAGGAGTTTGTAAATAAAGAAACCTCAAAAATTACAAACAAGTATGGTATTAATAATAGGGTCACAATGCCATATACTCCACAACAGAATGGTTCAGCAGAAAGGGAAAACAGGACTTTAATAGAAGCAGCTCGTTCAATGATATATGCCAAAAATATGAGCCTAAAGCTTTGGGCAGAGGCAGTTAATACTGCTACATATGTTTTGAATAGAACAGGACCAACACAAATTGAGGGAAAGACACCTTATGAACTATGGTTTGATAAAAAACCAGCAGTTGATCATCTTCGAATATTTGGAACTGAATGTTTTGTTTATGTGCCTGATGAAAAGAGAAGAAAGTTAGATGCCAAAAGCGAAAAAGGTATTTTAGTTGGTTATTGCAGTAACAAGGATGGGTATCGAATCTGGATGCCGAACTCAAACAAAGTTGTCACAAGTAGGGATGTAATATTCAAGGAAACTATACCAACATTTAGCCTTGATATTGAAAAGAGAAATAAGGAACTCTCTCTTTCAAGTAATCAGATTGATGAACAAAATGATACTCAAGATATTGAGAAAATTGAAAGCAATGTTCAAACATCAGACGTATACAATCTAAGAGATCGATCAAATATATCAAAACCTCAAAGGTATATTGATGCTGAAATAAATATTGCAGAAGGTCTTGAACCCAAGACATACAAAGAAGCAATGGATTCTCCAAATGCACAATTTTGGAAAGAAGCAATGAATGAAGAAATGAATTCTTTAACGGAAAATGATGTATACGAATGCACAACATTACCACCTGGGCAAAAACCAATTGATTGTAAATGGGTATTAAAGACCAAATTGAATTCTAAAGGAGAGATTACAAGATATAAGGCAAGACTGGTGGCAAAAGGGTTTGCACAAAAGAAGGGTATAGATTATGAAGAAACATTTAGTCCTGTGGCAAGACATGACACCATAAGAACTCTTTTAGCAATTGCTGCTAATGAAGACTTAAAATTGGTACAGTTTGACATAAAGACAGCCTTTCTCTATGGAGACTTACAAGATCAAATTTATATCAAACAACCTGAAGGATTCAACAATGGAACAGATCTTGTATGGAAATTGAAGAAAAGTCTCTATGGACTTAAACAGTCACCAAGATGCTGGAATCAGAAAATAGTCAACTTCATGAAAGAAAGATGTCTGAAGGAAAGTACAGCTGACCCCTGTTTATTCTTCAGAAAAACAAATGATCATCTACTCATTATTGCCATATATGTTGATGATGGAATCATTGCTGGTACAAATGAACAGGAAATCAAAGAATTTCTTGATGAACTAATGTTTTCATTTAAGATCACAAGTGAACCATTAAATTACTTTTTGGGTATTGAGATAGAGCGGCAACCGGATGGGTCAATCTTTATATATCAAAAGGCATATATAAAAAGAATTCTTGAGAAATTCAATATGTCTCAAGCGAATAAAGTGGGAACACCAACTGATAATTCTACTGTTCCTGGGGAAGCAGAGATTTTAGAAAATGTTCCCTTTCGTGAAGCGATTGGTAGTCTGATGCATCTGAGCTGCTTAACAAGACCCGATATCACTTTTGCACTGAATAAAGTTTCTCAAAAACTTGCAGCACCAACAAAAAATGACTGGGAAGCAGTTAAACGAATCTTCAAATATCTTGTAGGAACAACTGAATATGGAATTATGTACCAAAAGGGTCATAAAGTAGGAGTTTTGGAATCTTTCAGTGATGCAGATTTTGCTGGAGACCCAGAAACTAGAAGATCTACCAGTGGAGTTGTGTGTAAACTGGCTGGTGGTGCTATTTCTTGGCTTAGCCAAAAACAAAGATCAGTATCTTTGTCAACAACTGAGGCCGAACTCGTGGCAGCAAGCAATACAGCAAAGGAAGTCATTTGGTTAAATAGACTTTTCAGTGAAATTTCTCCACTAAAAGAACAACCAATTATAAAAGTTGATAATGCAAGTACAATTAAATTGATCAAAAATCCTGAATTTCATAAGAGAACCAAACATATAGAAGTAAGGCACTATTTTGTGAGAGAAAAGTATCAAGAAGGTATTTTCAATGTAGAACATATTTCTGGAAAAGATCAAGTTGCTGACATTATGACCAAAGGGCTCCCTAAGCCGCGTTTCCAAATGCTGAGATATCTACTGGGTATGAGGGACATTTGAAATCTGATTAAGGGGAAGTGTTGAAGATATTAATCTGTGATTTTAAATGTTTCTTTTTGACCAGTACTTTTGTTTTTGTTTTTGCTTTTTCCTAAAATGTTTCTTTCTTCTTCTTAATTATTATTTGTTCTATATGTAAAGCTTTGTTTTTTGATACTTGAATAAACAAATTCAAGTTTATTATATTTTTTGTGTGCTTTTAAAGTTAAAACACAACAAATATAATCCAAATTGTGCCTTATCACACACTATTTATTTATTTGGATTAGGTCTTATTACCTTGTGTTTATAATCTATAATCCAAATTGTGCCTTATCACACACTATTTTTTTATTTGGCCTTATTACCTTGTGTTTATAATCCATGACGTAATGCCGGGGGCGCGCGCCCATTGGCTGCCGGCGAGCACGTGACCTCCCTGTGCGCGCGCATCCGTGACAGAGGCGGCCGATGAGGAATGAGGAAAGACGGTCGTGACTATATATATTAATAAAAATGAATGTTTGTATGTTTGTTTGTTTGTATGTCCAGTATACAAATTCGCAGTAGTTCACTAATTCAAACCAAAATTTCCATACATAGGTAAAAAAATACGGGGAAGATGATAGGCTATTTTAAAAAATATATAAATCAATTATTAAAACTATATATTCAAATTATTCTACTTAGCTCACGAACAGCGCCCTCTATCAAAGATTAGATTAAATTATGCTGATGCAAACAAATAGATAATGCTAATAACAAACAAATATTTAAAAAAATCTTATCTAAATATATATCACTCGGGTAGATTTGCACACGGGTCAATCCCGGGGCGAAGCCCGGGTCATCCGTCTAGTAGATTATAAACACAAGGTAATAAGACCAAATCCAAATAAATAAATAGTGTGTGACATTTCGATAACAGTGTTGTTACCATCTTCAGACAAAAGTGCTAAATGATAGTTAAACGTCACACACCATTTATTTATTTGTATTTGGTCTTATTACTTTGTGTTTATTTAATGCTAATGGATGTTTCAGCCTCCGCCATCTTGGAGCTATGCCAGAACGGGAAAGGGATCTGCGTGACATCAGGGCCATGCGAGAGAAATGGAGGCAAAGATATCGGAGAATGTGACGGACCTCGGGAAGGCGGCTTCATCTGCTGTGAAGGCTTCGGAAAACCTGTCACCAGCTGAGAGAGAGAATTGGATGTTTCCACTACTCTCCAATATTGTCACTGGGCTACTGTGGTGTTTAATAAAGGTGGATCAAATAAACTCAGTGTGGCTTCTATATATGTCTATACTCATATATATAAAGTAAAAATTTTTGTATTGATAGTAGAAGAAAATAAAAATGGGTTTGGAATAATTGTGAAGATAGAAATATACATAAATGTTTAGAATCTATGATCCAAATTGTATCTTAACATCAATTTATCAAACTGCATCTGTATTGTATCAGTGCTGTTGTTGTTGTTGTCATGTCCAATGAAGAGCCTCAGATGTCTCCGTACATCTCTATCACAGCAATGTCCTCTATCTTGGGTGTGTATACTGTATTGTTGTTGTTGTCGTGTCCAATGAAGAGCCTCAGATGTCTCCATACATCTCTATCACAGCAATGTCCTCTATCTTGGGTGTGTATACTGTATTGTTGTTGTTGTCGTGTCCAATGAAGAGCCTCAGATGTCTCCGTACATCTCTATCACAGCAATGTTCTCTATCTTGGGTGTGTATACTGTATTGTTGTTGTTGTTGTCATGTCCAATGAAGAGCCTCAGATGTCTCCATACATCTCTATCACAGCAATGTCCTCTATCTTGGGTGTGTATACTGTATTGTTGTTGTTTTCGTGTCCAATGAAGAGCCTCAGATATCTCCATACATCTCTATCACAGCAATGTCCTCTATCTTGGGTGTGTATACTGTATTGTGTTGTTGTTGTCGTGTCCAATGAAGAGCCTCAGATGTCTCCGTACATCTCTATCACAGCAATGTTCTCTATCTTGGGTGTGTATACTGTATTGTGTTGTTGTTGTCGTGTCCAATGAAGAGCCTCAGATGTCTCCATACATCTCTATCACAGCAATGTTCTCTATCTTGGGTGTGTATACTGTATTGTTGTTGTCGTGTCCAATGAAGAGCCTCAGATGTCTCCGTACATCTCTATCACAGCAATGTTCTCTATCTTGGGTGTGTATACTGTATTGTTGTTGTTGTTATGTCCAATGAAGAACCTCAGATGTCTCCGTACATCTCTATCACAGCAATGTTCTCTATCTTGGGTGTGTATACTGTATTGTTGTTGTTGTCGTGCCCAATGAAGAGCCTCAGATGTCTCCATACATCTCTATCACAGCAATGTTCTCTATCTTGGGTGTGTATACTGTATTGTTGTTGTTGTCGTGTCCAATGAAGAGCCTCAGATGTCTCCGTACATCTCTATCACAGCAATGTTCTCTATCTTGGGTGTGTATACTGTATTGTGTTGTTGTTGTCGTGTCCAATGAAGAGCCTCAGATGTCTCCGTACATCTCTATCACAGCAATGTTCTCTATCTTGGGTGTGTATACTGTATTGTTGTTGTTGTCGTGTCCAATGAAGAGCCTCAGATGTCTCCGTACATCTCTATCACAGCAATGTTCTCTATCTTGGGAGTGTATACTGTATTGTTGTTGTTGTCATGTCCAATGAAGAGCCTCAGATGTCTCCGTACATCTCTATCACAGCAATGTTCTCTATCTTGGGTGTGTATACTGTATTGTTGTTGTTGTCGTGTCCAATGAAGAGCCTCAGATGTCTCCGTACATCTCTATCACAGCAATGTTCTCTATCTTGGGAGTGTATACTGTATTGTTGTTGTTGTCATGTCCAATGAAGAGCCTCAGATGTCTCCGTACATCTCTATCACAGCAATGTTCTCTATCTTGGGTGTGTATACTGTATTGTTGTTGTCGTGTCCAATGAAGAGCCTCAGATGTCTCCGTACATCTCTATCACAGCAATGTTCTCTATCTTGGGTGTGTATACTGTATTGTTGTTGTTGTTATGTCGAATGAAGAACCTCAGATGTCTCCGTACATCTCTATCACAGCAATGTTCTCTATCTTGGGTGTGTATACTGTATTGTTGTTGTTGTCGTGTCCAATGAAGAGCCTCAGATGTCTCCATACATCTCTATCACAGCAATGTTCTCTATCTTGGGTGTGTATACTGTATTGTTGTTGTTGTCGTGTCCAATGAAGAGCCTCAGATGTCTCCGTACATCTCTATCACAGCAATGTTCTCTATCTTGGGTGTGTATACTGTATTGTTGTTGTTGTTGTCATGTCCAATGAAGAGCCTCAGATGTCTCCATACATCTCTATCACAGCAATGTCCTCTATCTTGGGTGTGTATACTGTATTGTTGTTGTTGTCGTGTCCAATGAAGAGCCTCAGATATCTCCATACATCTCTATCACAGCAATGTCCTCTATCTTGGGTGTGTATACTGTATTGTGTTGTTGTTGTCGTGTCCAATGAAGAGCCTCAGATGTCTCCGTACATCTCTATCACAGCAATGTCCTCTATCTTGGGTGTGTATACTGTATTGTGTTGTTGTTGTCGTGTCCAATGAAGAGCCTCAGATGTCAACAACAACAACAACAAAACAGCTTTATTAGGGCATCTTGCCCTGTACGGATTCTCCGTGGAGTTACAGACAATATTAACCATAAGAGAACAGGTGAAAATATAGTATTTACAGTCAAGGTATGTCAAACAGGGTGACTTTTTATTGTGCCCCTGTTCTTCTCTCTTCCATGAGTGCAATTTTATTCCCAACCGCTTTTTGAAAGTTGAACAGTTCAATTGCCCAACTTTTCTTATCTGAAACAGTTTTTATTAGCTTTATTGAGTTCAAATGCGGTCTAGGAAGACTTTTCAGGATCTTTTTTCTCTCTCCTTCCAGATCCCCGCATTCGGCAATAAAATGGTATATTTCATCAGTTATCTGACTTCCACATAACCCACAGTACAAATCTTCTTTCTTAATTGCGTAAATATGATTTTCTTTGATCATTGTTGACATTAATCTGATCTGTGCAATAAAACTCACTAAAGCTGAAGACAGATAGCATGAAAAGTAATTTTCTGGAATAAATGAATCATAAAGTAACCTATAGTTTGAGTATGTTTTCGTAAGAGATAATTTTGCCAGATCTTGCTGCAATAGCTGTTCAATTTTTATTTTTAGTATATTCGGAAGTTCGATCTGTATGTCATCATAATTTAACCTATAGTTTAGCCATGTGAGTCCACAATGATTGATGATATCCATAATATTCTTACAGAATCCTATAGGTTTTTTTGTCATTAAGGAAATTTCCTTCAATCTATTCCAGCATAGCTTAGGTAGTCTATTGTCTTCCATTTTTTGTAATCTAATGAAATATTTCAAAATTAATTTGATCGTTGTAAAAGTCAAAGATATTCTGCCTGTTTCCAGCCTTACAATGTACCCAGGTATATATCTTGGTAGATTCAGAAAATTTTTGATAAACGTATTCTGTAATTGGTCTATAATATCCGTATTGTCCCAAGCCCACACAGGGGCCGCATAGAGCAGTATTGATTTAATAACTGAGTCAAATAGATTCAGAGCAACTTTTAATGAGTTAATTTTTTCTTTTTTTATCAGTCTAATAGTTGCATTTATTGCCGTATTTGCTTTGGCTTTATAAAAGAGGGCTACCTTTTTACTATTAATAGTGGAAGTGAATGGATATCCCAGATATGTAATATTGGACGCAACAGTCAGTGGGGTGTCACCCCAGTACCAGTTTTCGTGTCTTGCCGGTCTTCCTCCATTTCTGAATACTATTATTTTGGACTTATTTTCATTTAAAACTAATTTGTTCTTATCCAGGTAAGACTTTAGTAAATTGATTTTAATTTGAAGATTAATTTTCGATTCTCCAATTATGGCTATGTCATCCGCATACATAAGTAGGTGTAAAACGCCAAAATCAGGGAGATGAAATCCTGTAAGTGCTGAGTTATTATAAAGTTCTATTAGGTCGGCCATATATAGTATAAATAAAAGTGGGGAAAGTGATTCTCCCTGCAACACTCCAGAATTAATTTTCACATTATTTGAATATTGTCCTTTCCATCGGATAGTGATCTTAGCTTCTTGGTAAAAGTTTTTTATCAGCATTACAAATTTATTGCTAATGCCCATTTTATGCAATTTTTGCCAAAGTAAATCATGTGGGACTGTGTCAAAAGCTTTAGTCAAATCGACGAAGAAGACATATAGCTTGCCTCGTTTTCTTCTCAGAGATAATTGGATGAGTGAATTCAGTAGTATTATGTGGTCAGTGCATGATCGGTTCTTACGGAAACCTGCTTGGTTTTCTAAAATAATCATTCTTTTTTCTATCCAGTTGTTTAATCTGTTTCTTAGTATTGTAGTAAATAATTTAGATATATTACTGCAGAGGGCAATCCCTCTGTAATTTGTTGGGTTATTCTTATCACCGCTTTTATATATAGGGTGTACTATTGAGTTCGTCCAGAGTTGCGGGTATTTTTCTGTGGACATTATTTTGTTGAATAGGTTTTTCAATTTATTTAAAGTCGGTATTGGTAAATTCTTTAGCAACTCATTTGGTATACCATCGAGTCCCACTGCTTTGCCGTTCGCTAGTTTTTTTACTACATCATGGATCTCTTCAAGGGTTATTTCCGCGTCTAAATCTGGATCTTTCCAACCGATCATCTGGTTTACCGTAAAAGTAGCTTCTTTATTTTCTTTGTTCAGTAAATTTTTATAAAATAAAAACCATTCTTTTATATCAATCTCACCTTGTATTATTGTTTTTTTTCTGAAGGATGCAATGGCATTCCAGAAGGATTTGGGATCTTTGGCGTTCTTTATCCTTTCATTCTTGTCCTTATTGAATTCATCTCTTTTTCTTTGCAAGAGCTTAAAATATTCCCTCCTAGCCTCAATATATTTTTGGCGGTCGTGTATGTTATTTGAGTTCCTACATCTTTGTAAACTTACTTTGGTCGTTTTTTTTCATAATATAGCAATCTTTGTCATACCAAGGTTTTGAAAGTTGGTGTCGTCGTTTAGCAAATTTAATTATATTTGCCGATTCCATTGCCGTGTAGATCTGTTTAGTAAAATTTGCTGTTTCTGTGTTAATATCGGTTTCATTTCCAACTTCAATATCACTTAAATTATGTTTTAGCATCTCCACGTTTTCTTTCGTCCAAATGAATTTTCGTGTTAGTATTTCATTTTTGTACGAGGATTTAATAGCTTCATACCCAGTATTAATTTGTAAAACAATTGGTAAGTGGTCTGAATATGAAAGTTCTTCGATCCACATATCCGATATGATCTGTGTTAAACCGTGTGTGTACATGAAATAATCCAAAACCGATGAACCTCTTTCTGAAATAAAAGTGAATGAGCCGTGCGTGTCACCCTTAGTTCTTCCATTAGCTATTGTTATAGAATTTGAATCAGTGAAGGAAATTAGTTTTTCAGATAGTTTCGAAGATATTAGGTCTTTAGATTTCCTATATTTGTTGAGGGGTGAATTTAGTTTCAGTGGGTTATGGAAGCCTCCAGCATTGCCTATTCTAATATTGATGTCACCAGCTATTAGTACTTCGTTACCTTCACTCATGTGATAATCAATATGCCTAAGTAAATTTGTTAAATTTTGCTCTTGTAATGCATTAGGAGGTAAATAAGCAAACAGCAAACATATACTCTCGGTGGTTTTGTCTAGAAATTTGTGTGTCAAGACAGATATCCAGTAAGGGTTTGTTTCGATTTTTCTAACCGTATGTTGGAAGTTTTTTTTTTATTCCAATCAGAATTCCCCCCGAGCCCCTTCCCTTTAGTTCTGTCTTCATTGCTGGGCTTTGAATTATGTAATATTCATCAGTTAACAATTCAATAACACCAGTGATCCATGTTTCATTTAGTGCAAAAAGTTCGTATTTTTTTAGGTATTCAACGAGTGGAAATATTGATGTTATTCTATTGAATCCATTTATATTCCATTGTAATATTTTAATTTTAGTATCTATATGTTTGGCCTGAGTTACTTGTTTGTCTTTTATTGCCGATTCACAGTTTTTCGTATGTGTATACCTAATTTTAGTTGTATTTCTATCTGATATATTATCCATAGCCTTTGAGTTTTTAATTTTAGAAGTTTTAGCCGTGAGTGTTTTATCATAAAGGCCTCAGATGTCTCCGTACATCTCTATCACAGCAATGTTCTCTATCTTGGGTGTGTATACTGTATTGTGTTGTTGTTGTCGTGTCCAATGAAGAGCCTCAGATGTCTCCATACATCTCTATCACAGCAATGTTCTCTATCTTGGGTGTGTATACTGTATTGTTGTTGTCGTGTCCAATGAAGAGCCTCAGATGTCTCCGTACATCTCTATCACAGCAATGTTCTCTATCTTGGGTGTGTATACTGTATTGTTGTTGTTGTTATGTCCAATGAAGAACCTCAGATGTCTCCGTACATCTCTATCACAGCAATGTTCTCTATCTTGGGTGTGTATACTGTATTGTTGTTGTTGTCGTGCCCAATGAAGAGCCTCAGATGTCTCCATACATCTCTATCACAACAATGTTCTCTATCTTGGGTGTGTATACTGTATTGTTGTTGTTGTCGTGTCCAATGAAGAGCCTCAGATGTCTCCGTACATCTCTATCACAGCAATGTTCTCTATCTTGGGTGTGTATACTGTATTGTGTTGTTGTTGTCGTGTCCAATGAAGAGCCTCAGATGTCTCCGTACATCTCTATCACAGCAATGTTCTCTATCTTGGGTGTGTATACTGTATTGTTGTTGTTGTCGTGTCCAATGAAGAGCCTCAGATGTCTCCGTACATCTCTATCACAGCAATGTTCTCTATCTTGGGTGTGTATACTGTATTGTTGTTGTTGTCATGTCCAATGAAGAGCCTCAGATGTCTCCGTACATCTCTATCACAGCAATGTTCTCTATCTTGGGTGTGTATACTGTATTGTTGTTGTTGTCATGTCCAATGAAGAGCCTCAGATGTCTCCATACATCTCTACCACAGCAATGTTCTCTATCTTGGGTGTGTATACTGTATTGTTGTTGTTGTTATGTCGAATGAAGAACCTCAGATGTCTCCGTACATCTCTATCACAGCAATGTTCTCTATCTTGGGTGTGTATACTGTATTGTTGTTGTTGTTATGTCGAATGAAGAACCTCAGATGTCTCCGTACATCTCTATCACAGCAATGTTCTCTATCTTGGGTGTGTATACTGTATTGTTGTTGTTGTCGTGTCCAATGAAGAGCCTCAGATGTCTCCATACATCTCTATCACAGCAATGTTCTCTATCTTGGGTGTGTATACTGTATTGTTGTTGTTGTCGTGTCCAATGAAGAGCCTCAGATGTCTCCGTACATCTCTATCACAGCAATGTTCTCTATCTTGGGTGTGTATACTGTATTGTTGTTGTCGTGTCCAATGAAGAGCCTCAGATGTCTCCGTACATCTCTATCACAGCAATGTTCTCTATCTTGGGTGTGTATACTGTATTGTTGTTGTTGTCGTGTCCAATGAAGAGCCTCAGATGTCTCCGTACATCTCTATCACAGCAATGTTCTCTATCTTGGGTGTGTATACTGTATTGTTGTTGTTGTCATGTCCAATGAAGAGCCTCAGATGTCTCCGTACATCTCTATCACAGCAATGTTCTCTATCTTGGGTGTGTATACTGTATTGTTGTTGTTGTCATGTCCAATGAAGAGCCTCAGATGTCTCCGTACATCTCTACCACAGCAATGTCCTCTATCTTGGGTGTGTATACTGTATTGTTTTTGTTGGCGTGTCCAATGAAGAGCCTCAGATGTCTCCGTACATCTCTATCACAGCAATGTTCTCTATCTTGGGTGTGTATACTGTATTGTTGTTGCTGTCGTGTCCAATGAAGAGCCTCAGATGTCTCCATACATCTCTATCACAGCAATGTTCTCTATCTTGGGTGTGTATACTGTATTGTTGTTGCTGTCGTGTCCAATGAAGAGCCTCAGATGTCTCCATACATCTCTATCACAGCAATGTTCTCTATCTTGGGTGTGTATACTGTATTGTGTTGTTGTTGTCGTGTCCAATGAAGAGCCTCAGATGTCTCCATACATCTCTATCACAGCAATGTTCTCTATCTTGGGTGTGTATACTGTATTGTGTTGTTGTTGTCATGTCCAATGAAGAGCCTCAGATGTCTCCAAACATCTCTATCACAGCAATGTTCTCTATCTTGGGTATGTGAAGCTGCTGTTCTGAGTCCATGTCAATTTTCTGCAGCCATTGCTGGACATGAGAATATGAGGGTAGGTGTTAGTTCCACACCAGGACAATTGTCCTGAAAGTTCTTGTGCCATCTGGATGTATTGTCATTCTTTTGAAATGTTTAATTCTGAGTCTTGTATCAGTCCTTATGGTTTATATGGTCAGAGGTAGGTCTTCTTTAGGTTACATATGTCTCTAAAACTGTAAACATATTTTTAACCTTCACCATTATTTTTTGTACAATTACCCCTAGTATACACGTGGTACAGGCCATCATAATCATGGTGGGTAAAAGTTGGCAACTGCTTTTACTGTAAGTGCACCACATATACACTGTGAAAAGCAGTTCGACTTTTGCGTTTACAAATTTGCCAGAACCCCGTTTGGTTACTTGCACTCACTGATGGGATTCGACTTTTACAATAATCCAGGGTCATTGGAGCAATTTATATTAGAAAAAAGTGCCCAATGCGGGATTAGATCCCAGGTCATAGCAGTTGAAAACCAACAGTTTAGACCACCCTTCCACCGACCCCATAACCATCACCATACATATTCAACAACAATGAGGTAGTCCCAAGGTAATAAGACCAAATCCAAATAAATAAGTAGTGTGTGACATTTCGGTAACAGCATTGTTACCATCTTCAGACAAAATTACTGAATGTACTTTTCAGTTTAGTTTTCAGTACATTTCATTTATTTGGATTTGGTCTTATTACCTTGTATTTATAATCTATAATTGAAATATTGTGCCTTATCATTGGAGATTTGGTCTTATTACCTTGTGTTTATAATCTATAATCCAAATTGTGCCTTATCATTGGAGATTTGGTCTTATTACCTTGTGTTTATAATCTATAATCCAAATTGTGCCTTATCAATAAGGTAATCCATTATATAACGTAGAAAGATCCAGAGAGTGTTGCAATTAGAAAAGTAATCAAATACCATTTCACAATTGTCAGTTGTGACACCTCAGAGATTAATTCCATTCTTTCAGGAAGCCATCAAATTAGAATATAAATTGTGGATAACACCTGCGGAAAAATCATCCATTATTGGCTTAAAAAAACAAACTCATCATTGAAACACACCAGCTGTCACCAGCTCTCTGATAACAGCCTGCAGCTATACTCCTCTCTGAGCTAACTTACAAGTGACATAGATTAAATGATGGAAGTTTCAGTTACCTTGGAGCAATGCTCCTCTGCAGCTTGAACAAGAAAGGGGTCTGTGTGAGATGGCAGTCTTACAAAAAGAACCTCAATGGAGACACAAGATCTCTGTTTACTCTGTTACCAAAATGTCACTCACTATTTATTTATTTGGATTTGGTCTTATTACCTTGTATTCATTGGGTTGGTGGAAGGATGGTCTAAACGGTTGGTTTTCGATCGCTACGACCAATTGCAAAAGCTCAATCCCCGCCAGGGAGTGCAAGTAACCAAATGGGGCTCTGGAACATTTGTAAATCGAACTGCTTTTCACATGTGGTGCACTTACAGTGAAAGCAGTCGCCTACTTCTAACCACCATGATTATGCACCTTGCATTAGATGCACTAAACAGGACCTTTGGGAGAGGCCGCTGCTCATCATAAAACAGCTCGAGGAGCATGAACTCATGGAATTTGTGTAATCTTTACACAAGGGGATAAGAAACAACAACAACACCATGATTATCATGACCTGTACCATGTGTACTAGGGATAAGCAAAAAAACCTTAAATTTATAATCTAGAATCCAAATTATGCCTTATCATCAATATTGTTGTTGTTGTTTCTTATTCCTTTGTGTAAAGATTACACCAATTCCATGAGTCCATGCTCCTCCACTTGTTTGATGATAAGCAGCGGCCTCTCCCAAAGGTCCTGTTTAGTGCATCTAATGCAATCCAAAATGTGTTCTAGAGCTGCAGGTGCCAAGCTACATTTTGGGAAAGTGGGATAGATTTTGTTATTTTATAATCATGAATAATAAATGGTATATGACGTTTCAGTAATAGGATTGTTACCATCATCATATAATAAAAGTACTGAATGTACTTTTGTTACTTTTCTCTGATGATGGTAACAAGAACTCTTGAAAATAGTATTTTGAATGAACTATGAACTTAAGCTTTAAGGACGATAGAAATATACAATAGAACCTCCCTATAATGGACACCTAGTGGCAGAGCAAAATTGTCCTTATGAAGAGGTGTCCTCTTACCAGAGAGTTGCTAAATACTAAAAGTGAAAATTTTGTCAATGAAAACTGTCTCTTGTAGAGAGGTGTCCTCTAGAGTGAGTGTCCTCTCATGGAGGTTGTTCTACTGTATATGTCTATAAATAATTTGAAGAGCATATGATAATACACCCTCAACACTATTCTCTTTCAACTTCAATATTTCAGTGTGCATGTGTGCATGGAAGGATGGTCTAAACCGTTGGTTTTCCACCGCTACGACCCTGGTTCGATTCTCGCATTGGGCATTTTTTTTTTTATTAAAAAAAAAATGCTCCAATGGTCCTTGATTCTTGCAAAAGTCCAACATCACCAGCGAATGCAAGTAACCAAATGGGACTCTGGCATATTTGTAAGCACAAAAGCCGAAATGCTTTTCACATGTGTAGACATGTGGTGCACTAACAGTAAAAGCAGTCACCTTCTTCTACCCACCATGATTATCATGGCTTGTACCACGTGTACTAGGGATAAGCAAAAAAAAAAGTGTGTTACAGATAAACTACAATAATGTAAATGTAAATATAACTTCAGTACCTCAGTGTTCTGCGGTGTCTTCTTCGGGGTGAGGATGATCTGGAAACCCTGAAAGAAAAAAAAGCATTATTTCTTGAATCTTTTAAACAAAATATAGAAAGGTAAATAAAGGCACTGACATACATAGCTTGGTAAAACTGGAAATGGGAAAAAGAGATATGCAAAAATTGAATAAAGAATGTGCACACTCCTGGACAAAACTTGAGGAAGTTTCTTATTTTGTTTTGTGTGTCTTCAATAAAGGTCACTGTAATATCTTTCAGAGTTATTGTCTCAATCCCGATATACATGCTGAAAGGTACAACTTCCTTAAGTTTTGTCCATGAGTGTATATTGGTTATCTCGTGTGTCTTCAATAAAGGTCACTGTAATATCTTTCAGAGTTATTGTCTCAATCCCGATATACATGCTAAAAGGTACAACTTCCTTAAGTTTTGTCCATGAGTGTATATTGGTTATCTCGTGTGTCTTCAATAAAGGTCACAGTAATATCTTTCAGAGTTATTGTCTCAATCCCGATATACATGCTAAAAGGTACAACTTCCTTAAGTTTTGTCCATGAGTGTATATTGGTTATCTCGTGTGTCTTCAATAAAGGTCACTGTAATATCTTTCAGAGTTATTGTCTCAATCCCGATATACATGCTAAAAGGTACAACTTCCTTAAGTTTTGTCCATGAGTGTATATTGGTTATCTCGTGTGTCTTCAATAAAGGTCACTGTAATATCTTTCAGAGTTATTGTCTCAATCCCGATATACATGCTGAAAGGTACAACTTCCTTAAGTTTTGTCCATGAGTGTATATTGGTTATCTCGTATGTCTTCAATAAAGGTCACTGTAATATCTTTCAGAGTTATTGTCTCAATCCCGATATACATGCTGAAAGGTACAACATCCTTAAGTTTTGTCCATGAGTGTATATTGGTTATCTCGTATGTCTTCAATAAATGTCACTGTAATATCTTTCAGAGTTATTGTCTCAATCCTGATATACATGCTGAAAGGTACAACTTTCTTAAGTTTTGTCCATGAGTGTATATTGGTTATCTCGTGTGTCTTCAATAAAGGTCACTGTAATATATTTCAGAGTTATTGTCTCAATCCCGATATACATGCTGAAAGGTACAACTTCCTTAAGTTTTGTCCATGAGTGTATATTGGTTATCTCGTATGTCTTCAATAAAGGTCACTGTAATATATTTCAGAGTTATTGTCTCAATCCCGATATACATGCTGAAAGGTACAACTTCCTTAAGTTTTGTCCATGAGTGTATATTGGTTATCTCGTATGTCTTCAATAAAGGTCACTGTAATATATTTCAGAGTTATTGTCTCAATCCCGATATACATGCTGAAAGGTACAACTTCCTTAAGTTTTGTCCATGAGTGTATATTGGGTATCTCGTATGTCTTCAATAAAGGTCACTGTAATATATTTCAGAGTTATTGTTTCAATCCCGATATACATGCTGAAAGGTACAACTTCCTTAAGTTTTGTCCATGAGTGTATATTGGTTATCTCGTATGTCTTCAATAAAGGTCACTGTAATATATTTCAGAGTTATTGTTTCAATCCCGATATACATGCTGAAAGGTACAACTTCCTTAAGTTTTGTCCATGAGTGTATATTGGTTATCTCGTATGTCTTCAATAAAGGTCACTGTAATATATTTCAGAGTTATTGTCTCAATCCCGATATACATGCTGAAAGGTACAACTTCCTTAAGTTTTGTCCATGAGTGAATATTGGTTATCTCGTGTGTCTTCAATAAAGGTCACTGTAATATATTTCAGAGTTATTGTCTCAATCCCGATATACATGCTGAAAGGTACAACTTCCTTAAGTTTTGTCCATGAGTGTATATTGGTTATCTCGTATGTCTTCAATAAAGGTCACTGTAATATATTTCAGAGTTATTGTCTCAATCCCGATATACATGCTGAAAGGTACAACTTCCTTAAGTTTTGTCCATGAGTGAATATTGGTTATCTCGTGTGTCTTCAATAAAGGTCACTGTAATATATTTCAGAGTTATTGTTTCAATCCCGATATACATGCTGAAAGGTACAACTTCCTTAAGTTTTGTCCATGAGTGAATATTGGTTATCTCGTGTGTCTTCAATAAAGGTCACTGTAATATATTTCAGAGTTATTGTCTCAATCCGGATATACATGCTGAAAGGTACAACTTCCTTAAGTTTTGTCCATGAGTGTATATTGGATATCTCGTATGTCTTCAATAAAGGTCACTGTAATATATTTCAGAGTTATTGTCTCAATCCCGATATACATGCTGAAAGGTACAACTTCCTTAAGTTTTGTCCATGAGTGTATATTGGTTATCTCGTATGTCTTCAATAAAGGTCACTGTAATATATTTCAGAGTTATTGTCTCAATCCCGATATACATGCTGAAAGGTACAACTTCCTTAAGTTTTGTCCATGAGTGTATATTGGTTATCTCGTATGTCTTCAATAAAGGTCACTGTAATATATTTCAGAGTTATTGTCTCAATCCCGATATACATGCTGAAAGGTACAACTTCCTTAAGTTTTGTCCATGAGTGTATATTGGTTATCTCGTGTGTCTTCAATAAAGGTCACTGTAATATATTTCAGAGTTATTGTCTCAATCCCGATATACATGCTGAAAGGTACAACTTCCTTAAGTTTTGTCCATGAGTGTATATTGGTTATCTCGTATGTCTTCAATAAAGGTCACTGTAATATATTTCAGAGTTATTGTCTCAAACCCGATATACATGCTGAAAGGTACAACTTCCTTAAGTTTTGTCCATGAGTGTATATTGGTTATCTCGTGTGTCTTCAATAAAGGTCACTGTAATATATTTCAGAGTTATTGTCTCAATCCCGATATACATGCTGAAAGGTACAACTTCCTTAAGTTTTGTCCATGAGTGTATATTGGTTATCTCGTATGTCTTCAATAAAGGTCACTGTAATATATTTCAGAGTTATTGTCTAATCCCGATATACATGCTGAAAGGTACAACTTCCTTAAGTTTTGTCCATGAGTGTATATTGGTTATCTCATGTGTCTTCAATAAAGGTCAATGTAATATCTTTCAGAGTTATTGTCTCAATCCCGATATACATGCTAAAAGGTACAACTTCCTTAAGTTTTGTCCATGAGTGTATATTGGTTATCTCATGTGTCTTCAATAAAGGTCAATGTAATATCTTTCAGAGTTATTGTCTCAATCCCGATATACATGCTAAAAGGTACAACTTCCTTAAGTTTTGTCCATGAGTGTATATTGGTTATCTCGTGTGTCTTCAATAAAGGTCAATGTAATATCTTTCAGAGTTATTGTCTCAATCCCGATATACATGCTAAAAGGTACAACTTCCTTAAGTTTTGTCCATGAGTGTATATTGGTTATCTCGTGTGTCTTCAATAAAGGTCACTGTAATATCTTTCAGAGTTATTGTCTCAATCCCGATATACATGCTAAAAGGTACAACTTCCTTAAGTTTTGTCCATGAGTGTATATTGGTTATCTCGTGTGTCTTCAATAAAGGTCAATGTAATATCTTTCAGAGTTATTGTCTCAATCCCGATATACATGCTAAAAGGTACAACTTCCTTAAGTTTTGTCCATGAGTGTATATTGGTTATCTCGTGTGTCTTCAATAAAGGTCACTGTAATATCTTTCAGAGTTATTGTCTCAATCCCGATATACATGCTGAAAGGTACAACTTCCTTAAGTTTTGTCCATGAGTGTATATTGGTTATCTCGTATGTCTTCAATAAAGGTCACTGTAATATATTTCAGAGTTATTGTCTCAATCCCGATATACATGCTGAAAGGTACAACTTCCTTAAGTTTTGTCCATGAGTGTATATTGGTTATCTCGTATGTCTTCAATAAAGGTCACTGTAATATATTTCAGAGTTATTGTCTCAATCCCGATATACATGCTGAAAGGTACAACTTCCTTAAGTTTTGTCCATGAGTGTATATTGGTTATCTCGTATGTCTTCAATAAAGGTCACTGTAATATATTTCAGAGTTATTGTCTCAATCCCGATATACATGCTGAAAGGTACAACTTCCTTAAGTTTTGTCCATGAGTGTATATTGGTTATCTCGTGTGTCTTCAATAAAGGTCACTGTAATATATTTCAGAGTTATTGTCTCAATCCCGATATACATGCTGAAAGGTACAACTTCCTTAAGTTTTGTCCATGAGTGTATATTGGTTATCTCGTATGTCTTCAATAAAGGTCACTGTAATATATTTCAGAGTTATTGTCTCAATCCCGATATACATGCTGAAAGGTACAACTTCCTTAAGTTTTGTCCATGAGTGTATATTGGTTATCTCGTGTGTCTTCAATAAAGGTCACTGTAATATCTTTCAGAGTTATTGTCTCAATCCCGATATACATGCTAAAAGGTACAACTTCCTTAAGTTTTGTCCATGAGTGTATATTGGTTATCTCGTGTGTCTTCAATAAAGGTCACTGTAATATCTTTCAGAGTTATTGTCTCAATCCCGATATACATGCTAAAAGGTACAACTTCCTTAAGTTTTGTCCATGAGTGTATATTGGTTATCTCGTGTGTCTTCAATAAAGGTCACTGTAATATATTTCAGAGTTATTGTTTCAATCCCGATATACATGCTGAAAGGTACAACTTCCTTAAGTTTTGTCCATGAGTGTATATTGGTTATCTTGTGTGTCTTCAATAAAGGTCACTGTAATATATTTCAGAGTTATTGTCTCAATCCCGATATACATGCTGAAAGGTACAACTTCCTTAAGTTTTGTCCATGAGTGTATATTGGTTATCTCGTATGTCTTCAATAAAGGTCACTGTAATATATTTCAGAGTTATTGTCTCAATCCCGATATACATGCTGAAAGGTACAACTTCCTTAAGTTTTGTCCATGAGTGTATATTGGTTATCTCGTATGTCTTCAATAAAGGTCACTGTAATATATTTCAGAGTTATTGTCTCAATCCCGATATACATGCTGAAAGGTACAACTTCCTTAAGTTTTGTCCATGAGTGTATATATATATATAGTTTATATTTCTGAAAAAATAGAGCAATCCATATTTAAATCGTAGGTAATAAAAAGTCATATATTTGCAAATAAATATTTTTATTCAATCAAATATATGCTTTATATCTAAATATATACACAGTAGAACCTCCCTGTAAAAGACACCTAATTTCAGAATCAAAGTGTCCTTTAGAGAGAGATGTCCTCTTACAGGAGAGTTGCTAAATAGTAAAAATGATAGTTTTACGAATAAAAACTGTCCTTTGTAGAGAGGTGTCCTCTAGCGCGAGTGTCCTCTCATGGAGGTTCTACTGTATAAATAATAAATTTATAAAATATATATACAGTTAAACCTGTCACCCCCTCTTGGGACTCACCAAAATAGGGTGCTATAGAGAGGGGGGGTTATAGACAGGTCACTTTTAATGTAAATCTCATCGTACTACGTATTTAAAATCGGGGGCTATAGAGAGAGGGTGTTATAGAGAGGTCACTTTTAATGTAAATCTCATTGTACTACGTATTTAAAATCGGGGTCTATAGAGAGGGGGTGTTATAGAGAGGTCACTTTTAATGTAAATCTCATCGTACTATGTATTTAAAATCGGGGTCTATAGAGAGGGGGTGTTATAGAGAGGTCACTTTTAATGTAAATCTCATTGTATTACGTATTTAAAATCGGGGTCTATAGAGAGGGGGTGTTATAGAGAGGTCATTTTTGACGTGACAACGTCTTAAATTAGGTTGCGGCTGGGAGTCACTTATGAAAAAGTGTAACGCCCGGTAACGTTACGATGAGTCACCGAACGAGAGTGCTGCGCGCGCAGCGCTAGAGAATTAGGCGCATTGAATCGGCGCATGCTTGTCTCTGTCTTTCTCGAACGTTCTTGGCGTTGGAAAAACAAGAAAGCGTCATAATACAAGTTCACACGTGTGGTTAAAGTATCGTCAGCTGTGTCTGTAGTGAAAATGTGGAGTGCTTAGATTCGTCATTTACAACAACTACAACAATAAAGGTAAATAATTGTACACTGATATTTCATTATCGTAAACTATGATTGATTGATTAATTGTTAGATTGACACAAAAGTTGAGAAACTGAGTTTATAGGTTATGTCATACTATTGATAAATGTTGATAGTGTTAAGTAAATAAAGCCTGACAACTCGTTTCTTAATTTCATGAAAAATACGTATAATCTTGATTGCGTATCAAACGTTTCTAAGTCAACTACGTTAAAAGGAACAACTATCGACTTGACTTTCGCAAGACACATTACAGCAGAAACACTTCCTTTCATTTCATATTTCTCCTATCATCGTCCTATCCTCAACAAAATCACTCAAATAGGAATTAGTTAAGTTTAAGTTTACATGTACAATGTTTTAGTAAACAAAATATATTTCTATAGTAAAAATTTGTGCAATTCTTATTTTCATTCAATTCCTTGTTCCTATTGTGCAATTTAATTATATTCATATCAATAAATATTCTACCGTTGTCACGTAAAATCTTCGCCCGTAAAACCGACTTTACAGGCAACCATTGTTTTTTTAATGTAAATATGATTGTACTACGTATTTAAAATCGGGGGCTATAGAGAGGGGGTGTTATAGAGAGGTCACTTTTAATGTAAATCTCATCGTACTATGTATTTAAAATCGGGGGCTATAGAAAGGGGGTGTTATAGAGAGGTCACTTTTAATGTAAATCTCATCGTACTATGTATTTAAAATCGGGGGCTATAGAGAGGGGGTGTTATAGAGAGGTCACTTTTAATGTAAATCTCATTGTACTACGTATTTAAAATCGGGGGCTATAGAGAGGAAGGCGCTATTTAGAGGGGGCGCTATAGACAGATTCAACTGTATATAAGCATGGTAATAACATCTCCTGATTGTGCAAATGAAGAATTGCTGATGACTTGGAGCAAGTCAATCACAATGCTCAGAATACAAGAGTATTTCAACACAATGTCAAGAATGTGAGATAATAGATGAAAACTTCACCCACCTGCTGTAAACGTTGACAAATAAGCTCTGAGAAAGCTTCCTTGGCATTAAGAGGCCGGTAGTGTTTGGATTCCTCAGCTCCTCGGAAACATCTGAGTAACATCCCAGTTGTCATAGCTGTCAGCCACAGTTTTGTTAAAAAAAGCTTTGTCATAATTTTATTAACCATCTGGAGCAGTATATTATCAAAAGCACAAAATCATTTGGTGAAAATTTGATTGTTAAGTTTTTATTCAGCCAATATTCCGAGCATTTATAGAAGGGCAGATATTGCTTGAAAACTCAGCTAGATGAAAAAAAACTTTACAAGAAACTTTTTCTCCTCGCGATTTTGTATTTTTGATTAAAAAAATCTTTGGTGAATTTTAAATATCCAATCTTTCCAAGAACCCAAAAGAAGCAATAACTAGGGTATATGTAGATAAGTCCCTTCAAATTTGACCAATATATCAAAATAGGTATAGGTTGTCATGAAACGGAATCATGTCTTTTTGCAATATTGGTCTGAAATACTCAAATTTTAAAAAATTCATAACTCGGTAGTTAATTCACATTTTTAGATGGGAGTTTCTTCCCTTATCCAGGGTTTTGGTCCTACAAAAGAAATGATCAAAATTGGTATAGATTGTCTTAGAACCTATCTGGTCACTTTTACAAAATTGTTCCAAAAGACTCAAATTTGACTCATAGGCCATTCATTGTTGCACATGTATGGTCGCTACAGGATCCTATATTTCATATCAGAACAATAGAGGAATGTACTGAATGATTTGAAACCATCTCTGTATGAAGACATATAAACAGAATCCAGTGAGTGTCACAACTCGGGTTTAAAAAAAAGAGAACCAATCATCACCTGTGAAGAGCCAAGTCAGAACCAATGGCTTCAGAATGTAGTGGATAGTCCCCTGAGACCTCATAGGAGTTGTTGAGGGTCACGTCATCCGGGTAGTAGTCCGTGGTGATGGGGAGACAGGCTGGGATCACCAGGGACTTCCAATCCACCCCTGATATTAACATGGTTAGGAAATTTGATATATTAATGACGCACATTCAGTACTTTTGTCTGAAGATGGTAACAACACTGTTACCGAAACATCACACACTATTTATTTATTTGGATTTGGTGTCTTATTATATTGTGTTTATAATTCAAATTGTGCCTTATCATTTACTGGTTAGTTTATAAGAATCGATTTGTAAATAGCAGAGAGAATTATCATAGATTTAACTAATTTTGTAAATATATTTATTATTATCTTTCTAACCTGAAAGGTTCAGGTTCCTAATATATATTATTGTTTCTCTTTTTAATTTTGATAAGGCACAATTTGGATTATAGGTAATAAACACAAGGTAATAAGACCAAATCCAAATAAATAAATAGTGTGTGACGTTTCGATAACAGCGTTGTTACCATCTTCAGGCAAAAGTACTGAATAGTACGTGGTAAAATTTCTCATTCAGTACTTTTGTCTGAAGATGGTAACAATACTGTTACCGAAACGTCACACACTATTTATTTATTTGGATTTGCTCTTATTACCTTGTGTTTACTTTTTTTTATTTTTTCTTGTAAATATGTTTATAACTGTTTCTGTTTAAAATGTAAATCAACGCAATTATCCCTAGCCAGGATATTGCGTTTTGTGTGTTGAAATAAATATAAGAATGAAATGTATAGACTTGGGTTAAGTCACTCAGTGAAGTCAGATAGCTGTGTGACAGGACTCACCAGTAGTGATGGCCGGGGTCCACTCCTGTTCACCAGTGACTCCCCACATCCAGGTCAGGTTCCGGCTGTTCTGTCGAGAGGATGTACGGCCTCCAGTCCTAGTCCAACCTGCACATCTCTCTTTCAGCAATCATTTCAGGAGTTTAATTTCATTTTAATTTAACATAAGGTAACAAGATCAAATCTCTAAATGGTCAACAACATTCCATATACATACTTCTTCTTCTTTCTTGTCTCCACTCTCTCAATCATATCAGGGTATCAAGCTTGTAGAGCTCTATAATGATATGGTGAAGTAGAATGCCATTAAAATCAAAAAAGACATATCCTGACCACAAGCACATGAGCTTTTTAGATGGCAGAGCGCCATCCAGTGGAATTTTTATTAGAATGTCTTTGACAAAAAGACTGGGACAACTACTCAGTAGCAGGCCACTGACTTAGCTCCAATATGTAATGTCTGACATGAGGAACAGACACCATGTACAGCCGCTTCTAACATGGAGTACATCCTGTATCTCTGGAGTTCTTGCAGGGTACTATCAGCCTGGCCAGCTGAGCCCAGGTTTATTAGCAAGCTTGTAGCTCCCCCTCTTCCTTTTACATCCGGACTTGGGACCGGCAAAGGCGGAGTTATATACATACTTGATAAGGCAGAATCAGACTTTCACCAAAGTGTGCCTTGATCATGTGATTAACGAAAGCCGCCTCCCTTCCATGATATCAATGAGACACCTTCAAAAAAACTCAAGATCCACAGAATTGACAACCTTTATAAGGATTAAGTAGAGATAAGAAAGAAGGAATATTTATAAACCAAGAAGAGATAGATTGCCAAATGACACATATATATATACTAGCCGAATGACCCGGGCAACGCCCGTGTTTTAACCCGATTGAATGTTTTGATTCAAATACTATTTGTTACAATTATAAATTGGCACCTTATATAAATGCATATGTTAGTTAATAACTATAGCCTATGTGCTTTATCTGTCTATGTACTGTTGGCTTCCGTAGGCGTCTCTTACTGGGAAAAAGAAAGAGAGGATTCCATTTAGTTATTAACTAATATATGCATTTATTAAAGGTGCGACCCGCTCCAACACAATAGTTACAAAAACCAAAAAGCGAGTGGGGGGGGGCATGATGGGGGGGCAAAGGTGGCGTGAGCGTAGCCAACCAATAGGAGGGCGCCATTCCAAAAAAAAAAGCAAACGGTGACAGAGACGAAAACTGATTAAGAGATGAAGAATGACGCTCGTAACTGTATATAGAATAAAGGGAAGCAATATGAGTGAGATGTAGAAGGAACCAACTCACTGTCCCCACTGGAGGCCAGACTGACAGAGCTAGCGGAGGTGGGCAGTCTGTCTTGGTGGTGTTTCTGCTCCCATTCTGTCACCTCTGTACACACACCATATATATTCTGTGACACAATATCGCACTATACATATATTTAATTAGAAAGACATATATTCCATCAAAATATCATTTATTTTACCAATATTTCAGTTAGCTGAATGCCAACCTTTATCAAGGTGTTATAACATTTTAAAATGACTTTAAAATGTTATAACACCTTGATAAAGGTTGGCGTTCAGCCAACTGAAATTTTAGTAAAATAAATGATATTTTGATCCAATATATGTCTTTCTAATTAAAGATTTATTTATGGATTGCTCTATTTTCAAAACTATACATATGTGTTACATACAAATTTTTATTACATTTTTAAATTCTAGACAAAATACTCTGTAAAGTCGACCGCCAGATGTCGTGGCTTTCCCTATTTAAATCCATTGTTGTTGCTTCCTGTTGGCCAGCTCAAATCTTTTTGCACATATGTAAATAAGTAATATTTTCTTCTTTACGCCTCAAATCAGGTATTTTTCATCCTTAATTATGTTCATCAGACCAATTAAAGTAAATTTTGATTCAACCTTTATTTAATTAATATCTTTCCACGACTCCAATATCACAAACATACTTACGCATCGATAAGGCACAATTTGTATTATAGATTATAAACACAAGGTAATAAGACTAAAATCCAAATAAATAAATAGTGTGTGACGTTTCGGTAACAGCGTTGTTACCATCTTCAGACAAAAGTACTGAATGGAAATGGAAATTCGGTACTTTTGTCTGAAGATGGTAACAATGCTGTTACCGAAACGTCACACACTATTTATTTATTTGGATTTGATCTTATTACTTTGTGTTCTTTAGATAATAAAAAGACATATATTGGATTTAATAAAAGGCCGAACGCCAACCTTTGTCAAAGCATTACATTTTTTTATAAACAAATTCAACGCCACTTAATGTTATAATATCTGACAATTGAAATAATTTTTTAAAATACAAAGGAGGTGAGGGAGGGGGGAAATTGTTATAAGAATTGTTATAAAAATTACAATCAGAATAAATTGAATAACTTATAATTAAAATCTAAAGATTTAAATATGGATTGCTCTATTTTTTTTTTCAGAATAATATAAATTGCTGTATGATAAAGCACAATTTGGATTATAGATTATAATAAAAGAAAATAAGACCTAATCCAAATAATTTATTAGTGTGTGACGTTTTGGCAACAACATTGTCACCATCATTAGACAAAAGAATAATTTGTCTGATGATGGTGACAATGTTGTTGCCGAAACGTCACACACTAATAAATTATTTGGATTAGGTCTTATTTTCTTTTATTATAAATTGCTGTAAAAATGTAGATTATTAATTTTTGCAAAAATTTTCCACAGTTTAAGTACAGTTACCTGCAAACATGTCAGGATGATCCAGTGGTAGCCGGTACTTGCGCGGAGCCTGGTGTATCTTGTCTGTAGGGAGGAGTGTGCCTTGGTTGTGAGGGATAGCTTGGTAGTGATGCTGTTGCATGAAGATCCCCGTAGGCCCTGCGCAGAGACACCATTCCTGCGCATGCTCCACATTGCTGAGGTTATACATACCCAGAGGAAATACATGGGTCCATCTCCTACGGTTAGAAGTTAGCTTGATGGTGACACGGGAAGGGTTGAAAGGGTTGATGAGGGCTCGGGTCTTGCGTGGCATTGGCTTCATGAGCGAACTAGACTCGTACGGAGAAGAGCTTCCAACCATACTGCGGGTTGGCGGAGAAGGATCCTGATCTGTGACAACACTCACTCGTTACTGCAATACAGTCGAACCTCTTTAATTCAACACCCCAAGGGATCAGAGCTTTCGGTTGAATTAAAGGAAGTGTTGAATTAAGGTGAGATGATTAGCTAATCATCTAACTAGCCAAAATAATATATATTTTTTATAAATAGCTTTGTAATATAAATTAATGATATTAATTGAAACCATTGTGTGTGTACTTTTTATATTTATTTTTTTATTTTCATGATTAACTTTTAGTATCTGGGACTTTTAGTATCTGGGCCGTAATACCGTTTAGCGGTAAAGTTGCATGTAAAATAACATTCAACTGTCGAAATTCGAATTTTAAAATGGTCGAACTATCGGAACTGTCGTATTATCGATACTGTCGAATTACGGTTTGTTATTTGATAGGCCGGAGGTAGGGACATCGGAACATGGTCGAATTATCGCCGAGTGTCGAATTGGGGTGTGTCGAATTAACGAGGTTATACTGTATATTCTAGCCAGGAGACTTGAAAATATTATTTATTTTCAATGCAAACAACATAGTTATCACGATTCCACAATTAAAATACAACCGACGTCTATATACACAAACACTATATATATATACATATACACACAATTATCATTAACTCTGTGCAAAACAATTAAATAAAAACAAATATTAAACTAATTAGCTAATATACTACAGTTACAATCTCAGATCAAGTCATTGATGTTGAAACAAAACAGCTGAATGACAAAAAATAGTACAAAAGTGAGAAATTGTACTGAAACCAGAATGATAAACTATAAGAAAGGCATCTCCAGATCATGCAAATAAAAGATACTAATTGCTTGCACCATCTTTTCCGATAGGGGGTCGGTGGAAGGATGGCTTAAACCGTTAGTTTTCGACCACTACGACCCGGGTTCAATTCCCACATTGGGCACTTTTTTCTGATTAAAAAAAATGCTCCAATGGCCCCTGATTCTTGCAAAAGTCCAACCCCACCAGCGAGTGCAAGTAACCAAACGGGGCTCTGGCACATTTGTAAGTGCAAAGTCGAACTGCTTTTCACGTGTGTATACATGTGGTGCATTTACAGTAAAAGCAGTCGCCTTCTACCCACCATGATTATCATGGCCTGTACCACGTGTACTAGGAATAAGCAAAAAAAAAAATCTTTTCCAATAATTATTCTGATAAATGGTGCAAGCCATCAGCAATTTTTTTATTAGTCATTCAGGAGATGTCTTTCATTTAAAACAGCTGTAGTTCAAGTTTTCGGACAGATTAGTTCTAAGTTCTATTGGGGAGATCTGTGCATATAATATTTGTTATGCAAATCAAAGAAATGAGAACAAATATGTAAACTAGGTGTGGTGTTTGAAGAAATCAACCACTTTCCCAAGAAATCATTCAATCCAAGCAATCAACCACCAAAGAAGCTGATCCTTGAGGCATTCTGAAAAATCAAGGAATGGATATTAAAAACTCCACTAGGATCTTACAGACTCTGCAGACATTCGACCTACCACTGAGAACATTGGACCCCAGGGATGCGGAGAGAGCAGGGGGTCCGAGGAACTTGCTCGGACCAGAGCCAGGGATAGCAATGGCGGGGGAGGACACGAAAGATCCCATTTTGGGACTAGAGTCCAGGAAGGAGGAGGAGTCCTCAGAGAGCTTGCGGTAACGGCTAGATGAGATCACAGGAGGTGTGCTCTTCTTGCGGAATTTGGACTGTGTAGTCTTGCAGGTGGAGCCGGACTGAGCAGATGTGATCCTGGGAAACAACAGTGCTTCAATTCAAGATCATTAGGGGGACTTTGTGGTCACTCTGAGGGGTTAGAATAAAAACCTCAAAATCTCAGATCCTACTACCAAGCTACCAACTTGGTCCCACGTTCTTCTTTCTTTCGTATCTCCACTTAATCATATCAGGGTATCAAGCCTGTAGAGCTTGTTGATGGTGTCTGCTGGGGATGCTGAGTAGAGTTCATCAATGGATGAGTCAATACAGTCAATAATGTAGTTTGGGGTTGCAGGTTGACACTTAGTACATAGTACCTTGCAACCATTCTGGAAAGTCATTGTCCGTAGATGACCAAACTTAAGTCTGGAAATCAAAGACTGTTGTTTTCTTAGGAGGATAGAATTGGTGCTTGTCCCTCCTGCTCTGTACCAGTCATGTGTAGATTTCCATTCTTGCAGGGTTGGTTGGGTCCCAAGTGATATTGTTATAGTGAGGTTCAACTATAAATGTGTTTGATATCAGCAATGTATACTTTAAAAGTATTCAAAATTAAGTATATACACTCATGGACAAAACTTAAGGAAGTTGTACCTTTCAGCATGTATATCAAGACAATAACTCTGAAATATATTTGATACACATACACACACAAGCCTTTATTAAGACATTCTGTCTTATACAGACGATTCCCCTGTTAGAAATGAATCTAAAAAGAAATGAGAAGCAGGGGAAGAAATTGAATCCTCGCTCAGAAAAGAGAAAAATAAGAAAAGGAAAGAATATCTATGTACAAAAGTTGAGACTATATGAAATATATTTGATACACTGTGACCTTTTTTGAAGACACAAGAAATATAAAAGGGTGAACAAAATTACCCCCATCTCTTTTAAATGAATAGATGAACAGAGACATCCCCTGCGGTCCCCCCTGGACTCTTGGAATATTTGACCAAATTCTGGTTCGTTTCCAAGGTGACTAACGTGGCACCCATTTTCCAATGAAGATCAACACCTACTCACATATTCCCATGCCCAGCAATGGCCGCAGACTTGCAGAAAATCGACTTAGACCCAGAGCAGCAGCTTTACACACCCAAGATAGTGGATATTGCTGCTGCTGTGATAGAGATGTATGGAGACATCTGAGACTCTTCTTTGGACACAACAGCAACAACCAGAGACATCAAAATATGAAACTTCCTCAGGTTTTGTCCATGAGTGCCCTAGTTTGTCAGAATTATCAAAAATTGAGACTAAATCCTTATAAAAAGGATGAAAAAGTATGGTGAGAGAGGTTTGCCTTGTACTGTCTGGTATATTGGTAGATTCTGTAGGCCAACATCAAACTTTCATTTGTCTATAGTACTTCTTTGGGGGTCGGTAGAAGGATGGTCTAAACCATTGGTTTTTGAACGCTACAACCCAGGTTCGATTCCCGCATTGAGCACTTTTTTCTGATTAAAAAAAAAAATAAAATTCTCCAATTGCCCCTGATTCTTGCAAAAGTCCAACCCCACCAGCGACTGCAAGTAACCAAACGGGGCTCTGGTACATTTGTAAGTGAAAAGTCGAACTGCTTTTCACATGAGCACTTATGCCCTTATGGGTGCACCTACAGTAAAAGCAGTCACCTACTTCTACCCACCATGATTATCATGGTTTGTACCACGTGTACTAGGGATAATAAAAAAAAAAACTTCTGAAAAATATCGGTAAAGTGGCTATTTATAATCAGAGAATGTATAATAACCATACAAATTTCATGGGTGGTTATTCTTTTTATACACATATCAAAGCAGATAAATCACAATTTGGATTATAGATTATAATACAAGAAAATAAAGACCTAATCCAAATAATTTATTAGTGTGTGACGTCAACAACATTGTCACCATCATCAGAAAAAAGAATTTTTATTTTTTTATTTTAACATATCAAAACACAATAAGAGATATTTGTTTGGCAAAAAAATAATAGGCAGTGAGAGAGAGGGACTTACTTGGAATGATTGGGACACTCAAAGACTTGAGCGTCGTATTCATCGTAGTTGAACATCAGTCCAAAGGTGGAGTCCACGGGTCCATCTAGACCCAACTCTCATGGATTACAGTTGATCCGTGGTATGTACCTGTGTGAGTGGGTACTGGAGAGAAATAAGAAGAAGAGAGAGAGAGAAAAAAAAAACTTGAAAATATACAGTTAAACCTGTCTATAGCACCCCCTCTCTATACCACTCCATTTTGTTGAGTCCCAAGAGGGGGCGCTATGTTTAACTGTATATAAATTATTTTGTAGATGATAACACTTTTCAACCTTGTGGGATAAGATGGAGTGATGCTATAATGAGGTCTTTAACTGTATGAAATTTAGAATCTGGTGGGACTGAAACTCCAGGTTAGAAGACTGGGGCTATATCCAAAAGGTCACAGAAAAGCTTATGTAAACATATAAATTACATAGTTAGATTTGGTCTTGTTACCTTGTGATGATGTTGAAATATCAAAATTATTATAAACAGGCTACAGTAGAGTCTGCCACGAGAGGCCTCAGTCTAAAAATTTGGTTAAACCCTGAAGTGGTCTCTCATCAGAGGTTATCTTTTGATTGAAAGACTCCGGTAGAGAACAAGTAACATTCTAATGAGACAGCTAACATAAAAGGGAGAGAATGAAAGCCGGAATAAGCTTTCAACTTTATTCATGTAAAGAAGAAGGACATTGGGGTGTTGATGGAAGGCTGGTTAAACCGTTGGTTTTCGACCACTACGACCCGGGTTCGATTCCCGCATTAGACACTTTTTTTCTGATATAAAAAAAAATAATGCTTCAATCGCCCCCGATTCTTGCAAAAGTCAAACCCCACCAGCGAGTGCAAGTAACCAAACGGGGCTCTGGCACATTTGTAAGTGCAAAGTCGAACTGCTTTTCACATATGTAGACATGTGGTGTACTTACAGTAAAAGCAGTCGCTAACTACCCACCATGATTATCATGGTCTGTACCACGTGTACTAGGGATAAGCAAAAAAAAAAAAGAAGGACACTCTCATTACCTTGTGTTTATAATCTATAATCCAAATTGTACCTTATCATTGGAGATTTGGTCTTATTACCTTGTGTTTATAATCTATAATCAAATTGTACCTTATCATTGGAGATTTGGTCTTATTACCTTGTGTTTATAATCTATAATCCAAATTGTACCTTATCATTGGAGATTTGATCTCATTACCTTGTGTTTATAATCTATAATCCAAATTGTGCCCCTTATCAAAAATTATTTTTGTAATCTCCAAATTTAAGGCATGAAAATCCTTCTGCAAGATAAGCAAATTTATTGAATTTTATTTTCTTCTTTAGAAGGACTATCATGCTTAAAAGCTAGAAATCTTAATAAAATTTTTCAATTTTTTTTCAAAAATTTCAAAATCTTATTTATGGAAACTTTATGCTTTTACCTTAATATTCAAATGACAAAAGTCAGTTTACTGGACAGAAACCAGAGAGAGAGAGAATTTATTAAGCAAGATAACAGCAGTAAAGAGTAAAGCATCACAAGTTTTACTGTAAGTGGAAAAAAAAAGGAGAAAAATATTTTAAAGATAAAGAATAAAAGAAAATATGACCTAATCCAAATAATTTATTAGTGTGTGACGTTTCGGCAACAACGTTGTCACCATCATCAGACAAAAAATAATTTTCTTCATTTTAATCATTTTATTCTTTTGTCTGATGATGGTGACAACGTTGTTGCTGAAACATCACACACTAATAAATTATTTGGATTAGGTCTTATTTTCTTTTATTATAATCTATAATCCAAATTGTGCTTTATCATTAAAGATAAAGAAGAAAACCAAAAGAGGCATATCTTGACCAGGCTCACATGATTTTTTCTAGAAAATCTCATCTAGAAAAGCTCATTTGAGCCTGGTCTGAATATGCCTCTTTTATTTTTAATATCAAGACCTGACCTATTTTATATATTTTTTCTTATTTTTTCACATAAAAAAGAAAATAAACGACAAAAATTATGACAAAGGCATATTCGCTGGGCGTTAAAATCACAAGGGAATAAAAGACCCAATCACAAATATATAAATAGCATGTGATATTTAGGTAACAGCGTTGTTACCATCATCAGACAAAAGTCTTCTTCTTTCTTATCTCCACTCAATCATATTAGGGTATCAAGCTTGTAAAGCTTGAGATTTGACAACTATCATGTCTGGGTGAAGATAATGCGCCTGCCTTTGTCATCAAGACTGGGAGCACTACTCAGTGGCAGGCCGACTTAGCTCCATAGGAAATGGCCGCCTCTGACATGTGGAACAGACACCATGTGCAGCTGCTCCTAACAATGGAGTACAAACGCTGCTCATCCTGTATCCCTGTATTAGGAGACCTTACAGGGTACTATCAGCCGGGCCAGCTGAACCCAGGTTTTATAGTGAGCTTGTTACTGCTCCCGCTCCTCCTTTTTCATCCGGGTTTGGGACCGGCAAAGGTGGAGCCAAAAGTACTAAATGAGTATTCAACAGTAACAACACTGTTAGCAAAAGATCACACACTATTTATTTATTTGGATTTGGTCTTATTACTTGGTGTTCCTAACCTATAATCCAAGCATGACTTTATCAAAGATTGGTAGCTGCCATTTAACAGACCAACAGAGTATTTAAATTTACACACCCAAACCATTAAATATTAAACTTATTTACATATTAAGAAAAAAGCCTATCTTGATCATCTTTTTTTCTGAATAAAAATTGCTCCAATGGCCTCCCTGATTCTTGCAAAAGTCAAGTCCATTAGTGAGTGCAAGTAACCAAACAGGGCTCTGGTACATTTGTAAGTGTAAAAGTTGAACTGCTTTCCACATGTGTAGACATGTGGTGTACTTACAGTAAAAAGCAGTTACCAATTACTACTCACCATGATTATCATGGCCTATACCATGTATACTTAGGGATAAATAATAAAAAAAAAAGAACACCCACCTCCAAAAGAAATTTTGAAATCCTTTGGTGAATCCTCGAAACATCCATGTACCATGTGAGAAACCTTTGGGCCAGTTTCTGGATGGTAGAGGGAAAAAACACATTGTGTCAAATCTTTGAAGTGGCTTCAGGTCAAAGAGAAATAATTACAGACAGAGAGCGCAGAGTGGTAATTTGATATGTTTTACAATTCTTTTTTTAAGAGATAATTCTAATAAAAGAAAATAAGACCTAATCCAAATAACTTATTAGTGTGTGACGTTTCGGCAACAACATTGTCACCATCATCAGACAAAAGAATAAATGAGAAAAAATATCATGATGGTAACAATGCATTTACCGAAACGTCACACACTAATAAATTATTTGGATTAGGTCCTATTTTCTTTTATTATAATCTATAATCCAAATTGTGCTTTATCATAAAGGTATAATTCTGCTAATTTTTCATATATCTTTCAAAAAAAAGTTGCATACTTATTTTTTTCAAATGCAGCCAAACTTCTTTAATTCCGCACTTCAAGGAATAAGAATTTGTGGTTGATTTAAACTTAATTAAATTAAAGAAAATATTCTTTTTTTGGGGGGATTTGAAAAAAAAAAAGGTTAAGTTATTGTTCCAGCCTTAAATATGTAAAATTGTTAGAATTTACTTTTGTTAATTATTGTTAAATTATGTAAATTTTAGAAATGTATATAATCTTGATTTTAGAAAATAAAGAGAGTTATTGAGTTATAAAAGTATACGTGGTTGAGTCATTAGTGTTGGTGAGACGAGGTTGAGTCATTAGAGTTGGTGAGACAAGAGTTATAAAAGGTATACGTGGTTGAGTCATGAGAGTTAGTAAGACGAGACAATAGTAGTTATTCAAGTTTAAATGAGTTATAGTTAGCTCGCTGAGTTAAGAAGCTTATAATTAAAAACCAGCGTTAAAATAAGAACTTGGCAGTGATTCCTCCTTAGTGCCAGGAGGCCAAAGCTAATTCGATTCATGGTCCCTCAAGAGCCTGATTAGGATTTGAAACAGAAGAAATTTAAGAAAAAACTCAGCGAGAATACAATTGCAAATGTCTCGAGACGAAAGGATCCTCCAAAGAAAGTTAAGTTGTCAGATAAGGAGAATTGATGGATTTATTGAAAGTGTGGATTCAATTATTGAGGCAGATGAAACAATACGCTTAGAAATAATGGGTGAAGAATTAAAGGAGATCAAAGAGAAAATTGAGAAACTCTACGACGAGCTGTTTTCTTTGGATGAAGTTGATATAGATAAAGAAAGTGAGGCATATGATGGTTCAATGAACAAGATTGGAAGCTTGAGGGTAAAAATAGAAAATGAGAGAAAACTCAAAGACAAACTGGCGGACATAAAGCCAAATGGCTCTCAGGCAAATATAAAATTGCCTCAATTTGACTTACCGATATATGATGGAGATATAGGCAATTGGATCAACTTCAAAGAGCTATTCCTCACCACCATCGATGCACATCCAGGGTTAACTAATATACAGAAGTTACAATATTTGAATTCAGCAGTAAAAGGCGAAGCGGCCAGATTAATAAGGGGTTTCCCTTTACTAAGTGAAAATTATGGCCAAGCATGGAGTACACTGTTATCAAGATATGATAACCCGAGAGAGCTAGCTTATGCCCAGGTGTCAAAAATCTTTTCTCTCCGGGCAATTAAGAATCCATCGGCAAAGTGTCTCCATGAATTCATGGATGTTTGTAATGAAGCCATAAGAAACTTAGAAACGCTGGAATTGAAGAGAAATCAATTAGTGGATGTGATCTTGGTGCACTTCCTCCAGCAGAAGTTGAGTGAAAATCTAAGGTTGGATTGGGAACTGTCAGTGGACAACACTCTTCCTTCTTATGACAAGTTCATAGCGTTCATTTCCAGACATGCAAGAAGCATGTCTTGTGCTGTCAGGGAATGTTCAAAAAGGGAAGAAACCACCGGATCGAGATTTCCCAAATGCCAAAGCTACGGGATGCTAATTGAGAAATCGGACACTTGCATATTATGCAAATCTAAGCATCATCCACTATACATGTGCAACTTATTTTGCAAAATGCCTTTAAAAGAAAAATTAAATGTAGTAAAAGGTCATAAATTGTGCTTCAATTGCTTGAGGAAAGGCCATTTCTCATGGAATTGTAGGCTGAACCAACGATGCAAAGTATGCAAGGGGAAGCACCACACAATGATTCATTATGATAAACCGAGCACGGAAGGCGCTTCGGCCCAAGTTGAGAACACAACTCCGAAGGAACATGAAAGTGCTATCAATTTGACTAATACTCAACAGGCAAACTGCATTGATAGCCACGTACTACTCGCAACAGCAGGAATCAAGATAAAAAATGGACTCTGAAAGTTATGCACCTGCAGAGCCCTACTGGACAGCGGTTCCCAAGTCACCATGATAACAAAAGGATGCTGCGAAAGATTGGGACTTGTCCAAAGGAAATCAGATCGGATGATTATAGGGGTTGGAAACACACCAGTGCAGCATTCTTCATCGACAGTAAGTGTGACATTTTGTCCACTGAATAATTCTGAGGAATTCTCGGTAGAGGCAGTAGTCACGGGAGTGCTCACTTCAGAAATTCCGAACTTCAGGTTAAAAGACCCTAATTGGCCAACTTTGAAGAGCCTCAAATTGGCAGACCCAGAGTTCTACATACAAGCCCCAATAGATATGATATTGGGAGCAGATATATACACTGAACTTATGTTGAATGGCTCTATATCTCTCGGAGAAGGATTGCCAATGGCTATTAATACAAGACTAGGTTGGGTACTTCTAGGAAAACTCATGGGAACATCAGAGAGTAATACAGAAGTCTGTAACCTGAGTTTACAATCTGAACCAGAACTAGAATTCGTAATGAAAAGATTCTGGGAAACTGAATCTGTGCCGTCACCAGATCTTTGTACACAGGACGAAGATTGTGAAAGGTTATTTTCGAATAACCATGGCAGAGATAGCCATGGAAGGTATTGGGTAAAATTGCCATTTAGACAACATCGACCGCTTCTGGGTGAATCAAGAGAAAAAGCTTTAAGAAGGTTCCTTTCGTTGGAAGGAAAATTGTGTAAGAATGTGAAATTATATGACCAATACCGGGGATTCATGAAGGAATATGAACACTTAAACCACATGGAAAGGGTCCCAATTGCAGAAGTGAAGCGAGAATTGTGCAGATGCTATTACATGCCTCATCATCCAGAAGATGCGGACTATCAGAGGATATTGTGGAGACCATCGCCAGAAGAGCCTGTGGTGGACTATCGACTACTGACTGTTACCTATGGTACAACTTCTGCTCCATTTTTGGCAATGAGAACATTACAACAGTTAGCAGAAGATGAAGGCCAAAATTATCCTGAGGCTTCTAGGGTGACCTTGAATGATTTCTATGTCGATGATCTGCTAACAGGAGCTCAAACGATTGCTGAAGCCAAAGAACTAATAGACCAATTAAAGGACTTAATGAAAAAGGGAGGGTTTCACTTAAGAAAGTGGAATTCAAATTGCCACGAGATAGTGTCTCATGTCGAGGAAATGAACGAAGAGAGGAAAATTAACTTGGAGAAAGGAGCCATATCCAAGATTTTAGGAATTGTATGGGATCATGTACAAGATACGTTTAGAGTTAATATAACTCTTCCTGAGGAAGTTGTTACCAAAAGAGATCTTCTCTCCAATATTGCGAGGATTTTCGATCCAATTGGTTTCCTCTCACCTACTACAGTGGCAATGGCGAATCTCCAGAGGCAGACCGCGGTCAAAGAAGTCGAGGATTTAGAAGGGCTACCAGTCTACCACCGCGCCATATTGAAGGAAAATGGAGAGTGGCCAGAAGTTACCAAAGCCATCCAATGTAGCTACCCGAAGGTCTTTGTCGGCGACGGGACTCATCTTTACCTCCTCATAGAAGATGTGGAATCTCTAGATGGCCCGAATGTCCGCTCGGTATTGTGCCAATACCACATCCCTCACAAAAAATGGATCTGGAGAAAAGTGAATGGTTTCGCTCCAATAGTTATTTCCAAGTCTATCGTTTATGCCTCTCACGATAAAAGGGTGTACTTTGTAGGAGGGAGAATACACTCTAGAGGGAATAAGGTAACTTGCACCGACAATATTGTCCGAGTGAAACTTAAAGAGGGTCGGGCTTCTGTTCTAGTGAAAAGCAGGGAGTCGCCCCTAACTGACCTCTTGGTCCTGGCAATGACATTTGCACCATCGGCGTTCTTGTTTATGCTTGCAGAGACCCGCGACCACTCTACTTACAAGGTTTTCTCCTATCATCTCCTAAACAAAGATTGGCATCTGATTGGATCAGACAAAATATTTTGGAAAGAGAAATTTCTCTGTCTTCAGATTTGCTATACCAACAAGAAACTTTTACTATTCCCTCGAATGCAGTGGGAACAACACTTCTGTAATCTGTATAACTACCGACTTCAAACAGATTCCTGGGGGTGTTATACAACTATTCCGATTCTTGGTGAGAAAGAGGGCTATCCAAAAAATATCAATCACTTTACTATTGTGCAGGATTGGGTAAGAGCTGTATTTGTTCACGCCGGGAAGGAGTCGAAATATTTATGGAAGTTGAACCTGAAGTCTAAACAATGGACTGAACTACCAACCTATGTCAAATACAGAGATAGGCAATACACTGCTGTAGCTTTGGACCTGGTGTTCATATTGGGATCAGCTGATAAAGAACACGAGACTGCAGAGAAGTATTTGTCGTTCTTCAAGACCAGAAGGTGCGAGTTGCCCAAGTTCGGGCTGCTACCGGAGTCTACCTACGACCTATTACGAAGTTGGCTCCGCTTCCCTTCAAATCTGAACCAGGGTTCAGCGGCCGGGGGGAGTATGTTCCAGCCTTAAATATGTAAAATTGTTAGAATTTACTTTTGTTAATTATTGTTAAATTATGTAAATTTTAGAAATGTATATAATCTTGATTTTAGAAAATAAAGAGAGTTATTGAGTTATAAAAGTATACGTGGTTGAGTCATTAGTGTTGGTGAGACGAGGTTGAGTCATTAGAGTTGGTGAGACAAGAGTTATAAAAGGTATACGTGGTTGAGTCATGAGAGTTAGTAAGACGAGACAATAGTAGTTATTCAAGTTTAAATGAGTTATAGTTAGCTCGCTGAGTTAAGAAGCTTATAATTAAAACCAGCGTTAAAATAAGAACTTGGCAGTGATTCCTCCTTAGTGCCAGGAGGCCAAAGCTAATTCGATTCAGTTATAGTACTGAATATTATAATCTATAATCCAAATTGTGCCTTATCATTTATTCAATATATAGCTATAAATTAAATAGATAAAATTGATAAGGCACAATTTGGATTATAGATTATAAACACAAGGTAATAAGACCATTATTTATTTGGATTTGGTCTTATTACCTTGTGTTTAAATATATAAAAATATGTGCTATAAATAGACAAGAAGTAAATTCAAATTTAAAAAAAGAAGCTTATAAGAAACACACAAAAAGAAGATAACAGATAAGCAAAAAATCCAGATAATGCAGAGAGTAAGAGCAAATATACCACATGGTTTATACTTTCAAACATAGTATGTAAATAGAACAAGATCTGCACCCCTTGTACACCCAATTTTATACTTTCAAACACAGTATGTAAATAGAACAAGTTATGCACCCCTTGTACAACCAATTTTATACTTTCAAACACAGTATGTAAATAGAACAAGATCTGCACCCCTTGTACACCCAATTTTATATTTTCAAACATAGTATGTAAATAGAACAAGATCTGCACCCCTTGTACACCCAAGTTTATACTTTCAAACATAGTATGTAAATAGAACAAGATCTGCACCCCTTGTACACCCAAGTTTATACTTTCAAACATAGTATGTAAATAGAACAAGTTATGTACCCCTTGTACACCCAATTTTATACTTTCAAACACAGTATGTAAATAGAACAAGATCTGCACCCCTTGTACACCCAATTTTATACTTTCAAACACAGTATGTAAATAGAACAAGTTATGCACCCCTTGTACACCCAATTTTATACTTTCAAACACAGTATGTAAATAGAACAAGTTATGCACCCCTTGTACACCCAATTTTATACTTTCAAACACAGTATGTAAATAGAACAAGATCTGCACCCCTTGTACACCCAATTTTATACTTTCAAACACAGTATGTAAATAGAACAAGATCTGCACCCCTTGTACACCCAATTTTATACTTTCAAACACAGTATGTAAATATAGAACAAGTTATGCACCCCTTGTACACCCAATTTTATACTTTCAAACACAGTATGTAAATAGAACAAGATCTGCACCCCTTGTACACCCAATTTTATACTTTCAAACACAGTATGTAAATAGAACAAGTTATGCACCCCTTGTACACCCAATTTTATACTTTCAAACACATTATGTAAATAGAACAAGATCTGCACCCCTTGTACACCCAATTTTATACTTTCAAACACAGTATGTAAATAGAACAAGATCTGCACCCCTTGTACACCCAATTTTATACTTTCAAACACAGTATGTAAATATAGAACAAGTTATGCACCCCTTGTACACCCAATTTTATACTTTCAAACACAGTATGTAAATAGAACAAGATCTGCACCCCTTGTACACCCAATTTTATACTTTCAAACACAGTATGTAAATAGAACAAGTTATGCACCCCTTGTACACCCAATTTTATACTTTCAAACACAGTATGTAAATAGAACAAGATCTGCACCCCTTGTACACCCAATTTTATACTTTCAAACACAGTATGTAAATAGAACAAGTTATGCACCCCTTGTACACCCAATTTTATACTTTCAAACACAGTATGTAAATAGAACAAGATCTGCACCCCTTGTACACCCAATTTTATACTTTCAAACACAGTGTTTAGTCTTTGTGTATTAGAACTGAGAATGACTAACAGTCATTGAGATCCCGGAGAATAATTAGGCTTGACTTTTTCAGTAATATTAAACTTTATTGCTTAATATGGTAATCCGAGAATATCAAAGGGCTTATTTACATATGTACAATTTTATCTTGCCTATCTTCAATTCTTTACGTTCTTAAACTTTATCAGGTTTTGATTCCGCTTCCTTTGCTTTGTCTTTTAACCTGATCTTCCTTGATTTCTCCAACTTTATTCTCGCTAGCTAAAGTTTGTCTTCTTATTCACTCTTCTTCTTATTCAGACGTCTTCTTATTCAATCTTCCTCTTATTCAGACGTCTTCTTATTCAATCTTCTCCCTATTCAATCTTCTGCCTCTTGATCTTTAGTCTGTTGACTTTAACTTCGCTCTTCTTTGAACTTCCTCTCAGCGACTGCGACCTTTCTCTCTTCTACCTTACTTGCTATACCTTTTACCTAACTTCTAACTCGCGCGTTCCACCTTATCACTACTTCTCTCTCCTGTTACTTACTCCGCAGACTCCACTTTACCTACTTTTATACGCTCGGAACCAGTCACGTGGGCGCACTCTGTGGCGCATTCCCTGGCGCACGCCATCTAGTGTCGCCTTTCCTAACTACTTCTCAACACACAGTATGTAAATAGAACAAGATCTGGGTCCCACTCCAGGGATACGGAGGAGCTGATCTGTACTCATGTTAGAGTCAGCAGCAAAGGCTTCCAAGTTAGGAATGGCCTCAAATTACAGTCAGACTTTCACCAAAGTGTGCCTGGATCATGGTGCCATGATTAACGAAAGCTGCACCCCTACACCCCCTGCACCCCATGAGATCAGATGTTGATTTGCATGCTGCAATGCCCGTCGTGAAGAACATGGAATTTGTGTAATCTTTACACAGGGAGATAAGAAACAACAAGATATGCACCCCTTATACACCCAATTTTATACTTTCAAACATAGTATGTAAGTACAGTGGTACCTCGACATACGAGCGCCCCAACATACGAGTTTTTCGAGATACGAGCCAACGAGCAAGTGATTTTTTGCTTTTAGTTATAAGCGAAATTCGAGATACGAGTAGTGTTGAAGATATTAATCTGTGATTTTAAATGTTTCTGTTTTAATGTCCATCGATACAGAGAGCCAAACAACAACTGACTCACCCGTGCAGCCAAGGCCACGCTCCGCTGCGTCACGTGGGAAAACATACTTACATGTTTTCTTACATGTTCTCAGCACATCCCCCTTTTTAAGATTTGAAATATATATACATTACAAACTTTAAATGCATAATATAATTAATAATGAAGGCGATCCACAGGTTTAACAATTCGTCCACTCCGGGTTCTTATCTGGCCGTCTTCTGAGTCGTTAGAGGGATAATCCACAACTGGGGTCTTTTCATTTTCTACCAGTTCCTCCCCCGAAAAGGTCGGCGTCGATGGGTCGGCTGGATATTGGACTGTATATCCTTTTCGTAGATGGAACCTGTTTCGACGTAAAGTCCCAACTGGAGTATCAACCATATATGACCTTGGTGTCGATGCTTTCTGCTTTACAATCCCCCAGGTTCGCATATCTGTAATCCAAACCGTGTCACCTTCGGATAGCTCCTCCATGTCCGTAGCTCCGCAGCGTCGATCATATCTGGATTTCATATCCTTTCTCCTTCTCCCCTCCTTTCTTTTCAGGGTCTGAGAGTCCACCAACTTTGGATTAAGATTCTCTGGTGCAATTGGCAAGGTCGTTCGGAGTTTACGTCCCAGATGGTTCACCATGCCAAGAAATCTTCTTACGCCATGAACATCGGTCGGAGCAGGCATCTTCGCCACTGCTTCGATTTTCGCTGGATCTGGTCGGATACCGTCTTCATCCAGTATGTGCCCAAGAAAATTAATTCTTGGCACGCCGAAGACACACTTGGCCTTGTTTAGTGTAACTTTCGCCTCTTTCAGTTTTCGGAGCACTAAACGAAGAATTCGATCGTGAGTCTTGGAGTCGGAGGCAAATATCAGGATATCGTCCAGGTAACACATTACACCGTCCATGCCTTGCAAGATTATTGACATAACTTTCTGAAAATACTCTGGGGCGAGTGACATTCCAAATGGCATCCTGCAGTATTTATATCTCCCAAAAGGAGTGATGAAGGTCGTTAAATGCTGGCAGTCCGGGCTCAACGGAATCTGGTGAAAGCCACTGTTCGCGTCCAGTTTCGAAAAGAATCTTGCTTCCCCCAGTTGCCCCAGCATGTGCTCCACCACTGGCATGGGATGCACTTCGCGCTGTACATGTTCGTTCAGCCTTGAGAGATCCACACAGAGTCGTATGTCGCCATTCGGTTTACCAGCAATCACAGTCGGTGCACACCATTCAGTCGCAACGTTAACTTGTGCTATGATTCCCGCCTTCTCGAGCTCTTCCAATCTTGTTTTGAGCTTTTCCATCAAAGGTATTGGTACCCGTCGAGGAGTATGCACAGCATAAGGTTTTGCTCCAGGTTTCAATTTGATTTCGTAAGGGTTTCCGATCTGTCCCAGTCCTTCAAATACTTCAGGGAATTCCTTGATCGGGTTAATTCTCGTCGCAACCACTTCGATCCGCCTAGCCAGGTTCAAGAGCTCACATGCCCGGCGACTCAGAAGAGGTTCACTCAAACGACGAATGACATAAATCTTCTCCTTGATTTCATAATTGCCATTTCGCAGCGTTGATATAAACATACCCACAGTCTGAAGTTCGGAGAATTCCGCAGCTCTAATGTTGATATCACTTTCCACTAGTCGTTGCTGTCCCATTATCTTCTTGAAGAGACACAGAGGAACACATGTAACATCCGCCTGGGAGTCGAGCTTGAACTTCAGCTGTTTCCCGTTCACTTGGATTTCTGCTGTCCATCGCCTCCTGCACTCGCCTTCATCATCATCGAGATTAGATGAATCCTCCACAGCTGAGACCTCCAGGAGAAAACCAATTTCTTCTTCAAGTTCAGAAACAGCTTTGACTTCCGCAGTCTTCGCCTGCTTATCTGGGCAGCAATTTGCAAAATGGCCTGTTTTTGAACACAGGTTACATTTCTGTCCTTCAGCACGGCAAGCCTGTCCTTCCCTGTGGGTGAAACCTCCGCATTTTGGACATCGCGATCTTGTTTTGGCTGACTTCTCCTTCTTCCTCGAAGGCTGCTGTTGTTGTTTCGGTGATTGTTTCTTCGAGTTGAACTTCACCTGATTGACCTTTTGGCTTGTTGAGGGACGCTGCAGGTCGACTTGCTGCTGTCGAACGGCTTCCTGCTGTCGAACCAATTTCACCGCCTTTTCCAAAGTCAGTTCGCTGTCCAACTGCATTCTTTCAGATAGAGCTTTGTCCCTCACTCCAACCACTATTCGGTCACGGATCAACTGCTCATGAAGACCCTCAAATTCGCAACTATCAGCCAATTTGTACAATGAAGTGATGAATTCGTCCACTGGCTCCCGATCCTCTTGGATCCTTGAATTAAATTTCGCACGTTCGTAGATAATATTCTTTCTGACACAGAAGTGGCTGTCGAAAGCCTTGAGGACGGAATCAATTTTCGTTGCATCTTCCTCCTTTACGAACTTGAAGGTCCTGAATATATCATCCGTGCGGTCGCCCATCAAGTACATGAACAAATCGATCTTGTCCGCCTCCTCTTTCTTCTTCATTCCACTGACCACGAGGTATCGTTCGAATCTCTTCCTCCATTTGGGCCATTCGTTGGGAGTCGAGAAGTCGAAAGTTTCTGGAGGTTGAATCTGAGCCATGTTGAATTATCTTCCAAGGTACACAAAAATCGATATTCTGCAATATACGGGTTCGTATTTTATCCAGTTATCGCTGCCACCATGTTTTAATGTCCATCGATACAGAGAGCCAAACAACAACTGACTCACCCGTGCAGCCAAGGCCACGCTCCGCTGCGTCATGTGGGAAAACATACTTACATGTTTTCTTACATGTTCTCAGCACAGTTTCTTTTTGACCAGTACTTTTGTTTTGTTTTTGCTTTTGCTAAAATGTTTCTTTCTTCTTCTTTATTATTATTTGTTCTATAAGCAAAGCTTTGTTTTTTGAGACTTGAATAAACAAATTCAAGTTTATTATATTTTTGTGGGCTTTTTGTTTGCCTACAAATTATCAATCAGGCCTGGTTGGGAGTTACAACGAGGACCTTGACCTCTGCATGGAAAAAGCTGTGGCCTGAAGCTGTAGCTGAAAGGATCTATGAAGAATTGGAACCCGGTGTTTCAGTAGAGGAGGAGATTGTATCTCTGGGGAAATCCATGGGTTTAGAGGTGGAAGAGAGAGACGTGAACGAGCTCATCGAGGAGCACACCCAGGAACTGACGACTGAGGAGATACAAGAGTTACAGTCACAGCAGCATACTGAGGTTATGCAAGTAATTGGTTTTGAGGAGTCAGAGGAGGAGGTTATTTCTACAAGTGAGATAAAGGAGACCTTAGGAATGTGGGAGAGTTTCACAGTTCGTGGAAAAAAAACACCCAGAAAAAGTTGCAACAGGTCGTGCATCTGACCTTTTTAATGACACTTGCCTAACTCATTTCTGGAACATTCTGAGAGGGAGGAAGAAACAAACCTCCTTGGACATGTTTTTTTCTAAAAGGCCTACAGGTGAAAGCGAGAAAAATGTAGCGAAAAAGGCAAAGACCAGTGAGGATATCTAATTTATTTCTTTACATTCTCTTTTTTGTTTTTGTTCAATAAATATTTGATATTTATAAATACGTTTGTTGGAGCTTGGATCCTCACAGTATTAGCTTGGAATTCCGTGTAGCTCTCTAACCTTTTGTTTTAGATGTTGACGATCTTTTGGCAGAGTTTAATTCGGACTGTATGTTTTCACCTCGACCTGCGGATTGACTACTGAGAGATTATCCTTATCTAATTGCGATGCAGCAACAAGAGAATCACCACACAGCCTCACTGATCTTAGCTGACTGACTTTATTGAATCTTTCACTCATTTTATATACATATATATTTACATAATTAAAAGAAAGAAAGAAAAATCTGCATGATTATAAATCAATGTAGCCTAGCAAGTTACTTACATAACTAGGCACAAACATACTCCCCCCCACCGCTGAACTTCAGTTCAAATCTCGAGGCGCAAAGGGAAGAGGGGCCAGCTTGGTGATTGGTCTCCTGAAAACTCCTCCGGCTGTCCAAGTTAGTTTTGTGCAAGACACTTTCACCAGACCAGTGGAATTATTGGAGATTTAGAGGTAGGAATGGAGCTGTTTTGATGAGCTTTCCTGAATAGCAGTTTCACACTGTATCTTCCTTGGCAGCCTCTGGAATAGGTTTTCTGGTAATAAGTCTCATAATCTTCTTCCCTTGTTTTCCGGTCTTGTAATGATGGCACTGACTCCGATTCCCTGAAATTTCCCACCAGACCATCTAATTCTGATGTAGTTTGAACCGCAAGGCTACAAGGTCCACCTTTACAGTTCGACGAGAGAGAGCTGTCCACTTTGCCCATTAGAATCCAACCGAGCTTTGATTTCATCGCTATAGGCCGGTTCTTTCCCAGCATTTTTTTCTCTCCATGCATCAAATATGCATACATATCTGCACCTAGAATAATGTCGATAGGTGCCGAAATATGAAACAGAGGGTCTGCCAACTCAAGCCCTCTCCGCATGATTCAGGTCGGTTCTGCCAATTTGAAGTTTGGAATTTCAGTTGTTATTACTAGAGCATTTGTTTGGTACTTTTCGGATCTATAAATTGATTTGAATGTCAAGTCAACAGATGTAGATGACCCCTGGACTGGATTATTTCCAATACCCCTAAGTGAACGCCGTGATGTTTCTCCTTTGAGTTCAAGTTTTTCACAAATTTCTTTTGTGATCAAACTAACTTGTGACCCACTATCTAAAAGTGCTCAAGATCTGCTGTGTACCGCCTTCACCTTCCAAAATTATTTGAGCAGTCGCAAGGAGTACTTGATTAATGGTCTCACTTCCTTGTTCAATACTCGTGTTGTTGATTTCACTTACAGGTTTAAAGATCTGTGGCTTCGCACCCTTCTGAGTATTAGTCACCTCTGTGTCAAGCCCATGGAGCAAGGTATGGTGCCTTTTGTTGCACTTCTTGCAAGGTCCTTGGTAACAATTTTTTCTTGTATGACCTTTTTTTAGACAATTGTAGCACATTTTGTTTTGCTTGAAAAATTCCCATTTTTGTTCGATAGGCATTGTTTAAATGTAGTACAGTTGTAGATTCTATGACCTGCTTTGCATGCTATGCATATTTGAGCATTGGTATTAATCGCAATGTGTACATTTGCATAGTCCTTTTGAATTTCATTTTCCTTTCTTTGATATTCCCTTGATCCCTGTGGCAGACTTCTAGCTTGTCTTTCAAGAAACAGAATGAAGTTTTCATAGGAAGGAAATGGTCTCTCATCCTGGGTCAACTCCCACTGTCGTTTCATATCCTCATCGATTCTGTTCCTCAAGAACTGTACCAATATTATGTCCACCAACTCATTTCTTTGCAATCCGAGGGATCCCAGATTGCGTACAGATTCGTTACATGTGTCTAAGAGTTCCTTCAGGGCCTTTGCTGATGGATTCTTCATTTGCTTGATCTTGAAGATCTCATTCAGTTGCGCATAAGCCAACTCTCTTTGGTTGTCGTATCTGGATACTAGAGTATCCCATGCTTGCCCATAGCTCTCTGGTACCATTGGGAATCCATGTATCAGTCTACTTGCCTCTCCCTTCACTGCGGAACCCAAATATTGCAGTTTTTGTAGATCATTTAACCCTGGATTTTGATCTATGGCCATTCCGAATACCTCCTTGAAATTGAACCAAGAGTTCGCATCTCCATAGAAGTGAGGCAACTCGAACTTGGGCAATTTCACTGTTTCGAGGCCTTTTGCTTGTTTGGTATCAGCTGTACTTTGTATTCCTTCTAATGCACCCCTAAGCTTTATTTCCAGTTTTTCCATTTTATCTTGAATTGTTTCATAACCTTCGAGTTCCTTCTCTTCATCTACTTCCTCCTGTTCAAATAACTCATCGAATAGGATTTTTGTTTCAGTTTTTATTTCTGTAATACCTTCTTCTATCAGTTTCAATTTATGGAGATCGCCTCCCGATATGTCTTCATCTATGGATGCCAGGTATCTATCCATTCGTCTTATCTGTGAACGGATCTTGACCTTTAGGCCTTTGATTGCCTTAGACATATTTTCAGTTTTGAAGGTTCTTTCTCAGTAGAATCACGCTCTTTCTCTTGAAATCCGGCTCGATAAGGACCATATGTTGGAGCTTGGATCCTCACAGTATTAGCTTGGAATTCCGTGTAGCTCTCTAACCTTTTGTTTTAGATGTTGACGATCTTTTGGCAGAGTTTAATTCGGACTGTATGTTTTCACCTCGACCTGCGGATTGACTACTGAGAGATTATCCTTATCTAATTGCGATGCAGCAACAAGAGAATCACCACACAGCCTCACTGATCTTAGCTTACTGACTTTATTGAATCTTTCACTCATTTTATATACATATATATTTACATAATTAAAAGAAAGAAAGAAAAATCTGCATGATTATAAATCAATGTAGCCTAGCAAGTTATTTACATAACTAGGCGCAAACAACGTTTTTATTATTTAACACCACGTAACAAAAATAACTGGGGTGACATTTTGGAGGTTGGAACGGATTAATGGTAGTTCAAATGTTTTGTATGGGGAAATTTGCTTTGAGATACGAGTAATTCAAGATACGAGCAAGGTTCCGGAACGAATTAAACTCGTATGTCGAGGTACCACTGTAGAAGCAATCGGGAGATCTGTATCTCTGTTAGAGGTTAATGCCCCTCACAAGGTGCAAAGTGTCATTTTTCATTGTATATGTTTGATGAGGCACAATTTGGATTATAGATTATAAACACAAGGTGATAAGACCTTATCCAAATAAATAAATTATGTGTGTACACTATTTATTTATTTGGATTTGATCTTATTACCTTGTGATTGTATATGTTTATAAATACAAAATTCATACACAACTTGCCCAAGTTTTTGCCAGAGATCAAATCAAAATTATTAAAATGTTTGCAACATTTCTGTAACAGCAATGTTACCATCATCAGACAAAGTACTAAATGTTGTAATGATAAGGCACAATTTGGATTATAGATCATAAAAACAAGGTAATAAGACCAAATCCAAATAAATAAAAAATGTGTGACATTTTGGTAAGAGCATTGTTACCGAATTTACTTGGATTTAGTCTTATTACCTTGTGTTTAAATGTTGCAATGTTTGTCAGGTTTTGGCAACAGCATTGTTACCGAAATGTCATAAACATTTCAATATTTAGAACTTTGTCTGATGATGGTGACAATGCTGTTACTTTTCAATAATTTCAATAATTTATATTTGATCTTATTACTTTTTGTTTTCTATTATATAATCCAAATTGTGTGTAACTTATCATTACCAATCCTTATTAAAACAAATATATGTTGATGTTGTTGTTTCTTATCCCCTTGTGTAAGGATTACACAAATTCCATAAGTCCATGCTCCTCGAGCTGTTTTATGATAAGCAGCAGCCTCTCCCAAAGGTCCTGTTTAGTACATCTAATGCAATGTGTTCTGGAGCTGCAGGTGCCAAGCTACATTTTGGACAAGTGGGGTATATAAAGTAGAACCTCCCTTTAATGGACACCTTTCCACAAAGGATAATTTTCATTTGCAAAATTATCATTTTTACAATTTAACAACTCTCTGGTAAGAGGACATCTCTCCCTAAAGGACAGTTTGGCTCTGTAATTAGGTGTTGTCCTTTACAGGAAGGTAGTTCTACTGTATAGGTTAGGCAAACATTCACTCGGGCAGAAACCATGGCATTTATCAAGATGGAGGAATAATAAGAAAGGAATCTGCGAGAGACATACCTTTATATCTTTCAGTTAATTTGGTGCTGCTCTTGGGCTGGAGAACACACACAGATCCAAGTAACAGCCAAGATAAAAGGAGAACACTTACGGAGGGGAGTTTGATCCTCGGAACAAAATTGGAGTAGTTGAATTGCTTGGGAGATGAATAAAAGCTGCACAAACAACATGTGGAAACATGGAAACAGAAAACAAGATGGTGTCACACTCTATGCAAATATATATATATATGTAATTCTAAATCTGTCTTTGCCGGTCCCAAGCTCGGACGAAAAAGGAGGAGGGGGAGCAGTAACAAGCTCACGAAAAAACCTGGGCTCTGCTGGCCCGGCTGATAGTACCCTGTAAGGGCTCTTAATCCAGGGCTACAGGATGAGCAGCTTTTGTACTCCATGTTAGGAGTGGCTGCACATGGCGTCTGTTCCTCATGTCAGAGGCGGGCATTACTTTTGGAGCTAAGTCAGTGTCCTGCCACTGAGTAGTGCTCCCAGTCTTAATGACAAAGGCAGACACATTTACTTCACCCAGTCATGATGGTTGTCAATGCTTTACAACCTTGATACCCTAATGTGATTGAGTGGAGATAAGAAAGAAGAAGAAGAATATGTAATTTTACTGTCTTATGTACATAGTTCGATTGAATACCATTTCTAGGATTCCACCCTTCAGTGTTGTTTCTTATCCCCTTGTGCAATGGTTACACGAATTCCATGAGTTCAGGCTCCTCAAGTTGTATCACCCTTCCTGTTACCACCTTATTGTTTGCAGAAGAGCATTGCATTATGCAAATATCTATATGCAATTCTACTATCCTAAAAGATTATGTCCATAGTTTGCTTGAATACCATTTCTGAGATTCCACCCTTCAGTGTAACATATATAATCAGAATGATCTAATACAGTATTGGAGCTCTAAGAAACGGTCTGGTGGATTAAATTGGTGAAACCGCTGGGAGGGTTCACCACTGATGAACCAAGCCCTCTCAATATTTTTGTCATTGCAGTAAGGACAGTAGAAGTTTATTTTATGTGTAAAAGAAATATTAATGCTTTAATGTTTCCATTTCCTATATATAGATAATGTGTTATTGCTTTTTACTATCGAAAGCAACAGAAAAAAGCTTTATTAAGACCTTTTAGTCTTATACAGATTCTCAGAGTAGAAATGTAGGATACATGCAAGTATAACAATAAATGGACTAGTACAGGATCGACTTTTTACTTCATGAGTTGGAGCGAGTCATTAAATTACGCTCCATATGAACACTGTTGCTTTGTATTAACCCACCTGAGGTTGATCCAGTGGGGCATGTTGTAGTCATCTCCGATGGCGCAGGAGCTCGGCGTGGGGTGTTTGTTGTGGAACTGCGCAGTACATATATTAATCATCAACAGTTGGCAGTGATACTTATCCAAAGTACACCATGATAATCATGGTGGGTAGTAAATGCCTAGTTTTACTGTAAGTGCACCACATGTCTACATATGTAGAAAGTGTTTGCACTCATTTTACACTCATGGACAAAACTTAAGGAAGTTGTACCTTTCAGCATGTATATCGGGATTGAGATAATGACTCTGAAAGATATTACAGTGAACTTTATTGAAGACACACGAGATAACCAATATACACTCATGGACAAAACTTAAGGAAGTTGTACCTTTCAGCATGTATATAGGGATTGAGACAATGACTCTGAAAGATATTACAGTGAACTTTATTGAAGACACACGAGATAACCAATATACACTCATGGACAAAACTTAAGGAAGTTGTACCTTTCAGCATGTATATCGGGATTGAGACAATGACTCTGAAAGATATTACAGTGAACTTTATTGAAGACACACGAGATAACCAATATACACTCATGGACAAAACTTAAGGAAGTTGTACCTTTCAGCATGTATATCGGGATTGAGACAATGACTCTAAAGATATTACAGTGAACTTTATTGAAGACACACGAGATAACCAATATACACTCATGGAGATAAAACTTAAGGAAGTTGTACCTTTCAGCATGTATATCGGGATTGAGACAATAACTCTGAAAGATATTACAGTGACCTTTATTGAAGACACACGAGATAACCAATATACACTCATGGACAAAACTTGAGGAAGTTGTACCTTTTAGCATGTATATCGGGATTGAGACAATAACTCTGAAAGATATTACAGTGAACTTTATTGAAGACACACGAGATAACCAATATACACTCATGGAGATAAAACTTAAGGAAGTTGTACCTTTCAGCATGTATATCGGGATTGAGACAATAACTCTGAAAGATATTACAGTGACCTTTATTGAAGACACATGAGATAACCAATATACACTCATGGACAAAACTTAAGGAAGTTGTACCTTTTACCATGTATTTCAGGATTCAGACAAAAACTCTAAAAGATATTTGATACACAGTGACCTTTATTGAAGCCACACAAGATAAAGTGTGAACAAAATTGCTTCAATCTTCTTAAAAAAAAAAAAAAAAATAGATGACCGGCGGACATCAAAGATTTTCCACTTCCTTAAGTTTTTGTCCATGAATGTACTTGCACTCACTTGTGAGGTTAGACTTTGCAAGAATTTTGGGAATCATTGAAGTAATTCTTTTATTTCAGAAGAAAGTGCCCAATGCTGAATTCCTATCCCAGGGTTGTGACTGTATAAGATCGACAGTTCTATATCACTCCTTCAACTAAATCCCTTCATCAATGGTTTAATGATCTAAAAATGATAAATTAACAATTGAATAACACAAAGAGAACTCCGCCTTTGCCAGTCACAAGCCCGGATGAAAAAGGAGGAGGGGGAACAGTAACAAGCTCACTAAAAAACCTGGGCTCAGCTGGCCCGGCTGATAGTACTCTGTAAGGGCTCCTAATCCAGGGATACAGGATGAGCAGCGTTTGTACTCCATGTTAGGAGCAGCTGCACATGGCGTCTGTTCCACATGTCAGAGGCGGCCATTTCTTTTGGAGCTAAGTCAGTAGCCTGCCACTGAGTAGTGCTCCCAGTCTTAATGACAAAGGCAGACCCATTCTACTTCACCCAGTCATGATGGTTGTCAAACAGACACCATCAAGGGTCACAACTTGATTCCCTAATATGATTGAGTGGAGATAAGAAAGAAGAAGAAGATAACACAAAGATATAAAACACTGATTTAACAATGACTCAACAAGGGTAGTAACAATTGAAACAATGGTTTGACAATGTGCCATTGTTAATGATCTTAAATAATGATATTAATGAATAATTGGAACAATTTCTGACAAAAAATGTATATCAATGAGTCAATAAATTTCTATAGATACGATTTATTTAACAATGTTTTATTATCAATGTGGTGTTTAAAATTGATAGTTTGACAACATTTCTTCTTCTTTCTTATCTCCACACTGGGTGAAGTAGAATGCGTCTGCCTTTGTCATTAAGACTGGGAGCACTACTCAGTGGCAGGCCGACTTAGCTCCAAAGAAATGGCCGCCTCTGACATGAGGAAGAGACGCTATGTGCAGCCACTTCTAACATGGAGTACAAACGCTGCTCATCCTGTATCCCTGGATTAGGAGCCCTTACAGGGTACTATCAGCCGGGCCAGCTGAGCCCAGGTTTTTTAGTGAGCTTGTTACTGCTCTCCTTCCTCCTGGAGGATAAAACTAATTGAACAAAAATCTATAAACCAACACAATGTAACAAACATATAAAACTATGAAAAAAAGGCATCTTCTGATCATGCGACTAAGAGTTAATGATGGTTTGCGCCATCTATTGGAATAAATATCAACTAATCATTGATTTTTAATTATTTGGCACAAGCCATCAGCAAATTTCAGTTGCACAATCAGTAGATGGCTTTTATTCTTAATTTTTCCACCTGTTCCCAGTACAATTTCACTTATGGGGCTCTGGCATATTTGTATGTGCAAAGTTAAACTGCTTTTCACATGTGTAGACATGTGGTGCACTTACAGTAAAAGCAGTCGCCAACTTCTACCCACCATGATTATCATGGCCTATACCACATGTACTAGAGATAAGCAAAAAAAAAAAACAATTTCACTTTTGTACTATTTTTAATATATAACTACTAGCCGAATGACCCGGGCAACGCCCGTTGTTTTACCCGATTGAATGTTTTTATTCAAATACTATTTGTTACAATTATAAATTGGCGCATTAAATAAATGCATATATTAGTTAATAACTATAGCCTATGTGCTTTATCTGTCTATGTACTGTTGGCTTCCATAGGCGTCTCTTACTGGGAAAAAGAAAGAGAGGATTCTATTTAGTTATTAACTAATATATGCATTTATTTAAGGAGCGACCCGCTCCAACACAATAGTTACAAAAACCAAAAAGCGAGTGGGGGGGGGCATGATGGGGGGGGGCAAAGGTGGCGTGATCGTAGCCAACCAATAGGAGAGTGCCATTCCAAAAAAAAAAGCAAACGGTGACAGAGATGAAGAATTAAGAACGCATGACGCTCGTAACTATATATAGAATGTAATTACACAACACTGATTGACCAATATGCAAAAAGGTTAAAAGCAGTGTGGTAGCCAGGTCAAGCTTACCTTGAAGAGTGGGACGGCATGGTACGGCTGTTCCCCAAGACACACCAGATCACTGCCGATACCTGGTACAAATCCACATTCTCTTGTTAGCTGACTCAGTCCATACCTACAGTATTCATGTAATACCACTATGTGTGGTATCTACACTCATAGACAAAATTTAAGGAAATGGAAATATCGCCAGTCATCTATTTATTTGAAAGAGACAAAATCAATTAATTTTGTTCACACTTGGTTATCTCGTGTGTCTTCAATAAAGGTCACTATAATATCTTTCAGAGTTATTGTCTCAATCCCGATATACATGCTGAAAGGTACAACTTCCTTAAGTTTTGTCCATGAGTGTATATTGGTTATCTTGTGTGTCTTCAATAAAGGTCACTGTAATATCTTTCAGAGTTATTGTCTCAATCCCGATATACATGCTGAAAGGTACAACTTCCTTAAGTTTTGTCCATGAGTGTATATTGGTTATCTTGTGTGTCTTCAATAAAGGTCACTGTAATATCTTTCAGAGTTATTGTCTCAATCCCAATATACATGCTGAAAGGTACATCTTACTTAAGTTTTGTCCATGAGTGTATATGGATTATCTCGTGTGTCTTCAATAAAGGTCACTGTAATATCTTTCAGAGTTATTGTCTCAATCCCGATATACATGCTGAAAGGTACATCTTACTTAAGTTTTGTCCATGAGTGTATATTGGTTATCTTGTGTGTCTTCAATAAAGGTCACTGTAATATCTTTCAGAGTTATTGTCTCAATCCCGATATACATGCTGAAAGGTACAACTTCCTTAATTTTATTGAGGACACAAGAAATAACAAGTTTGAACAAAATTTCCTCTGTCTCCTTAAAAAAAAAAGATGAATGGCAACATCAAAGACTTTCCACTTCCTTAAATATTGCCCATGAGTGTAGATATATGTAGTAAGACATCCCATCTGATGAGAAACTACGTTCCATAATGAGAGTAAGTTTACCAATGATTTCCAAGCCTTTTTTTTATCTCCTGAGAGAATCATTTTATGGATATTTCACATGCATTTTGACACTTTCTAGTTTATTCTAGAATAGAAAAAACACATTATTGACTATATTGACTCATCCATTGTTAAGCTCTACTCTTCCCCGGCAGACACCATCAAAAGTCTCATGCTTTACAAGCTTGATACCTTAGTGTGATTGAGTGGAGATAAGAAAGTAAAAGATTCAAGAATAGGGCCGATTTATTCCCAATTCAACTATTTTAATTTGCATAGGAGAGAATGTGTGTAAGCAGCATATTCAACTGTCAACAAGCAATCCAGTTTCTTGCACCATTTTTGCCAGAAACATACGATGTAATAGAGTCAATTAAAATCCATAGTTGAGCTGATATATATGTCTTATTTTGCAATTGGAGAATTCTATAGGTATGAAGGTATTGTAAGAGTATAGCCTTGGTCTGATGATTTTAGTTGAAAACTTCTTATCATATATTTTCATAAGAAAAAACCTAAAAATAAGCTAATTTTACTGTAATATAACTATATATGTGAAAAAACGAAAGAAAAAAAAAATAAAAAGGTCAGGTGTTGATATCAAAAATAAATGGCATATCCTGACCAGGAGAACATGTGCTTTTCAGAAGGCAGACCATAAATAAAAAAGATATCAGGGAACAGGCTAAATCAATGTTTAGTTGATTTCTGTTCCACCAGATGACACTCTGCCTTCTGTAAAGCACATGTGCTCCTGGTCAGGATATGCCATTTTTTATTTTTTATAACTATATATACGATTTTAAAATATTTAAATAAATTTTAGTATATTTATATATATTTAGATATTTTTATTTTCAGTGTGGATAGTTAGCTGGAAGTCATACTTCTAGTTCTCCTATTGAAGGGCTTGTTAGCCTGAAAGCAGAAATAAAAATGGGAAAAGAAACTTAATCCTGGATTGCTTGTTGGTTCTATTAAATTATAAGTTGGGGATGAAATATGCAAATATGGGAGGCATACCGTTGTCGATGGTGCGCTGCTTGGTGATATTGGCCAACTCCCGGTCTACCTCGAACACCCCGACCCCTGGAGAGATCACCACGGAGAGCTGTCCAGTACGGTCGAAGCTGCGGTCCATGTAGTGCTTCTCAAACACTGCACCATTCCCGTTACTTAGGATCATTACCGTGTATGCAGAAGAACCTCCATGAGAGGACACTCGTGCTAGAGAATACCTTTCTACATCAGACAGTTTTCATTTGTAAAATTATCATTTTTAGTATTTAGCAACTCTCCGGTAAAAGGACACCTCTCCCTAAACGAAACTTAGGCTCTGCAATTAGGTGTTGTCATTTACAGGGAGGTAGTTCTACTGTATATACACAAGCTTCAACTTCTACCTCCACTAACCGAATGACCCGGGCAACGCCCGTGTTTTACCCGATTGAATGTTTTGATTCAAATCCTATTTGTTACAATTATAAATTGGCGCCTTAAATAATGCATATTTTAGTTAATAACTATAGCCTATGTGCTTTATCTGTCTATGTACTGTTGGCTTCCGTAGGCGTCTCTTACTGGGAAAAAGAAAGAGAGGATTCCATTTGGTTATTAACTAATATATGCATTTATTTAAGGAGCGACCCGCTCCAACACAATAGTTACATAAACGAAAAGGCGAGTGGGGGGGGGGGCAAAGGTGGCGTGTGCGTAGCCAACCAATAGGAGGGCGCCATTCCAAAAAAAAAGCAAACGTGACAGAGACGAAAACTGACTGATTAAGAGATGAAGAATGACGCTCGTAACTGTATATAGAATTGTTCTTAACAACAAAGTTGCATAGAAGTTACCATTGAGGGACATCTCAGCTACTCTACCCCCATTGTTGATAACAACAAAGTTGCATAGAAGTTACCATTGAGGGACATCTCAGCTACTCTACCCCCATTGTTGATAACAACAAAGTTGCATAGAAGTTACCATTGAGGTACATCTCAGCTACTCTACCCCCATTGTTGCTAACAACAAAGTTGCATAGAAGTTACCATTGAGGTACATCTCAGCTACTCTACCCCCATTGTTGATAACAACAAAGCTGCATAGAAGTTACCATTGAGGGACATCTCAGCTACTCTACCCTTATTGTTGCTAACAACAAAGTTGCATAGAAGTTACCATTGAGGGACATCTCAGCTACTCTATCCCATTGTTGATAACAACAAAGTTGCATAGAAGTTACCATTGAGGGACATCTCAGCTTCTCTATCCCCATTGTTGCTAACAACAAAGTTGCATAGAAGTTACCATTGAGGGACATCTCAGCTACTCTACCCCCATTGTTGCTAACAACAAAGTTGCATAGAAGTTACCATTGAGGGACATCTCAGCTACTCTATCCCATTGTTGATAACAACAAAGTTGCATAGAAGTTACCATTGAGGGACATCTCAGCTACTCTATCCCCATTGTTGATAACAACAAAGTTGCATAGAAGTTACCATTGAGGGACATCTCAGCTACTCTACCCCCATTGTTGATAACAACAAAGTTGCATAGAAGTTACCATTGAGGGACATCTCAGCTACTCTATCCCCATTGTTGATAACAACAAAGTTGCATAGAAGTTACCATTGAGGGACATCTCAGCTACTCTACCCTTATTGTTGCTAACAACAAAGTTGTATAGAAGTTACCATTGAGGGACATCTCAGCTACTCTACCCTTATTGTTGCTAACAACAAAGTTGTATAGAAGTTACCATTGAGGGACATCTCAGCTACTCTATCCCATTGTTGATAACAACAAAGTTGTATAGAAGTTACCATTGAGGGACATCTCAGCTACTCTATCCCCATTGTTGCTAACAACAAAGTTGCATAGAAGTTACCATTGAGGGACATCTCAGCTACTCTATCCCCATTGTTGCTAACAACAAAGTTGCATAGAAGTTACCATTGAGGGACATCTCAGCTACTCTACCCCCATTGTTGATAACAACAAAGCTGCATAGAAGTTACCATTGAGGGACATCTCAGCTACTTTACCCCCATTGTTGCTAACAACAAAGTTGCATAGAAGTTACCATTGAGGGACATCTCAGCTACTCTATCCCATTGTTGATAACAACAAAGTTGCATAGAAGTTACCATTGAGGGACATCTCAGCTACTCTATCCCCATTGTTGATAACAACAAAGTTGCATAGAAGTTACCATTGAGGGACATCTCAGCTACTCTACCCCCATTGTTGATAACAACAAAGTTGCATAGAAGTTACCATTGAGGGACATCTCAGCTACTCTACCCTTATTGTTGCTAACAACAAAGTTGTATAGAAGTTACCATTGAGGGACATCTCAGCTACTCTACCCTTATTGTTGCTAACAACAAAGTTGTATAGAAGTTACCATTGAGGGACATCTCAGCTACTCTATCCCATTGTTGATAACAACAAAGTTGTATAGAAGTTACCATTGAGGGACATCTCAGCTACTCTATCCCCATTGTTGCTAACAACAAAGTTGCATAGAAGTTACCATTGAGGGACATCTCAGCTACTCTATCCCATTGTTGCTAACAACAAAGTTGCATAGAAGTTACCATTGAGGGACATCTCAGCTACTCTACCCCCATTGTTGATAACAACAAAGCTGCATAGAAGTTACCATTGAGGGACATCTCAGCTACTCTACCCCCATTGTTGCTAACAACAAAGTTGCATAGAAGTTACCATTGAGGGACATCTCAGCTACTCTATCCCCATTGTTGATAACAACAAAGTTGCATAGAAGTTACCATTGAGGGACATCTCAGCTACTCTACCCCCATTGTTGCTAACAACAAAGTTGCATAGAAGTTACCATTGAGGGACATGTTGAGGACCTCCAGGAAGTTCCCCTCCGAAGCGGTGGAGTTGTAAGCTGGAGGCACTTTCTCCGGCTGCAGTCTCCGCTGGTGGTACTCTAGCACCAGGCTCTGGTACTGGAGGAAGAGTTTCTTGAGTAGCACCAGGGTGTTGCTCCAGTCGTCAAACCTCTCGTTTTGTACCGCCACCCTGCAACACACACAGTTTAATTTGCATGTATTCAAGCCTTTCATTTTGAACTACCACCCTACCTCACATATGGTTTAATTTGCATATACTTCTGTTGTTGCATATACATTTGTTCTGTACCACTACCCTTCCATACACGCAGTTTAATTTGCATATATTCAAGCCTCTTATTTTGTACCACCTCTCTACATCACAGTTTAATTTGCATATAGCCAAACTTCTCATTCTGTACAGCTTAATTCGCATATGTAGACTATGTTGTGTCTTACCCAGGCATCTCCTATTTGGAACATAGAGTTCATATGGTGTATGCACATGGGGGGCAAGAAATTATATTAACCGGCCATTTTCTATTTTTATCTTAGCCTTGCTTTTTAATCTTGTTTTTGTTAAATGGAATATCCCATAAATGCTGTATTAAAATACAGTATAACCTCCATGAGAGGACACTCACGCTAGAGGACACCTCTCTATAAAGGACAGTTTTCATTGTCAAAATTACCATTTTTACTATTCAGCAACTCTCTAGTAAGAGGACACCTCTCCCAGAAGGACACTTTGACCCTGAAACTAGGTGCTGTCTTTTACACAGGGAGGTTCTACTGTATTTACATCTAAGGAGGAAATTGTGTAAACACAAGGTAATAAGACCAAATCTAAATAAATAAATAATGTATAATGTTTTGGTAACAGCATTGTTACCATTATCAGACAAAAGTACTGAATAATTTTGGATTTGGTCTTATTTACCCCTCTCTCTCTCTCTCTCTCTTGTGTTTTGATAAGGCACAATTTGGATAATAGATTATAAACACAAGGTAATAAGACCAAATCCAAATAAAATATTTAAAAAAAAAAAAATTATTTGGATTTGGTCTTATTATCTTGTCTCTCTCTTGTGTTTTGTAATCTATAATTTATAATCTATAATCCAAATTGTGCTTTATCATTATAAAATTGTAGTTATAATTACAAAGTGTGTGTGTAGTTGGTTCAAAATAAATAATTTATATAAACCTGTAATAGTCCTCGTAGAAGCGCCCTCTATGATCCTGGTGGAGGCACTCCCGCATATCCTGTGGGAACTCTTCAATCTTCCCGGCCTTGTAGAAGGTGCGGGAGAAAAGAACGATGGTGACATCGTGGTTACAGTTCCTCATCTGGCACCACACATCCGGCGGTTGGTTCAAACATCACCGGGACACTTGATTGTACAGCGGAACCTCTAGAGAACACTTCTCTAAAAACGGACAGTTTTCATGTTGCTGTTTCATATCTCGTTGTGCAAATATTACACAAATTCCATGAGTCCATGCTCCTTGAAGTGTTTGATGATAAGCAGTGGCCTCTCTCAAAGAACCTATATAGTGCATACAAAGTTTCCATTGTTGTAATTACCATTTTTTTACATTTAGGCTCTCTGTGGTAAGAGGACACCTCTCTACAAAGGATAGTTTATGTCAACAAAATAACCACTTTTAAAAATTATCTGCTCTCCGGTAAGAAAACAGCTCTCCTTAAAGGACACTTTTGCTATGCAACTAGATGTTTTCCTTTATAGAAAGAGGTTGGCTACAGTAGTAACTCTCCAGTAAAAAGACACCTCTCCCTAAAGGACAATTTTGCTATGCAACTAGGTGTTGTTGTCCTTAAAAGAAAGAGGTTGGCTACTGTAGCAACTCTCTTATGCAACTAGGTTGACTACTATAGCAATTCTCTTATGCAACTAGGTTGGCTACTGTAGCAATTCTCTTATGCAACTAGGTTGGCTACTGTAGCAATTCTCTTATGCAACTAGGTTGGCTACTGTAGCAATTCTCTTATGCAACTAGGTTGGCTACTGTAGCAATTCTCTTATGCAACTAGGTTGGCTACTGTAGCAATTCTCTTATGCAACTAGGTTGGCTACTGTAGCAATTCTCTTATGCAACTAGGTTGGCTACTGTAGCAATTCTCTTATGCAACTAGGTTGGCTACTGTAGCAATTCTCTTATGCAACTAGGTTGGCTACTGTAGCAATTCTCTTATGCAACTAGGTTGGCTACTGTAGCAATTCTCTTATGCAACTAGGTTGGCTACTGTAGCAACTCTCTTATGCAACTAGGTTGGCTATTGTAGCGATTCTCTTATGCAACTAGGTTGGCTATTGTAGCGATTCTTCTATGCAACTAGGTTGGCTACTGTAGCAATTCTCTTATGCAACTAGGTTGGCTACTGTAGCAATTCTCTTATGCAACTAGGTTGGCTACTGTAGCAATTCTCTTATGCAACTAGGTTGGCTACTGTAGCAATTCTCTTATGCAACTAGGTTGGCTACTGTAGCAATTCTCTTATGCAACTAGGTTGGCTACTGTAGCAATTCTCTTATGCAACTAGGTTGGCTACTGTAGCAATTCTCTTATGCAACTAGGTTGGCTACTGTAGCAATTCTCTTATGCAACTAGGTTGACTACTGTAGCGATTCTTCTATGCAACTAGGTTGACTACTATAGCAATTCTCCTATGCAACTAAGTTGGATACTGTAGCAACTCTCTTATGCAACTAGGTTGGCTATTGTAGCGATTCTTCTATGCAACTAGGTTGACTACTATAGCAATTCTCCTATGCAACTAAGTTGGATACTGTAGCAACTCTCTTATGCAACTAGGTTGGCTATTGTAGCGATTCTTCTATGCAACTAGGTTGACTACTATAGCAATTCTCCTATGCAACTAAGTTGGATACTGTAGCAACTCTCTTATGCAACTAGGTTGGCTATTGTAGCGATTCTCTATGCAACTAGGTTGACTACTATAGCAATTCTCCTATGCAACTAAGTTGGATACTGTAGCAACTCTCTTATGCAACTAGGTTGGCTATTGTAGCGATTCTTCTATGCAACTAGGTTGACTACTATAGCAATTCTCCTATGCAACTAAGTTGGATACTGTAGCAACTCTCTTATGCAACTAGGTTGGCTATTGTAGCGATTCTTCTATGCAACTAGGTTGACTACTATAGCAATTCTCCTATGCAACTAAGTTGGATACTGTAGCAACTTTCTTATGCCACTAGGTTGGCTATTGTAGCGATTCTTCTATGCAACTAGGTTGACTACTATAGCAATTCTCCTATGCAACTAAGTTGGATACTGTAGCAACTCTCTTATGCAACTAGGTTGGCTATTGTAGCGATTCTTCTATGCAACTAGGTTGACTACTATAGCAATTCTCCTATGCAACTAAGTTGGATACTGTAGCAACTCTCTTATGCAACTAGGTTGGCTATTGTAGCGATTCTCTATGCAACTAGGTTGACTACTATAGCAATTCTCCTATGCAACTAAGTTGGATACTGTAGCAACTCTCTTATGCAACTAGGTTGGCTATTGTAGCGATTCTTCTATGCAACTAGGTTGACTACTATAGCAATTCTCCTATGCAACTAAGTTGGATACTGTAGCAACTCTCTTATGCAACTAGGTTGGCTATTGTAGCGATTCTTCTATGCAACTAGGTTGACTACTATAGCAATTCTCCTATGCAACTAAGTTGGATACTGTAGCAACTCTCTTATGCCACTAGGTTGGCTATTGTAGCGATTCTTCTATGCAACTAGGTTGACTACTATAGCAATTCTCCTATGCAACTAAGTTGGATACTGTAGCAACTCTCTTATGCAACTAGGTTGGCTATTGTAGCGATTCTTCTATGCAACTAGGTTGACTACTATAGCAATTCTCCTATGCAACTAAGTTGGATACTGTAGCAACTCTCTTATGCAACTAGGTTGGCTATTGTAGCGATTCTTCTATGCAACTAGGTTGACTACTATAGCAATTCTCCTATGCAACTAAGTTGGATACTGTAGCAACTCTCTTATGCAACTAGGTTGGCTATTGTAGCGATTCTTCTATGCAACTAGGTTGACTACTATAGCAATTCTCCTATGCAACTAAGTTGGATACTGTAGCAACTCTCTTATGCCACTAGGTTGGCTATTGTAGCGATTCTTCTATGCAACTAGGTTGACTACTATAGCAATTCTCCTATGCAACTAAGTTGGATACTGTAGCAACTCTCTTATGCAACTAGGTTGGCTATTGTAGCGATTCTTCTATGCAACTAGGTTGACTACTATAGCAATTCTCCTATGCAACTAAGTTGGATACTGTAGCAACTCTCTTATGCAACTAGGTTGGCTATTGTAGCGATTCTCTATGCAACTAGGTTGACTACTATAGCAATTCTCCTATGCAACTAAGTTGGATACTGTAGCAACTCTCTTATGCAACTAGGTTGGCTATTGTAGCGATTCTTCTATGCAACTAGGTTGACTACTATAGCAATTCTCCTATGCAACTAAGTTGGATACTGTAGCAACTCTCTTATGCAACTAGGTTGGCTATTGTAGCGATTCTTCTATGCAACTAGGTTGACTACTATAGCAATTCTCCTATGCAACTAAGTTGGATACTGTAGCAACTCTCTTATGCCACTAGGTTGGCTATTGTAGCGATTCTTCTATGCAACTAGGTTGACTACTATAGCAATTCTCCTATGCAACTAAGTTGGATACTGTAGCAACTCTCTTATGCAACTAGGTTGGCTATTGTAGCGATTCTTCTATGCAACTAGGTTGACTACTATAGCAATTCTCCTATGCAACTAAGTTGGATACTGTAGCAACTCTCTTATGCAACTAGGTTGGCTATTGTAGCGATTCTTCTATGCAACTAGGTTGACTACTATAGCAATTCTCCTATGCAACTAAGTTGGATACTGTAGCAACTCTCTTATGCCACTAGGTTGGCTATTGTAGCGATTCTTCTATGCAACTAGGTTGACTACTATAGCAATTCTCCTATGCAACTAAGTTGGATACTGTAGCAACTCTCTTATGCAACTAGGTTGGCTATTGTAGCGATTCTTCTATGCAACTAGGTTGACTACTATAGCAATTCTCCTATGCAACTAAGTTGGATACTGTAGCAACTCTCTTATGCAACTAGGTTGGCTATTGTAGCGATTCTCTATGCAACTAGGTTGACTACTATAGCAATTCTCCTATGCAACTAAGTTGGATACTGTAGCAACTCTCTTATGCAACTAGGTTGGCTATTGTAGCGATTCTTCTATGCAACTAGGTTGACTACTATAGCAATTCTCCTATGCAACTAAGTTGGATACTGTAGCAACTCTCTTATGCAACTAGGTTGGCTATTGTAGCGATTCTTCTATGCAACTAGGTTGACTACTATAGCAATTCTCCTATGCAACTAAGTTGGATACTGTAGCAACTCTCTTATGCCACTAGGTTGGCTATTGTAGCGATTCTTCTATGCAACTAGGTTGACTACTATAGCAATTCTCCTATGCAACTAAGTTGGATACTGTAGCAACTCTCTTATGCAACTAGGTTGGCTATTGTAGCGATTCTTCTATGCAACTAGGGTTGACTACTATAGCAATTCTCCTATGCAACTAAGTTGGATACTGTAGCAACTCTCTTATGCAACTAGGTTGGCTATTGTAGCGATTCTCTATGCAACTAGGTTGACTACTATAGCAATTCTCCTATGCAACTAAGTTGGATACTGTAGCAACTCTCTTATGCAACTAGGTTGGCTACTGTAGCAATTCTCTTATGCAACTAGGTTGGCTACTGTAGCAATTCTCTTATGCAACTAGGTTGGCTACTGTAGCAATTCTCTTATGCAACTAGGTTGGCTACTGTAGCAATTCTCTTATGCAACTAGGTTGGCTACTGTAGCAATTCTCTTATGCAACTAGGTTGGCTACTGTAGCAATTCTCTTATGCAACTAGGTTGGCTACTGTAGCAATTCTCTTATGCAACTAGGTTGACTACTGTAGCGATTCTTCTATGCAACTAGGTTGACTACTATAGCAATTCTCCTATGCAACTAAGTTGGATACTGTAGCAACTCTCTTATGCAACTAGGTTGGCTATTGTAGCGATTCTTCTATGCAACTAGGTTGACTACTATAGCAATTCTCCTATGCAACTAAGTTGGATACTGTAGCAACTCTCTTATGCAACTAGGTTGGCTATTGTAGCGATTCTTCTATGCAACTAGGTTGACTACTATAGCAATTCTCCTATGCAACTAAGTTGGATACTGTAGCAACTCTCTTATGCAACTAGGTTGGCTATTGTAGCGATTCTCTATGCAACTAGGTTGACTACTATAGCAATTCTCCTATGCAACTAAGTTGGATACTGTAGCAACTCTCTTATGCAACTAGGTTGGCTATTGTAGCGATTCTTCTATGCAACTAGGTTGACTACTATAGCAATTCTCCTATGCAACTAAGTTGGATACTGTAGCAACTCTCTTATGCAACTAGGTTGGCTATTGTAGCGATTCTTCTATGCAACTAGGTTGACTACTATAGCAATTCTCCTATGCAACTAAGTTGGATACTGTAGCAACTCTCTTATGCCACTAGGTTGGCTATTGTAGCGATTCTTCTATGCAACTAGGTTGACTACTATAGCAATTCTCCTATGCAACTAAGTTGGATACTGTAGCAACTCTCTTATGCAACTAGGTTGGCTATTGTAGCGATTCTTCTATGCAACTAGGTTGACTACTATAGCAATTCTCCTATGCAACTAAGTTGGATACTGTAGCAACTCTCTTATGCAACTAGGTTGGCTATTGTAGCGATTCTCTATGCAACTAGGTTGACTACTATAGCAATTCTCCTATGCAACTAAGTTGGATACTGTAGCAACTCTCTTATGCAACTAGGTTGGCTATTGTAGCGATTCTTCTATGCAACTAGGTTGACTACTATAGCAATTCTCCTATGCAACTAAGTTGGATACTGTAGCAACTCTCTTATGCAACTAGGTTGGCTATTGTAGCGATTCTTCTATGCAACTAGGTTGACTACTATAGCAATTCTCCTATGCAACTAAGTTGGATACTGTAGCTACTCTCTTATGCAACTAGGTTGGCTATTTGTAGCGATTCTTCTATGCAACGAGGTTGACTACTATAGCAATTCTCCTATGCAACTAAGTTGGATACTTAGTAGCAACTCTCTTATGCAACTAGGTTGGCTATTGTAGCGATTCTTCTATGCAACTAGGTGACTACTATAGCAATTCTCCTATGCAACTAAGTGTTGGATACTGTAGCAACTCTTTTATGCACTAGGTTGGCTATTGAGCGATTCTTCTATGCTACTAGGTTGACTACTATAGCAAATTCTCCTATGCAACTAAGTTGGATACTGTAGCAACTCTCTTTTGCCATCTAGGTTGGCTATTGTAGCGATTCTTCTATGCAACTAGGTTGACTACTATGCAATTCTCCTATGCAACTAAGTTGGATACGGTAGACAACTCTCTTATGCAACTTAGGTTTGGCTATTGTAGCGTTCTTCTAGCAACTAGGTTGACTACTATAGCAAATTCTCCTATGCAACTAAGTTGGATACTGTTAGCAACTCTCTTATGCAACTAGTGTTGGCTATTGTAGCGATTCTTCTATGCAAACTAGGTTGACTACTATAGCAATTCTCCTATTCAACTAAGTTGGATACTGTAGCAACTCTCTTATGCAACTAGGTTGGCTATTGTAGCGATTCTTCTATGCAACTAGGTTGACTACTATAGCAATTCTCCTATGCAACTAAGTTGGATACTGTAGCAACTCTCTTATGCAACTAGGTTGGCTATTGTAGCGTTCTTCTATGCAACTAGGTTGACTACTATAGCAATTCTCCTATGCAACTAAGTTGGATACTGTAGCAACTCTCTTATGCAACTAGGTTGGCTATTGTAGCGATTCTTCTATGCAACTAGGTTGACTACTATAGCAATTCTCCTATGCAACTAAGTTGGATACTGTAGCAACTCTCTTATGCAACTAGGTTGGCTATTGTAGCGATTCTTCTATGCAACTAGGTTGACTACTATAGCAATTCTCCTATGCAACTAAGTTGGATACTGTAGGCAACTCTCTTATGCAACTAGGTTGGCTATTGTAGCGATTCTCTATGCAACTAGGTTGACTACTATAGCAATTCTCCTATGCAACTAAGTTGGATACTGTAGCAACTCTCTTATGCAACTAGGTTGGCTATTGTAGCGATTCTTCTATGCAACTAGGGTGACTACTATAGCAATTCTCCTATGCAACTAAGTTGGATACTGTAGCAACTCTCTTATGCAACTAGTGTTGCTATTGTAGCGATTTCTTCATGCAACTAGGTTGACTACTATAGCAATTCTCCTATGCAAACTAAGTTGGCGTACTGTAGCAACTCTCTTATGCAACTAGGTTGGCTTATTGGTAGCGATTCTTCTATGCAACTAGGTTGACTACTATAGCAATTCTCGCTATGCAACTACACTTTGGATACTGTAGCAACTCTCTTATGCAACGAGGTTGGCTATGTAGCGTTCTTCTATGCAACTAGGTTGACTACTATAAGCCAATTCTCCTATGCAACTAAGTTGGACTACTTGTACAATCTCTCTTGATGCAACTAGGTTGGCTATTGTAGCGATTCTCTATGCAACTAGGTTGACTACTATAGCAATTCTCCTATGCAACTAAGTTGGATACTGTAGCAACTCTCTTATGCAACTAGGTTGGCTATTGTAGCGATTCTTCTATGCAACTAGGTTGACTACTATAGCAATTCTCCTATGCAACTAAGTTGGATACTGTAGCAACTCTCTTATGCAACTAGGTTGGCTATTGTAGCGATTCTTCTATGCAACTAGGTTGACTACTATAGCAATTCTCCTATGCAACTAAGTTGGATACTGTAGCAACTCTCTTATGCCACTGTTGGCTATTGTAGCGATTCTTCTATGCAACTAGGTTGACTACTATAGCAATTCTCCTATGCAACTAAGTTGGATACTGTAGCAACTCTCTTATGCAACTAGGTTGGCTATTGTAGCGATTCTTCTATGCAACTAGTTGACTACTATAGCAATTCTCCTATGCAACTAAGTTGGATACTGTAGCAACTCTCTTATGCAACTAGGTTGGCTATTGTAGCGATTCTCTATGCAACTAGGTTGACTACTATAGCAATTCTCCTATGCAACTAAGTTGGATACTGTAGCAACTCTCTTATGCAACTAGGTTGGCTATTGTAGCGATTCTTCTATGCAACTAGGTTGACTACTATAGCAATTCTCCTATGCAACTAAGTTGGATACTGTAGCAACTCTCTTATGCAACTAGATTCTGTCCTTTATAGAGAGAGGTTGGCTACTGTATGTATATAGGTAGAGAACTGACAATAAAGTAGAACCAGCCCACCTACCTTCCACTTGTCAAAGAGGTCGTGCAGAAACCCGTTGAATGCCTTCTCGATGTAGAGCTCCCCATTGATATCAAACTCCCACATCTCCGAGCTCATCTGGATGAAGAGGTAGAACATGCTGCTGGCGGAGCGGTAGACAATCTTGGTGTCCTCTGTCACCAGCCCACTGACACTCTTTCTCCATGGCCCACAGCTCGAATACCTGGCATCTGGGAACAACAGCTCTTCACCAAAATGTCTGGGTTTACAAACAACGAGGTACAATTTGGATTGTCTTCTTTTCTTCTTTCTAATCTCCACTCAATCATATTAGGATATCAAGTTGTGACCCTTGATGGTGTCTGTTTGACAACCATCATGACTGGGTGAAGTAGAATGCATCTGCCTTTGTCATTAGACTGGGAGCACTACTCAGTGGCAGGCCGACTTAGCTCCAAAAGAAATAGCCGCCTCTGACATAAGGAACAGATGCCATGTGCAGCCGCTCCTAACATGGAGTACAAATTCATTCTGTATCCCTGGATCAGGAGCCCTTACAGGGTACTATCAGCCGGGCCAGCTGAGACCAGGTTTTTTAGTGAGCTTGTTACTGCTCCCCCTCCTCCGTTTTCATCCGAGCTTGGGACCGGAAAAAGGCGGAGTTATTTGGATTGTAAAGAGACTGATATAGCAAGAGGTGGTAGGAACCATTGATTTATCAACAACCAGTATATAGTAGAATGGTACACAGTAAAAAAAAATCTCCAATGGCCCTCAATCTTGCAAGAGTCCAACCCACCAGTGAGTGCAAGTAACCAAACGGGGCTCTGGCACATTTGTAAGTGTAAAAAGTCAAACTGCTTTTCACGAGTGTAGACATGTGGTGCGCTTACAGTAAAAGCAGTCGCCAACTTCTATCAACCATGATTATCATGGCTTGTACCATGTGTACTAAGGATAATAATAAGATAATACAGTAGAACATACTCCATGAAAGGATGCTCTCATTAGAGACACCTCTCTACAAAGGACAGTTTCATCACCTAAATGACCATTTTTACTATTTAGCAACTCACCGTAAGAGGACACCTCTCTTTTAAGGCTACTTTGGCTCTGCAACTAGGTGTTTTAGTAAGAGAGATTCTACCTTGTAGAAACAATAGCTTATGTCCATATGTCATCTAAACACACCTAAACTGTCTTCCATAGTAAATGCACAGTATATAAGAAAAACAGTCCAATACAATAGTAGAGTGGTCTGGAGAAAAATTTGATAAAACCGCTGAGAGGGTTCACCACTAATGAGCCAAACCCTCTCATTTATAATAATTTCTATCACTGCAGTAAGGTCTGTAGAAATATATATATTTTTTTTGCTTATCCTTAGTATACGTGGTACAGGCCATGATAATCATGGTGGGAAGTTAGCGACTGCTTTTTATTGTAAGCACACCACATGTCTACACATGTGAAAGCAGTTCGACTTTGCACTTACAAATAAATATGCCAGAGCCCCGTTTGGTTACTTGCACTTGCTGGTGGGGTTGGACTTTTGAAAGAATAGGGGGACATTGGAGCATTTTTTTTTTTTAAACAGAAAAAAGTGTCGAATGTGGGGATCGAACCCGGGTCGTAGCGGTCAAAACCAACGGTTTATACCAGCCTTCCACCGACCCACATTAATAAGTAAATATCATAAGAAAAACACACAAAAATAAATAATATTAGAGTAGAACTTCTCTCTAAAAGACATCACCTATTTACAGAGCAAAAGTCCTCTTTAGGAAGAGATGTCTTCTTACCAGAGGGCTGTTAATTAGTAAAAATGGTA
>CP092863.1:124362697-124417525 GCA_030710605.1 Cordylochernes scorpioides | reverse complement strand
GTCCTTTGTAGAGAGGTAACCTCTAGAATGAGTGTCCTCTTATGGAGGTTCTACTGTAATCAGTGAGTATGAATGCATTTTGATAGATTGATGATAATAGATACAATTTGAATCATAGATATCATAAACAAAAGAAACAAGACCGGTAACAGCCTTGTTACCATCTTCATACAAAAGTACTTCAATACTTACAGAAGTCTTGAAGGAAGAGAGGAAGACCTGCAATAAACTGGCTGAAGGGACCAAGAAAGCTACCAGAAGGTCACTAGATGAGAGTGATGGTCACTAACAAATAAAATTGGAGAATATTTGTCCATATTGTCACCAAAAGTCACCACTTGAAAGACACTAACAACAACAACTTATAGAAATGTCACACGCAATTTATTAATTAATGTCAATGAAAGCTGCCCTTTTTATAGCAGTGTCCTCTTACCAAAGGAAAACAAATTAATAAAATTGGTAATTTTGACAATGAAAACCTGTATTTTATAGAGAGGTGTCCTCTAGAGTGAGTTTCCTTTCATGAAGGCTCTACTGAATATATCTTTTTCAAATGTTACTGTTAATAAAAGTTTGGACCTATTGCTAATTCTCCCAGCAATGTGGCCATTATAATTAATTAAGCATAAAGTAAGAATTCCAAATCTCCAAATATAAAAAATTGCGTGTGACATTTCTATAAGTTGTTGTTGTTAGTGTCTTTCAAGTTGAGTTCTACTTTTGGTCACTCTATGAACAAATATTCTCCAATTTGAACTGTTAGTGACCATCACTCTCATCTAGTGACCTTCTGGTAGCTTTCTTGACCCCTTCTAACCACCTCATTGGAGGTCTTCCTCTCTTCCTTCAGGACTTCTGTAAGTATTGAAGTACTTTTCTATGAAGATGGTAATAAGGCTGTTACCGAAAAGTCAATAACAATAGTTAAACCTGTCTATAGCGCCCCCTCTTGGGACTCACCAAAATCGGATGCTATAGAGAGGGGTTGCTATAGACAGGTCACTTTTAATGTAAATCGCATCGTACTATGTATTTAAAATCGGGCACTATTTAGAAGGGGCGCTATAGACAGGTTTAACTGTATATTGAATTTGGACTAGGTCTTGTTGCCTTATGTTTATGATATCTATGATTCAAATTGTATCTCTTATCATCCATCTATCAAAATGCATTCATACTCACTGATTACAGTAGAACCTCCATAAGAGCATACTCATTCTAGAGGACACCTCTCAACAAAGGAGAGTTTTCATTTGCAAAATTAACATTTTTACTATTTAGCAACTCTCCAATAAGAAGACACCTCTCTTTAAAAGATACTTTGGCTCTTCAATTAGGTGGTGTTCCTTACAGAGAGGTTTTACTGTTAATGATCAGAGGTAGGTGTGTGTGTGTCTTCTTTATATTACACCATGATAAGTCACAATTTGGATTATTGATTATAAACACAAGGTAATAAGACCAAATCCAAATAAAATAAATAGTGTGTACATTTCAGTAACAGCGTTGTTACTGAAACGTCACACACTTCAGTACTTTTGTCTGAAGATGGTAACAACGCTGCTACCGAAATGTCACACACTATTTATTTATTTGGATTTGGTCTTATTACCTTGTGTTTATATTACACATGATGTAAAGGTATAACTTCAGCAAAAATATTCTACAAAAATGTGTAGCCTATTATTGTTGTTTCCTATCCCCTTGTGTAAGGATTACATGAATTCCATGAGTTTATGCTTCTCGAGCTATTTTATCTTCTTCTTTCTTATCTACACACTGGGTGAAGTAGAATGCGTCTGCCTTTGTCATTAAGACTGGGAGCACTACTCAGTGGCAGGCTGACTTAGCTCCAGAAGAAATGGCCGCCTCTGACATGAGGAACAGACGCCATGTGCAGCCGCTCCTAACATGGAGCCCTTACAGGGTACTATCAGCTGGGCCAGCTGAGCCCAGGTATTTTACTGAGCTTGTTACTGCTCCCACTCCTCCTTTTTCATCCGGGCTTGGGACCGGCAAAGGCGGAGTCGAGCTGTTTTATGATAAGCAGTGGCCTCTCCAAAAGGTCCTGTTTAGTGCATCTAATGCAAGTCAGAATGTGTAGGCCATTATATAATGTAGAAAGATGTTGCAATGACAAAGGTAATCAAATAACATTTCACAATTGACAATTGTGACACTGCAGAGATGATGACAGTTTTTTAGGAAGTCATCAAATTAGAATGAAAATAGAAATTACCATCTGCCAACAGCCACACACACCTCTTGTTGCGGAGCATATAAAAAACACCTGTCACACAGTTTTGTTCCCTATATAATGGCTAGCAGATCATAATCTGTTAACAAAAATGGCAAGAATTGGCTGCTTGGTATTGTTGGTGGGTCTGCTGTTTGTACTGGAAGGTAAGTATTGTCTAACACTTCAGTATTGCTGTGATCTGATAAACAAGTTACATTACTCTTCACAATTCATCCTTTCATACCTCATCCATAAGGTTAGAAATAATTGTTATTTCTTCTTGAAATAAATTTTGATTTTTCGTTTAAAAGAAACACATGCGGGATAATTTTCAAATGTCGTTTTACATTGCATTTACACTCATGGACTAAACTATGGAAGTTTAAAATCTTTGATGTTGAGGCGATGATGATTGAGAGAGGCAATTTTGTTCACACTTGGTTATATCTCAGGTGTTGTCAATAAAGGTCACTGTAATATCTTTCAGAGTTATTGTCTGAATCCCAATATACATGGTAAAATGTACAACTTTCTTAAGTTTTAAACACAAGGTAATAAGACCAAATCCAAAAAAATAAATATTGTGTGACGTTTCGGTAACAATGCTGTTACCGAAACGTCACACACTATTTATTTATTTGGATTTGGTCTTATTACCTTGTGTTTATAATCTATAATCCAAATCGTGCCTTATCATCTCTTCCTTAAGTTTTGTCCATGAGTGTAATATCTTGGAGATTATCTAATCCAGTACAGTAGAACAACCTCTCTGTAAAAGACCACACCTAGTTGCAGAGTCAAAGTGTCCTTTACAGAGAGGTGTTCTCTTACCAGAGAGTTACTATTTTTTATATGTTATTTAAAATTTTAAAAAAGTCTTTATGAGCATATTTGTTTATTATTATATAGCATCTTTATTAAACACTTAAGATTGATAAGGTACAATTTGTATTATAGATTATAAACACAAGGTAATAAGAACAAATCCAAATAAATAAATAGTGTGTGACGTTTCGGTAACAGTGTTGTTACCATCTTCATACAAAAGTACTAAATGGTAGGTTTTGTCTGAAGATGGTAACAACGCTGTTACCGAAATGTCACACACTATTTATTTATTTGGATTTGGTCTTATTACCTTGTGATTATGAACACTTAAGAGAGAAATGGTTATAGTAAACTAGTTGAAAACAACTTTAAAACATTGAAAATGAATTTTCGTTTAAAATATATATGTAATATATTTACACACACACAAATTCAATTTTCTGAATTGTCTGCAAGCAGAAATCATTAAAAAATGCATTAGGAAAGTGTCTGTAATTTGAAGGTGTCTGCTAGTGCGAACGTATTTTCAGTGGGAGGACAATTTTGGGGGTAAAAACTGTCAGTTGTTTAGAAGTGTCCTCTAAGGAAGATTCTACTGTACTAATGTGAGAAGATAAAACAATGTTAACTACGATCCATTAGCTCACCATCAATTATAAGAAATATAAATGAATAAAACAAAGCATCAAGGGCTGCGTATCTTTATTTATATATATATATCTTTATAAAGATACGCAGCCCTTGATGCTTTGTTTTATTCATTTATAAATCGTACAGGGCTTTTCCAATTGATTATAAAAATTTCAACTATTTTTCAATGCGTATGTTTCTTTTCTAAATTAAAAAATATTCTACTTTCCTTAATGCAATATAATAAATTAATAGGAAGTCCTGGCTCATCAGTGGTGAACCCTTCCAGGGGTTTCACCAGTTTAATCTACCAATATGCTCTATTATTGCACATTGGGCTGTTTTGCTTTTATACCGATACTGAAGCTGACCTTTTTGAAAATTTCGTATAAACTATGCATATAAGCTTTGAGGACAGTAGTAATACATATAATTATAAAAATAAATTATATACAGTAATACCTCGATAAAACTAATCAGGGATATATCAACTCCGCCTTTGCCGGTCCCAAGCCTGGATGAAAAAGGAGGAGGGGGAGCAGTAACAAGCTCGCTAAAAAACCTGGGTTCAGCTGGCCTGGCTGATAGTACCCTGTAAGGGCTCCAGGGATACAGGATGAGCAGCGTTTGTACTCCATGTTAGGAGCGGCTGCACATGGCGTCTGTTCCTCATGTCAGAGGCGGCCATTTATTTTGGAGCTAAGTCGGCCTGCCACTGAGTAGTGCTCCCAGTCTTAATGACAAAGGCAGATGCATTCTACTTCACCCAGTGTGAAGATAAGAAAGAAGAAGAAGAAGGGATATATCAAACCTTCCCTTATAATGAACTTGATTTAATCCCCATTTTATAATTCAGTGAACTATGGCTATAGTGAACCAAAAGTTCAGTCCCATTGGTTTCGCTATAAAGGAGTTTTACAGTATTTAATGTATAAATAATAAAAACTAAAGGTAATAAGAGACCAAATATAAATAAATAGTTTGTGACATTTTGGTAAGAGCATTGTTACCATCTTGAAACAAAAGTACTGAATGACAGTATCTGATGATGGTAACAATGCTGTAACCAAAACGTGACACACTATTTATTCGGATTTGGTCTTATTACCTTTTGTTTATTTAATGCTGATGGATGTTTCAGCCTCCGCCATCTTGGAGCTATGCCAGAACGGGAAAGGGATCTGCGTGACATCAGGGCCATGCCAGGATCATGGAGGCAAAGACATCGGAGCATGTGACAGACCACGGGAAGGTGGCTTCATCTGCTGTGAAGGCTTTGGGAACCCTCCTGTCACCAGCTGAGAGAGAGAATTGGATGTTTCCACTACTCTCCAATATTGTCACTGGGGTGCTTGAATAAAGGTGGATCAAAAATACTCAGCGTGGCTTCTATGTATCTATACTCATATATAAAGTAAAAACAATTGTATTAGTTCTTATGGTTTATATGGTCAGAGGTAGGTCTTCTTTATGTTATACTAGCCGAATGACCCGGGCAACGCCCATGTTTTACCCGATTGAATGTTTTGATTCAAATACTATTTGTTACAATTATAAATTGGCGCCTTAAATAAATGCATATATTAGTTAATAACTATAGCCTATGTGCTTTATCTGTCTATGTACTGTTGGCTTCCGTAGGCGTCTCTTACTGGGAAAAAGAAAGAGAGGATTCCATTTGGTTATTAACTAATATATGCATTTATTTAAGGAGCGACCCGCTCCAACACAATAGTTACAGAAATGGGGGGGGGCAAAGGTGGCGTGATTGTAGCCGACCAATAGGAGGGCGTCATTCCAAAGAAAAAGCAAACGGTGACAGAGATGACAAATGATTAGGAGATGAAGAATTAAGAACGGATGACGCTCGTAACTGTATATAGAATATGACTCTTAAAGCTGTAAACGTATTTTTAACCTTCACCATTTTTTTTTGTTTAATCATCCCTAGTATACACATGATACTGGGCATGATAATCATGGTGGGTAAAAGTTAGCAACTGCTTTTACTGGAAGTACACCACATATCTACACTGTGAAAAGCAGTTCGACTTTTGCACACACAAATGTGCCAGAACCCCCGTTTGGTTACTTGCACTCACTGATAGGATTGGACTTTTACAAGAATCGAGGGTCATTGGAGCAATTTATATTAGAAAAAAGTGCCCAATGCGGGATTAGATCCCAGGTCATAGCAATGGAAAACCAACAGTTTAGACCATCCTTCCACCGACCCCATAACCATCACCAACATATTCAACAACAATGAGGTAGTCCCAAGGTAATAACACCAAATCCAAATAAATAAATAGTGTGTGATGTTTTGATAACAGCATTGTTACCATCGTCAGACAAAAGTATTGAATGATAAATTTTAACACAGCATGTTTTAAATAGTTACTGTTATCATGGATTATAAACACAAGGTAATAAGACCAAATCCAAATAAATAGTGTGTGACGTTTCAGTAACAACATTGTTACTATCTTCAGACAAAAGTACTAATGTACTTTTCAGTTTAGTTTTCAGTACATTTCATTTATTTGGATTTGGTCTTATTATCTTGTATGTATAATCTATAATCCAGTTTGTGCATTATCAATAAGGTAGTCCATTATATAACGTAGAAAGATGTGGAGTGTTGCAATGACAAAAGTAATCAAATACCATGTCACAATTGTCAGTTGTGACACCGCAGAGATTAATTTCATTCTTTCAGGAAGCCATCAAATTAGAATATAAATTGTGGATAACACACCTGCGGAAAAATCATCCATTATTGGCTTAAAAAAACAAACTCATCATTGAAACACACCAGCTGTCACCAGCTCTCTGATAACAGCCTGCAGCTATACTCCTCTCTGAGCTAACTTACAGGTGACATAGATTGAATGATGGAAGTTTCAGTTACCTTGGAGCAATGCTCCTCTGCAGCTTGAACAAGAAAGGGGTCTGTGTGAGATGGCAGTCTTACAAAAAGAACTTCAATGGAGACACAAGATCTCTGTTTACTCTGTTACCAAAATGTCACTCACTATTTATTTATTTGGATTTGGTTTTATTACCTTGTATTCATTGGGTTGGTGGAAGGTTGGTCTAAACGGTTGGTTTTCGATCGCTACGACCTGGGTTCAATTCTCGCATTGGGTACTTTTTTCTGATTTAAAAAAAAAATGCTACAATTGCCCCCATTTCTTGCAAAAATCCAATCCCACCAAGGAGTGCAAGTAACCAAATGGGGCTCTGGAACATTTGTAAATCGAACTGCTTTTCACATGTGGTGCACTTACAGTGAAAGCAGTCACCTACTTCTAACCACCATGATTATGCACCTTGCATTAGATGCACTAAACAGGACCTTTGGGAGAGGCCGCTGCTCATCATAAAACAGCTCAAGGAGCATGAACTCATGGAATTCGTGTAATCTTTACACAAGGGGATAAGAAACAACACCATGATTATCATGACCTGTACCATGTGCACTAGGGATAAGCAAAAAAAAACCTTAAGTTTATAATCTAGAATCCAAATTATGCCTTATCATCATAATTGTTGTTGTTTCTTATCCCTTTGTGTAAAGATTACACCAATTCCATGAGTCCATGCTCCTCCAGCTGTTTGATGATAAGCAGCAGCCTCGCCCAAAGGTCCTGTTTAGTGCATCTAATGTAAGCCAAAATGTGTTCTGGAGCTGCAGGTTCCAAGCTACATTTTGGGCAGGTAGAGTAGATTTTGTTGTTATTTTCTAATTATCAATAATAAATGGTATGTTTCAGTAATAGGATTGTTACCATCATCAGACAAAAAATACTGAATGTACTTTTGTACTTTTCTCTGATGAGGGTGAAAAGAACTCTTGAATAAGGTCTTCTTCTTTCTTATCTCCACTCAATCACACTAAGGTATCAAGCTTGTAAAGCTTGAGACTTTTGATGGTATCTGCCGGGGAAGAGTAGAGCTCATCAATGGATGAGTCAATACAGTCAATAATGTATCTTGGGGTTGCAGGCTGAGAATTGCGCTTAGTACATAGTGGGAAACCCTGCAACCATTTTGAATAAGGTATTTTGAATGAACTATTAACATAAGCTTTGAGGACACAATAGAAACACATAATTATAAATATAAATAACTTACTTGGAGCATATGATAATACATCCCTCAACACTATTCCCATTTAACTTGAATATTTCAGTATATGTGTGTGTGACAGATAAGCTACAATAATGTATATGGAACTTCAGTACCTCAGTGTTCTGCGGTGTCTTCTTCGGGGTCAGGATAATCTGGAAACCCTGAAAGAAAAACATTTCTTAAATCTTTCAAACAAAATAAAGAAAGGTAAATAAAGGCACTGACATAGCTTGGTAAAACTGGAAATGGGGAAAAGAGATATGCAAAATTTGAATAAAGAATTTGCACCTTAAGTTTTGTCCATGAGTGTATATTGGTTATCTCGTGTGTCTTCAATAAAGGTCACTGTAATATATTTCAGAGTTATTGTCTGAATCCCAAAATACATGTTGAAAGGTACAACTTACTTAAGTTTTATCCATGAGTGTATATATATATATAATTTATATTTCTGAAAATAGAGCAATCCATATTTAAATCGTAGGTAATAAAAAGTCATATATTTGCAAATAAATATTTTTATTCAATCCAATATATGCCTTATATCTAAATATATACACAGTAGAACCTCCCTGTAAAAGACACCTAATTTCAGAATCAAAGTGTCCTTTAGAGAGAGGTGTCCTCTTACAGGAGAGTTGCTAAATAGTAAAAATGATAAGTTTTACGAATAAAAACTGTCCTTTGTAGAGAGGTGTCCTCTAGCACGAGTGTCCTCTCATGGAGGTTCTACTGTATAAATAATAAATTTATAAAATATATATACAGTTAAACCTGTCGCCCCCTCTTGGGACTCACCAAAATAGGGTGCTATAGAGAGGGGGTGTTATAGAGAGGTCACTTTTAATGTAAATATCTCATCGTACTACGTATTTCAAATCGGGGGCTATAGAGAGGGGGTGTTATAGACAAGTCACTTTTAATGTAAATATCTCATTGTACTACGTATTTAAAATCGGGGGCTATAGAGAGGGGGTGTTATAGAGAGGTCACTTTTAATGTAAATCTCATCGTACTACGTATTTAAAATCGAAGGCTATAGAGAGGGGGTGTTATAGACAGGTCACTTTTAATGTAAATCTCATCATACTACGTATTTAAAATCGGGGGCTATAGAGAGGGGGTGTTATAGACAGGTCACTTTTAATGTAAATATCTCATTGTACTACGTATTTAAAATCGGGGTCTATAGAGAGGGGGTGTTATAGACAGGTCACTTTTAATGTAAATATCTCATTGTACTACGTATTTAAAATCGGGGGCTATAGAGAGGGGGTGTTATAGACAGGTCACTTTTAATGTAAATCTCATCGTACTACATATTTAAAATCGGGAGCTATAGAGAGGGGGTGTTATAGACAGGTCACTTTTAATGTAAATATCTCATTGTACTACGTATTTAAAATCGGGGGCTATAGAGAGGGGGTGTTATAGATAGGTCACTTTTAATGTAAATATCTCATTGTACTACGTATTTAAAATCGGGGTCTATAGAGAGGAAGGCGCTATTTAGAGGGGATGCTACAGACAGATTCAACTGTATATAAGCATGGAAACAACATCTCCTGATTGTGCAAATGAAGAATTGCTGAAGACTTGAAGCAGGTCAACCACAATGCTCAGAATACAGGAGTGTTTCAACACAATGTCAAGATAAATGATGAAAGAATACCCACCTGCTGTAAACGTTGACAAATAAGCTCTGAGAAAGCTTCCTTGGCATTAAGAGGCCGGTAGTGTTTGGATTCCTCAGCTCCTCGGAAACATCTGAGTAACATCCCAGTTGTCATAGCTGTCAGCCACAGTTTTGTTAAAAAAGCTTTGTCATAATTTTATTAACCATCTGAAGCAGTATATTATCAAAAGCACAAAATCATTAGGTGAAAATATGATTGTTAAGTTTTTATTCAGCCAATCTCTTTCGAGCATTTCTAGAAGGGCAGATAAGCTTGAAAGCTCAGCTAGATGAAAAACTTTACAAGAAACTTTTTCTCCTCGTGATTTTGTATTTTTTATGAAAAAAATCTTTGGTGAATTTTAAATATCCTATATTACCAAGACCTCAAAAGAAGCAATAACTAGGGTATATGTAGATAAGTCCATTCAAATTTGTCCCATATCAAAATAGATATAGGTTGTCATGAAACAGAATCATGTCTTTTTGCAATATTGGTCCGAAATACTCAAATTTTAAAAAATTCATAACTCGGTAGTTAATTCACATTTTTAGATGGGAGTTTCTTCCCTTATTCAGGGTTTTGGTCTTACAAAAGAAATTATCAAAATTGGTATAGATTGTCTTAGAACCTATCTGGTCACTTTTACAAAATTGTTTCAAAAGACTCAAATTTGACTCATAGGCCATTCATTGTTGCACATGTATGGTCGCTACAGGATCCTATATTTCATATCAGAACAATAGAGGAATGTACTGAATGATTTGAAACCATCTCTGTATGAAGACATATAAACAGAATCCAGTGAGTGTCACAACTCGGGTAAAAAAAAAGAACCAATCATCACCTGTGAAGAGCCAAGTCAGAACCAATGGCTTCAGAATGTAGTGGATAGTCCCCTGAGACCTCATAGGAGTTGTTGAGGGTCACGTCGTCCGGGTAGTAGTCCGTGGTGATGGGGAGACAGGCTGGGATCACCAGGGACTTCCAATCCACCCCTGATATTAACATGGTTAGGAAATTTGATATATTAATGACGCACACTCAGTACTTTTGTCTGAAGATGGTAACAACACTGTTACCGAAACATCACACACTATTTATTTATTTGGATTTGGTGTCTTATTATATTGTGTTTATAATTCAAATTGTGCCTTATCATTTACTGGTTAGTTTATAAGAATTAATTTGTAAATAGCAGAGAGAATTATTAACTATTTTTGTAAATATATTTATGATTATCTTTCTAACCTGGAAGGTTCAGGTTTCTAATATATATTACTAGACGAATGGCCCGGGCAACGCCCGGGTTTTACCCGAGTGCGTATATATTTTAAAAACGTTTTAATTCAAATACTATTCGTTACAATTATAAATTGGCGCCATGGATGTCACTCTTGTGAAACATCCCGTTCCAAACTGTGTGTTTTTAAAATGTTTTAATTAAAATACTATTCGTTACAATTATAAATTGGTGCCGTGGATGTCTCTCTTGTGAAACGTCCCGCCCCAAACTGTGTGTGTCTTGAAAATATAAAAATGAAAATGTGAACGGAAAAATATGTCCAGGGTAGCCTAGTGGTCATGGCATCTGCCCGGTAAGCGGAAGGTCGTGGGTTCGATTCCAATCCCATCCCTTTTTTTATTTTATCCATTCTGACCAAAATCTATCCGTGAACTTCACGCAGTGAACTTCACACAGACAGAATAAGGCAATTATATAAATAGATAAGTATAATAATAATTATTATTATTATTATTATCATTAGATAATGAAAATGATCATAATGATGATGCGCGCGTTGATGACCAAAATCTATCCGTGAACTTCAGACAGTGAACTTCACACAGACAGAATAAGGCAATTATATAAGTAGATAAGTATAATAATAATAATTATTATTATTAACATCATTAGATAATGATCATAATGATGATGCGCGCGTTGATGACCAAAATCTATCCGTGAACTTCAGACAGTGAACTTCACACAGACAGAATAAGGCAATTATATAAGTAGATAAGTATAATAATAATAATTATTATTATTAACATCATTAGATAATGATCATAATGATGATGCGCGCGTTGATGACCAAAATCTATCCGTGAACTTCAGACAGTGAACTTCACACAGACAGAATAAGGCAATTATATAAGTAGATTGTTTCTCTTTTTATTTTTGATTACTTTTTCTTCTATAATATGTTTATAACTGTTTCTGTTTAAAAAAATGTAAATCAATGCAATTATCCCTATCCGAGATATAACGTTTTGTGTGTTGAAATAAATAAATATAAGAATGAAATGTATAGACTTGGGTTACGTCACTCGGTGAACTCAGATAGCTGAGTGGGTGGAAGGGGGTCGGTGGAAGGATGGTTAAACCGTTTGGTTTACGACCACTACGACCCGGGTTCGATTCCCGCATTGGACACTTTTTTCTGATTTAAAAAAAAAATGCTCCAATAGCCCCCGATTCTTGCAAGAGTTCAAACCCACCAGCGAGTGCAAGTAACCAAACGGGGCTCTGACACATTTGTAAGTGCAACGTCAAACTGCTTTTCACATGTGCAGACATGTGGTGCACTTACAGTAAAAGCAGTCGCTAACTACCCACCATGATTATCATGGCCTGTACCACGTGTACTAGGGATAATAAAAAAAAAGTAAAACTCAGATAGGTGTAAAGATAGAGGCTGCCTGGCCAGCGGCATTCATATTTCAATGAAAAATAGACACTTCGGCCGGTTAGTCAGATAGCTGAGTGACAGAACTCACCAGTAGTGATGGCCGGGGTCCACTCCTGTTCACCAGTGACTCCCCACATCCAGGTCAGGTTCCGGCTGTTCTGCCGGGAGGATGTACGGCCTCCAGTCCTAGTCCAACCTGCACATCTCTCTTTCAGCAATCATTTCAGGAGTTGAATTTTATTTTAATGTAACATAAGGTAACAAGATCAAATCTCTAAATTGGTCAACAACATTCCATATAAACACTTCTTCTTTCTTATCTCCACTCTCTCAATCATATCAGGGTATCAAGCTTGTAGAGCTCTATAATGATATGGTGAAGTAGAATGCCATTAAAATCAAAGAAGACATATCCTGACCACAAGACATGAGCTTTTTAGATGGCAGAGTGCCATCTAGTGGAACAGAATTAGTTAAATTAGTATAATTAGAATAAATTAGTTGATTTGTGTTCCACTAAATGGTGCCCTGGTATCTGTTGTTGTTGTTTCTTATCCCCTTGTGTAAAGATTACACGAATTCCATGAGTTCATGATCTCATGGAATGGGGTAAAAAGGTGCAGCTTTCGTTGATCATGGCACCATGATCCAGGCACACTTTGGTGAAAGTCTGACTTTGCCTGTAATTTGAGGTCGTTTCTAACATGGAAGCCTTTGCTGCCGACTCTAATATGAGTACAGACGCAACTCCTCCATATTCCTGGAGTACCCAGTCAGTTGAATGTGTACTAGGGTTAAGCAAAAAAAGCTCTGGTATCTAAAAAGCTCATGTACTCATGGTCAGGATATGCCTTTTTTATTTTAATACCAACACCTGACCTTTTTTGTTATTTTATTTTTATTAGAATGTCTTTGACAAAAAGACTGGGACAACTACTCAGTAGCTTAGCTCCAATATGTAATGTCTGACATGAGGAACAGACACCATGTACAGCCGCTTCTAACATGGAGTACATCCTGTATCTCTGGAGATCTTACAGGGTACTATCAGCCTGGCCAGCTGAGCCCAGGTTTATTAGCAAGCTTGTAGCTCCCCCTCTTCCTTTTACATCCGGACTTGGGACCGGCAAAGGCGGAGTTATATACATACTTGATAAGGCACAATCAGACTTCCACCAAAGTGTGCCTTGATCATGTGATCAACGAAAGCCACCTCCATTCCATGATATCCATGAGACACTTTCATAAAAACTTGAGATCCACAGAATTGACAACCTTTATAAGGATTAAGTGGAGATAAGAAAGCAATATTTATAAACCAAGAAGGGATAGATTGCCAAATGACACACACACATATATATAAAGGGAACCAAAACTCCACCTTTGCCGGTCCCAACCCTGGATGAAAAAGGAGGAGGGGAAGCAGTAACAAGCTCACTAAAAAACCTGGGCTCAGCTGGCCCGGCTGATAGTACCCTGTAAGGGCTCCTAATCCAGGGATACAGGATAAGCAGTGTTTGTACTCCATGTTAGGAGCGGCTGTACATGGCGTCTGTTCCTCATGTCAGAGGCAGCCATTTCTTTTGGAGCTAAATTGGCCTGCCACTGAGTAGTGCTCCCAGTCTTAATGACAAAGGCAGACACATTCTACTTCACCCAATCATGATGGTTGTCAAATCTCTGTGGAGATAAGAAAGAAAAAGAAGAAGAAGAAGAAGGGAAGCAATATGAGTGAGATGTGGAAAGAACCAACTCACTGTCCCCACTGGAGGCCAGACTGACAGAGCTAGCGGAGGTGGGCAGTCTGTCTTGGTGGTGTTTCTGCTCCCATTCTGTCACCTCTGTACACACACCATATATATTGTTACTTCAATTTACACAGCAGTGACACAATAGCGCACTATATGTTGTTGTTTCTTATTCCTCAAGTCGTTTAAACGATCTCCATTAGGTTCCTTTGTCTCAGCTTTTCTATTATAGTCCTGGGGTTTTCCCTTTTTTGGAGGATTTGATAATATTCAATAGATGTTCAGGACTGGCTGGTTGGGAATCGCATTTGAGGAAATTTCGGGAATGTTTTGATTTTTCCATATCTATACTAGAATAATTTTCATATTCTAAAATAAATTACTCTGTAAAGTCGACCTCCAGATGTCGTGGTTTCCCTATATAAATCCATCGTTGTTGTTTCCCGTTGGCCGGCTCAAATATTTTGTACAAATGTAAATATGTAAAATTTTATTTTCTTCTTTACGCCTCAAATAAGGTATTTTTCTTCTTAATTATATTCATCAGACCAATTAAATTGTGATTCAACCTTTATTTTATTAATATCTTTCACATGTCTGCAATATCACAAACATACTTATGTATAATACAATACACTGCGGCTTGTGATTGCAAAACGACACTTGAAGTTACACCGCATGAGTTTCTTTTCAATGAAAAATCAAAATTTTATTTCAAGGTGAAATATTGACTATTTCTAACCTTTATTTCTATACTTATGTATCCTTAAACAACCTGAGAAAATTCCAAAATCAACAGAAAATCTTTTTTTACAATATATATATATTCAACATAAATTTGCGGGATGATTATTATCATGTACCACCTTAATATTGAAACAAAGGATTATTTTATCGAAGAGAAAATATTTAATCAATAATACAAATAGTGTAACTTATCCAAGTTGGGCTAAAGAGAAGTAATAAACATATCAATTGAGCATTCCATTTATATTTAAATTTCTTTAGATAATAAAAAAGCAAATATTGGATTAAAATAAAAGATTAAATTTACCAATATTTCAGTTGGCTGAATCCCAACCTTTGTCAAGGCATTACATTTTGTATAAACAAACTCAGCGCTGCATAATGTTATAATATCTAACAGTTGAAATAATTTTTTAGTAAAATTTGATCACGCCTCCAGGGAAAAGTATCTTTTTAAAACATTTTTATTCTCTATATTTCGGAACACCCTTCTGCAGGAGAAAACTTGGTATAATTTTTTTAATAATTTTTTCAAAATACAAAGGAGGTGATGGAGGGGGGGGGGGGAATTTGTACATGAAAAAAAAATTATTATTAAAATTACATTCAGAATAAATAGAATAACTTATAATTAAAATCTAAAGATTTAAATATGGATTGCTCTATTTTTTTTTTTTCAGAATAATATAAATTGCTGTAAAAATGTAGATTATTAATTTTTGCAAAATTTTCCACAGTTTAAGTACTTAAGTACAGTTACCTGCAAACATATCAGGATGATCCAGTGGTAGCCGGTACTTGCGCGGAGCCTGGTGTATCTTGTCTGTAGGGAGGAGTGTGCCTTGGTTGTGAGGAATAGCTTGGTAGTGATGCTGTTGCATGAAGATCCCAGTTGGCCCTACGCAGAGACATGATTCCTGCGCATGCTCCACATTGCTGAGGATATACATACCCAAAGGAAATACATGGGTCCATCTCCTACGGTTAGAAGTTAGCTTGATGGTGACACGTGAAGGGTTGAAAGGGTTGATGAGGGCGCGGGTCTTGCGTGGCATTGGCTTCATAAGCGAACTAGACTCGTAGGGAGAAGAGCTTCCAACCATACTGCGGGTTGGTGGAGAAGGATCCTGATCTGTAACAACACTCATTCGTTACTGCAATATATTCTAGCCAGGAGACTTGAAAATATTTTCAATGCAAACAACAAACATAGTTAACATGATTCCACAACTCAAATACAAACGACGACTATATACACAAAAAACTATATATATAGTAAGAAGATGCCTTTTTCTTAATTTATGCACCTTATCCCAGTACAATATCACATTTGTACTATTTTTTCACATTGTGTCGTGGTCTCACGCAATTCTGTCCTTAACTACCCGTTTCATGGTTTTTCAGGATGCCTTAATGACTATTTTTTTTTGGTCGTTGAGATACAGCTTGCACCACGCTGATGAGGGCCAACAGCCCGAAACGCTTCCGTGGTTAGCTTTTCTTGATTAATGAAGCATGGGTTTTTGGCCAATTCTGGAATAATTAAAAATCAACGAGAATAGTTGATATTTATTCCGATAGATGGCGCAAGCCATCAGCAACTTTCAGTTGCACGATAAGAAGATGCCTTTTTTGTAATATACATATACACACAATTATCATCATTAACTCTGTGCAAAACAATTAAATAAAAACAAATATTAAACTAATTAGCTAATATACTACAGTTACAATCTCAGATCAAGTCATTGATGTTGAAACAAAACAGCTGAATGACAAAAAATAGTACAAAAGTGAGAAATTGTACTGAAACCAGAATGATAAACTATAAGAAAGGCATCTCCTGATCATGCAAATAAAAGATACTAATTGCTTGCACCATCTTTTCCGATAGGGGATCGGTGGAAGGATGGTTTAAACCGTTGGTTTTCGACCGCTACGACCCGGGTTCAATTCCCGCATTGGGCACTTTTTTCTGATTAAAAAAAAATGCTCCAATGGCCCCTGATTCTTGCAAAAGTCCAACCCCACCAGTGAGTGCAAGTAACCAAACGGGGCTCTGGCACATTTGTAAGTGCAAAGTCGAACTGCTTTTCACGTGTGTATACATATGGTGCACTTACAGTAAAAGCAGTCGCCTACTTCTACCCACCATGAATATCATGGCCTGTACCATGTGTACTAGGAATAAGCAAAAAAAAAAAAATCTTTTGCAATATTTATTCAGATAAATGGTGCAAGCCATCAGCAATTTTTTATGTCATTCAGGAGATGCCATTTATTTAAAACAGCTGTAGTTAAGTTTTTGGACAGATTAGTTCTATTGGGGAGATCTGTGCATATAATATTTGTTATGCAAATCAAAGAAATGAGAACCAATATGTAAACTAGGTGTGGTGTTTGAAGAAATCAACCACTTTCCCAAGAAATCATTCTATCCAAGCAATCAACCACCAAAGAAGCTGATCCTTGAGGCATTCTGAAAAATCAAGGAATGGGTATTAAAAACTCCAATAGGATCTTATAGACTCTGCAGACATTCGACCTACCACTGAGAACATTGGACCCCAGGGATGCGGAGAGAGCAGGGGGTCCGAGGAACTTGCTCGGACCAGAGCCAGGGATAGCAATGGCGGGGGAGGACACGAAAGATCCCATTTTAGGACTAGAGTCCTGGAAGGAGGAGGAGTCCTCAGAGAGCTTGCGGTAACGGCTGGATGAGATCACAGGAGGTGTGCTCTTCTTGCGGAATTTGGACTGTGTAGTCTTGCAGGTGGAGCCGGACTGAGCAGATGTGATCCTGGGAAACAACAGTGCTTCAATTCAAGATCATTAGGGGGACTTTGTGGTCACTCTGAGGGGTTAGAATAAAATCCTCAAAATCTCAGATCCTACTACCAAGCTACCAACTTGGTCCCACGTTCTTCTTTCTTTCGTATCTCCACTTAATCATATCAGGGTATCAAGCCTGTAGAGCTTGTTGATGGTGTCTGCTGGGGATGCTGAGTAGAGCTCATCAATGGATGAGTCAATACAGTCAATAATGTGGTTTGGGGTTGCAGGTTGACACTTAGTACATAGTGGGGAAACCTTGCAACCATTCTGGAAAGTCATTGTCCGTAGATGACCAGACTTAAGTCTGGAAATCAAAGACTGTTGTTTTCTTAGGAGGATAGAATTGGTGCTTGTCCTTCCTGCTCTGTACCAGTCATGTGTAGATTTCCATTCTTGCAGGGTTGGTTGGGTCCCAAGTGATATTGTTATAGTGAGGTTCAACTATAAATGTGTTTGATATCAGCAATTTATACTTTAAAAGTATTCAAAATTAAGTATATACACTCATGGACAAAACTTAAGGAAGTTGTACCTTTCAGCATGTATATCAAGACAATAACTCTGAAATATATTTGATACACACACACACACAAGCCTTTATTAAGACATTCTGTCTTATACAGACGATTCCCCTGTTAGAAATGAATCTAAAAAGAAATGAGAAGCAGGGGAAGAAATTGAATCCTCGCTCAGAAAAGAGAAAAATAAGAAAAGGAAAGAATATCTATGTACAAAAGTTGAGACTATATGAAATATATTTGATACACTGTGACCTTTTTTGAAGACACAAGAAATATAAAAGGGTGAACAAAATTACCCCCATCTCTTTTAAATGAATAGATGAACAGAGACATCCCCTGCGGTCCCCCCTGGACTCTTGGAATATTCGACCAAATTCTGGTTCGTTTCCAAGGTGACTAACGTGGCACCCATTTTCCAATGAAGATCAACACCTACTCACATATTCTCATGCCCAGCAATGGCCGCAGACTTGCAGAAAATCGACTTAGACCCTGAGCAGCAGCTTTACACACCCAAGATAGTGGATATTGCTGCTGCTGTGATGGAGATACATGGAGACATCTGAGACACTTCTTTGGACACGACAACAACAACAACAGCAACAACCAGAGACATCAAAATATGAAACTTCCTCAGGTTTTGTCCATGAGTGCCCTAGTTTGTCAGAATTATCAAAAATTGAGACCAAATCCTTATAAAAAGGATGATAAAGTATGGTGAGAGAGGTTTGCCTTGTACTGTCTGGTATATTGGTAGATTCTGTAGGCCAACATCAAACTTTCATTTGTCTATAGTACTTCTTTGGGGGTCGGTAGAAGGATGGTCTAAACCATTGGTTTTTGAACGCTACAACCCAGGTTCGATTCCCGCATTGAGCACTTTTTTCTGATTAAAAAAAAAAATAAAATTCTCCAATTGCCCCTGATTCTTGCAAAAGTCCAACCCCACCAGCGACTGCAAGTAACCAAACGGGGCTCTGGTACATTTGTAAGTGAAAAGTCGAACTGCTTTTCACATGAGCACTTATGCCCTTATGGGTGCACCTACAGTAAAAGCAGTCGCCAACTTCTACCCACCATGATTATCATGGTTTGTACCACGTGTACTAGGGATAATAAAAAAAAAAACTTCTGAAAAATATCGGTAAAGTGGCTATTTATAATCAGAGAATGTATAATAACCATCCAAATTTCATGGGTGGTTATTCTTTTTATACACATATCAAAACAGATAAATCACAATTTGGATTATAGATTATTATACAAGAAAATAAAGACCTAATCCAAATAATTTATTAGTGTGTGACGTCAACAACATTGTCACCATCATCAGAAAAAAAGAATTTTTTTTTTTTATTTTAACATATCAAAACACAAAAAGAGATATTTGTTTGGCAAAAAAATAATAGACAGTGAGAGAGGGACTTACTTGGAATGATTGGGACACTCAAAGACTTGAGCGTCGTATTCATCGTAGTTGAACATCAGTCCAAAGGTGGAGTCCACGGGTCCATCTGGACCCAACATACCTCTCATGGATTACATTTGATCCATGGTATGTACCTGTGTGAGTGGGTACTGGAGAGAAATAAGAAGAAGAGAGAGAGAGAGAAAAAAACTTGAAAATATACAGTTAAACTTGTCTATTGCACCCCCTCTCTATACCACTCCATTTTGGTGAGTTCCAAGAGGGGGCGCTATAGACAGGTTTAACTGTATATAAATTATTTTGTAGATGATAACACTTTTCAACCTTGTGGGATAAGATGGAGTGATGCTATAATGAGGTCTTTAACTGTATGAAATTTAGAATCTGGTGGGACTGAAACTCTGGGTTAGAAGACTGGGGCTATATCCAAAAGGTCACAGAAAAGCTTATGTAAACATATAAATTACATAGTTAGATTTGGTCTTGTTACCTTGTGATGATGTTGAAATATCAAAATTATTATAAACAGTAGAGTCTGCCACGAGAGGCCTCAGTCTAAAAATTTGGTTAAACCCTGAAGTGGTCTCTCATCAGAGGTTCTATTTTGATTGAAAGACTCCGGTAGAGAACAAGTAACATTCTAATGGGACAGCTAACATAAAAGGGAGAGAATGAAAGAGCCGGAATAAGCTTTCAACTTTATTCTTGTAAAGAAGGACACAGGGGGGTCGGTGGAAGGCTGGTCTAAACCGTTGGTTTGCGACTGCTACGACCCGGGTTCGTTTCCCGCATTGGACACTTTTTTCTGATATAAAAAAAAATAATGCTCCAATCGCCCCCGATTCTTGCAAAAGTCCAACCCCACCAGCGAGTGCAAGTAACCAAACGGGGCTCTGGCACATTTATTTGTAAGTGCAAAGTCGAACTGCTTTTCACACGTGTAGACATGTGGTGCACTTACAGTAAAAGCAGTCGCTAACTACCCACCATGATTATCATGGTCTGTACCACGTGTACTTAGGGATAAGCAAAAAAAAAAAAAGAAGGACACTCATTACCTTGTGTTTATAATCTATAATCCAAATTGTACCTTATCATTGGAGATTTGGTCTTATTACCTTGTGTTTATAATCTATAATCAAATTGTACCTTATCATTGGAGATTTGGTCTTATTACCTTGTGTTTATAATCTATAATCCAAATTGTACCTTATCATTGGAGATTTGGTCTCATTACCTTGTGTTTATAATCTATAATCCAAACTGTGCCCCTTATCAAAAATTATTTTTGTAATCTCCAAATTTCAGGCATGAAAATCCTTCTACAAGATAAGCAAATTTATTGAATTTTATTTTCTTCTTTAGAAGGACTATCATGCTTAAAAGCTAGAAATCTTAATAAAATTTTTCAATTTTTTTTCAAAAATTTCAAAATCTTATTTATGGAAACTTTATGCTTTTACCTTAATATTCAAATGACAAAAGTCAGTTTACTGGACAGAAACCAGAGAGAGAGAGAATTTATTAAGCAAGATAACAGCAGTAAAGAGTAAAGCATCACAAGTTTTACTGTAAGTGGAAAAAAAAGGAGAAAAATCTTTTAAAGATAAAGAATAAAAGAAAATAAGACCTAATCCAAATAATTTATTAGTGTGTGACGTTTTGGCAACAACGTTGTCACCATCATCAGACAAAAAATAATTTTCTTCATTTTAATCATTTTATTCTTTTGTCTGATGATGGTGACAACGTTGTTGCTGAAACATCACACATTAATAAATTATTTGGATTAGGTCTTATTTTCTTTTATTATAATCTATAATCCAAATTGTGCTTTATCATTAAAGATAAAGAAGAAAACCAAAAGAGGCATATCTTGACCAGGCTCACATGATTTTTTCTAGAAAATCTCATCTAGAAAAGCTCATTTGAGCCTGGTCTGAATATGCCTCTTTTATTTTTAATATCAAGACCTGACCTATTTTATATATTTTTTCTTATTTTTCACATAAAAAAGAAAATAAACGACAAAAATTATGACAAAGGCATATTCGCTGGGCGTTAAAATCACAAGGGAATAAAAGACCCAATCACAAATATATAAATAGCATGTGATATTTAGGTAACAGCGTTGTTACCATCAACAGACAAAGTCTTCTTCTTTCTTATCTCCACTCAATCATATTAGGGTATCAAGCTTGTAAAGCTTGAGATTTGACAACTATCATGTCTGGGTGAAGAGAATGCGCCTGCCTTTGTCATCAAGACTGGGAGCACTACTCAGTGGCAGGCCGACTTAGCTCCATAGGAAATGGCCGCCTCTGACATGTGGAACAGACACCATGTGCAGCTGCTCCTAACAATGGAGTACAAACGCTGCTCATCCTGTATCCCTGTATTAGGAGACCTTACAGGGTACTATCAGCCGGGCCAGCTGAACCCAGGTTTTATAGTGAGCTTGTTACTGCTCCCGCTCCTCCTTTTTCATCCGGGTTTGGGACCGGCAAAGGTGGAGACAAAAGTACTAAATGAGTATTCAACAGTAACAACACTGTTAGCAAAAGATCACACACTATTTATTTATTTGGATTTGGTCTTATTACTTGGTGTTTCTAACCTATAATCCAAGCATGACTTTATCAAAGATTGGTAGCTGCCATTTAACAGACCAACAGAGTATTTAAATTTACACACCCAAACCATTAAATATTAAACTTATTTACATATTAAGAAAAAAGCCTATCTTGATCATCTTTTTTTCTGAATAAAAATTGCTCCAATGGCCTCCCTGATTCTTGCAAAAGTCAAGTCCATTAGTGAGTGCAAGTAACCAAACAGGGCTCTGGTACATTTGTAAGTGTAAAAGTTGAACTGCTTTCCACATGTGTAGACATGTGGTACACTTACAGTAAAAAGCAGTTACCAATTACTACTCACCATGATTATCATGGCCTATACCATGTATACTTAGGGATAAATAATAAAAAAAAAGAACACCCACCTCCAAAAGAAATTTTGAAATCCTTTGGTGAATCCTCGAAACATCCATGTACCATGTGAGAAACCTTTGGGCCAGTTTCTGGATGGAAGAGGAGAAAAACACATTGTGTCAAATCTTTGAAGTGGCTTCAGGTCAAAGAGAAATAATTATAGACAGGAGAGCGCAGAGTGGTAATTTGATATGTTTTACAATTCTTTTTTTAAGATATAATTCTAATAAAAGAAAATAAGACCTAATCCAAATAACTTATTAGTGTGTGACGTTTCGGCAACAACATTGTCACCATCATCAGACAAAAGAATAAATGAGAAAAAATATCATGATGGTAACAATGCAGTTACCGAAACATCACACACTAATAAATTATTTGGATTAGGTCCTATTTTCTTTTATTATAATCTATAATCCAAATTGTGCTTTATCATAAAGGTATAATTCTGCTAATTTTTCATATATCTTTCAAAAAAAAGTTGCATACTTATTTTTTTCAAATGCAGCCAAACTTCTTTAATTCCGCACTTCAAGGAATAAGAATTTGTGGTTGATTTAAACTTAATTAAATTAAAGAAAATATTCTTTTTTTGGGGGGATTTGAAAAAAAAAAAGGTTGAGTTATAGTACTGAATATTATAATCTATAATCCAAATTGTGCCTTATCATTTATGCAATATATAGCTATAAATTAAATAGATAAAATTGACAAGGCACAATTTGGATTATAGATTATAAACACAAGGTAATAAGACCATTTTTTATTTGGATTTGGTCTTATTACCTTGTGTTTAAATATATAAAAAATATGTGCTATAAATAGACAAGTAAATTCAAATTAAAAAAAAAGAAGCTTATAAGAAACACACAAAAAGAAGATAACAGATAAGCAAAAAATCCAGATAATGCAGAGAGTAAGAGCAAATACCACATGGTTTATACTTTCAAACACAGTATGTAAATAGAACAAGATCTGCACCCCTTGTACACCCAAGTTTATACTTTCAAACACAGTATGTAAATAGAACAAGATCTGCACCCCTTGTACACCCAATTTTATACTTTCAAACACAGTATGTAAATAGAACAAGATCTGCACCCCTTGTACACCCAATTTTATACTTTCAAACACAGTATGTAAATAGAACAAGATCTGCACCCCTTGTACACCCAATTTTATACTTTCAAACACAGTATGTAAATAGAACAAGATCTGCACCCCTTGTACACCCAATTTTATACTTTCAAACATAGTATGTAAATAGAACAAGATCTGCACCCCTTGTACACCCAATTTTATACTTTCAAACACAGTATGTAAATAGAACAAGATCTGCACCCCTTGTACACCCAAGTTTATACTTTCAAACACAGTATGTAAATAGAACAAGATCTGCACCCCTTGTACACCCAATTTTATACTTTCAAACACAGTATATAAATAGAACAAGATCTGCACCCCTTGTACACCCAAGTTTATACTTTCAAACACAGTATGTAAATAGAACAAGATCTGCACCCCTTGTACACCCAAGTTTATACTTTCAAACACAGTATGTAAATAGAACAAGATCTGCACCCCTTGTACACCCAAGTTTATACTTTCAAACACAGTATGTAAATAGAACAAGATCTGCACCCCTTGTACACCCAAGTTTATACTTTCAAACACAGTATGTAAATAGAACAAGATCTGCACCCCTTGTACACCCAAGTTTATACTTTCAAACACAGTATGTAAATAGAACAAGATCTGCACCCCTTGTACACCCAAGTTTATACTTTCAAACACAGTATGTAAATAGAACAAAATCTGCACCCCTTGTACGCCCAATTTTATACTTTCAAACACAGTATGTAAATAGAACAAGATCTGCACCCCTTGTACACCCAAGTTTATACTTTCAAACACAGTATGTAAATAGAACAAGATCTGCACCCCTTGTACACTCAAGTTTATACTTTCAAACACAGTATGTAAATAGAACAAGATCTGCACCCCTTGTACACCCAAGTTTATACTTTCAAACACAGTATGTAAATAGAACAAAATAAGACCAAATTCAAATAAATAAATAGTGTGTGAAATTTTGGTAACAGCATTGTTATCGAATTTACTTGGATTTGTTCTTATTACTTTGTGTTTAAATGTTGCAATGTTTGTCAGGTTTCTGCAACAGCATTGTTACCGAAATGTCATAAACATTTCAATATTTAGTACTTTGTCTGATGATGGTAACAACGCTGTTACTGAAACATCACAAACATTTCAATAATTTGAATTTGATCTTGCTACTTTATGTTTTCTAAACCTATAATCCACAAATTGTGTGCAACTTATCAATACCAATCATTATTAAAACAAATATATTATGTTGTTGTTTCTTATCCCCTTGTATAAAGATTACACAAATGCCATAAGTTCATGCTCCTCGAGCTGTTTTATGATAAGCAACAGCCTCTCCCAAAAGTCCTGTTTAGTACATCTAATGCAATGTGTTCTGCAGGTGCCAAGCTACATTTTGGACAAGTGGGATATATACAGTAGAACCTCCCTTTGGCGGACACCCAGCTAGCGAACACCTCTCCACAAAGGATATATTTCATTCGCAAAATTACCATTTTTACAATTTAGCAACTCTCCGGTAAAAGGACAGTTTGGCTCTGTAATTAGATGTTGTCCTTTACAGGGAGGTTCTACTGAATAGGTTAGGCAAACATTCATTCTGGCAGAAGCCGGAGTATTTATCAAGATGAAGGAATAATAAGAAAGGGGAATCTGCGAGAGACATACCTTTATATCTTTCAGTTAATTTGGTGCTGCTCTTGGGCTGGAGAACACACACAGATCCAAGTAACAGCCAAGATAGAAGGAGAACACTTACGGAGGGAAGTTTGATCCTCGGAACAAAATTGGAGTAGTTGAATTGCTTGGGAGATGAATAAAAGCTGCACAAACAACATGCGGCAACACAGAAACAGAAAACATGATGGTGTCACACTCTATGCAAATATATATATATATATATGTAATTCTAAATCCGTCTTTGCCGGTCCCAAGCTCGGACGAAAAAGGAGGAGGGGGAGCAGTAACAAGCTCACTAAAAAACCTGGGCTCAGCTGGCCCGGCTGATAATACCCTGTAAGGGCTCTTAATCCAGGGCTACAGGATGAGCAGCTTTTGTACTCCATGTTAGGAGTGGCTGCACATGGCGTCTGTTCCTCATGTCAGAGGCGGCCATTACTTTTGGAGCTAAGTCAGTGGCCTGCCACTGAGTAGTGCTCCCAGTCTTAATGACAAAGGCAGACACATTCTACTTCATCCAGTCATGATGGTTGTCAATGCTTTACAACCTTGATACCCTAATGTGATTGAGTGGAGATAAGAAAGAAGAAGAAGAAGAATATGTAATTCTATTGTCTTATGTACATAGTTTGCTTGAATACCATTTGTATGATTCCACCCTTTAGTGTTGTTGTTTCTTATCTCCATTAGCAATGATTACACGAATTCCATGAGTTCATGCTTCTCAAGCTGTATCACCCTGTTACCACCTTATTGTTTGCAGAAGAGCATTACATTATGCAAATATCTATATGCAATTTTACTGTTCTAAAATCAAATGTCTATAATTTTCTTGAATAACATTTCTGAGATTCCACCCTTCAGTGTAGCATATATAAGCAGAATGATCCAATACAGAATTATAGCTCAAAGAAGCGGTCTGGTGGATTAAATTGGCAAAACCACTGGGAGGGTTCACCACTGATGAGTCAAGTCCTCCCAATATTTTTGTCATCATAGTAAGGATAGTAGAAGTTTGTATTATGTGTAAAAAAAACGTTTGTGATTTAATGCTTTCATTTCCTAAATATAGATAATGTGTTATTGCTTTTAACTATCAAAAGCGGGGGGTCGGTGGAAGGCTGGTTAAACCGCTTGGTTTTCGACCACTAGGACCCGGGTTCGATTCCCGCATTGGACACTTTTTTTCTGTTTAAAAAAAAATGCTCCAATGGCCCCCAATTCTTGCAAAAGTCCAACCCCACCAGCGAGTGCAAGTAACCAAACAGGGCTCTGGCATTTGTAAGTGCAAAGTCGAACTGCTTTTCACATGTGTAGACATGTGGTGCGCTTACAGTAAAAGCAGTCGCTAACTACCCACCATGATTATCATGGCCTGTACCACGTGTACTAGGAATAAGCCAAAAAAAAAAAACTATCAAAAGCAACTGCAAAAAGCTTTATTAAGACCTTTTAGTCTTATACAGATTCTGTAGGATACATGCAGGAATAACAATAAATGGACTAGTACAGGATCGACCTTTTCCTTCACGAGTTGGAGTGAGTCATTGAATTACGTTCCAAGTCAACACTTGCTTTGTATTAACCCACCTGAGGTTGATCCAATGGGGCATGTTGTAGTCATCTCCGATAGCGCAGGAGCTCGGGGTGGGGTGTTTGTTGTGGAACTGCGTGATACATACATTGAACATCAACAGTTGGTAGTGATACTTATCCAAAGTACACCATGATAATCTTGGTGTGTAGTAAATGCCTAGTTTTACTGTAAGTTCACCACATGTCTACATATGTAGAAAGTGTTTGCACTCATTTTACACTCGTGGACAAAACTTAAGGAAGTTGTACCTTTCAGCATGTATATCGGGATTGAGACAATAACTCTGAAAGATATTACAGTGACCTTTATTGAAGACACACGAGATAACCAATATACACTCATGGACAAAACTTAAGGAAGTTGTACCTTTCAGCATGTATATCAGTATTCAGACAATAACTCTGAAAGATATTACAGTGACCTTTATTGAAGACACACAAGATAAAGTGTGAACAAAATTGCTTCTATCTTCTTAAAAAAAAAAAATAGATGACCGGCGGACATCAAACATTTTCCACTTCCTTAAGTTTTTGTCCATGAATGTACTTGCACTTACTGGTGAGGTTAGACTTTTGCAAGAATTTTGGGAATCAATGAAGTAATTCTTTTATTTCAGAAGAAAGTGCCCAATGCTGAATTCTTATCCCAGGGCTGTGACTGTATAAGATCGACAGTTCTATATCACTCCTTCAACCAAATCCCTTCATCAATGGTTTAATGATCTAAAAATGATAAATTAACAATTTAATAACACAAAGAGAACTCCGCCTTTGACAGTCCCAAGCAGGATGAAAAAGGAGGAGGGGGAACAGTAACAAGCTCACTAAAAAACCTGGGCTCAGCTGGCCCGGCTGATAGTACTCTGTAAGGGCTCCTAATCCAGGGATACAGGATGAGCAGCGTTTGTACTCCATGTAAGGAGCAGCTGAACATGGCGTCTGTTCCTCATGTCAGAGGCGGCCATTTCTTTTGGAGCTAAGTCGGCCTGTCACTGAATAGTGCTCCCAGTCTTAATGACAAAGGCAGATGCATTCTACTTCACCCAGTCATGAAGGTTGTCAAACAGACATCACCAAGGGTCAAAACTTGATACCCTAATATGATTGAGTGGAGATAAGAAAGAAGAAGAAGATAACACAAAGATATAAAACACTGATTTAACAATGACTCAACAAGGGTAGTAACAATTGAAACAATGGTTTGACAATGTGGCATTGTTACTGATCTTAAATAATGATATTAATAAATAATTGGAACAATTTCTGACAAAAAATGTATATCAATGAGTCAATAAATTTCTATAGATACGATTTATTTAACAATTTTTTATTATCAATGTGGTGTTTAAAATCGATAATTTGACAACATTTCTTCTTCTTTTTTATCTCCACACTGGGTGAAGTATAATGCGTCTGCCTTTGTCATTAAGACTGGGAGCACTACTCAATGGCAGGCCGACTTAGCTCCAAAGAAATGGCCGCCTCTGACATGAGGAGCAGACACCATGTGCAGCCGCTCTTAACATGGAGTACAAACACTGCTCATTCTGTATCCCTGGATTAGGAGTCCTTACAGGGTACTATCAGCCGGGCCAGCTGAGCCCAGGTTGTTTACCAAGCTTGTTACTGCTCCCCCTCCTCCTGGAGGATAAAACTAATTGAACAAAAATCTATAAACCAACACAATGTAACAAACATATAAAACTATGAAAAAAAGCATCTTCTGATCATGTGACTAAAGTTAATGATGGTTTGTGCCATCTATTGGAATAAATATCAACTAATTATTGATTTTTAATTTTTTGGCACAAGCCATCAGCAAATTTCAGTTGCACAATCAGTAGATGGCTTTTATTCTTAATTTTTCCACCTGTTCCCAGTACAATTTCACTTATGGGGCTCTGGCATATTTGTAAGTGCAAAGTTAAATTGCTTTTCACATGTGTAGACATGTTACAGTAAAAGCAGTCGCCAACTTCTACTCACCATGATTATCATGGCTTGTACCACATATACTAGAGATAAGCAAAAAAAAAAAATAATTTCACTTTTGTACTATTTTTCATATATAACTATGTAATTACACAATACTGATTGACCAATATGCAACAAGGTTAAAAGCAGTATTGTAGGCAGGTTAAGCTTACCTTGAAGAGTGGGACGGCATGGTACGGCTGTTCCCCAAGACACACCAGATCACTGCCGATACCTGGCACAAATCCACATTCTCTTGTTAGCTGACTCAGTCCATACCTACAGTATTCATGTAGTACCACTAGGTGTGTGATCTACACTCATAGACAAAATTTAAGAAAATGGAAAGTCTTTGATATCGCCAGTCACCTATTTATTTGAAGGTGACAAAAGCAATTTAGTTCACACTTGGTTATCTCGTATGTCTTCAATAAAGGTCACTGTAATATCTTTCAGAGTTATAATAAAAGAAAACAAGACCTAATCCAAATAATTTATTAGTGTGTGACGTTTCGGCAACAACATTGTCACCATCATCAGACAAAAGAATAAATTTATTCTTTTGTCTGATGATGGTGACAATGTTGTTGCCGAAACGTCACACACTAATAAATTATTTGGATTAGGTCTTGTTTTCTTTTATTATAATCTATAATCCAAATTGTGCTTTATCATCTTTCAGAGTTATTGTCTCAATCCCGATATACATACTGAAAGGTACAACTTCCTTAAGTTTTGTCCATGAGTGTATATTGGTTATCTCGTATGTCTTCAATAAAGGTCACTGTAATATCTTTCAGAGTTATTGTCTCAATCCCGATATACATGCTGAAAGGTACAACTTCCTTAAGTTTTGTCCATGAGTGTATATTGGTTATCTCGTGTGTCTTCAATAAAGGTCACTGTAATATATTTCAGAGTTATTGTCTCAATCCCGATATACATGCTGAAAGGTACAACTTCCTTAAGTTTTGTCCATGAGTGTATATTGGTTATCTCGTGTGTCTTCAATAAAGGTCACTGTAATATATTTCAGAGTTATTGTCTCAATCCCGATATACATGCTAAAAGGTACAACTTCCTTAAGTTTTGTCCATGAGTGTATATTGGTTATCTCGTGTGTCTTCAATAAAGGTCACTGTAATATATTTCAGAGTTATTGTCTCAATCCCGATATACATGCTAAAAGGTACAACTTCCTTAAGTTTTGTCCATGAGTGTATATTGGTTATCTCGTGTGTCTTCAATAAAGGTCACTGTAATATCTTTCAGAGTTATTGTCTCAATCCCGATATACATGCTGAAAGGTACAACTTCCTTAAGTTTTGTCCATGAGTGTATATTGGTTATCTCGTGTGTCTTCAATAAAGGTCACTGTAATATCTTTCAGAGTTATTGTCTCAATCCCGATATACATGCTGAAAGGTACAACTTCCTTAAGTTTTGTCTCCATGAGTGTATATTGGTTATCTGGTGTGTCTTCAATAAAGGTCACTGTAATATCTTTCAGAGTTATTGTATCAATCCTGATATACATGCTGAAAGGTACAACTTCCTTAAGTTTTGTCCATGAGTGTATATTGGTTATCTCGTGTGTCTTCAATAAAGGTCACTGTAATATCTTTCAGAGTTATTGTCTCAATCCCGATATACATGCTGAAAGGTACAAATTCCTTAATTTTATTGAGGACACAAGAGATATCAAGTTTGAACAAAATTTCCTCTGTCTCCTTCAAAAAAAAAAGACGAATGGCAACATCAAAGACTTTCCACTTCCTTAAGTATTGCCCATGAGTGTAGATATATGTAGTAAGACATCCCATCTGATGAGAAACTACATCCCATAACGAGAGTAAGTTTACCAATGATTTCCAAGCCTTTTATCTCCTGAGAGAATCATTTTATGGATATTTCACATGCATTTTGACACTTTCTAGTTTATTCTAGAACTAGCCGAATGACCCAGGCAACGCCCGTGTTTTACCCGATTGAATGTTTTGAACCAAATACTTTGTTCAAATAATTGTTACAATTATAAATTGGCACCTTAAATAAATGCATATGTTAGTTAATAACTATAGCCTATGTGCTTTATCTGTCTATGTACTGTTGGCTTCCGTAGGCATCTCTTACTGGGAAAAAGAAAGAGAGGATTCCATTTAGTTATTAACTAATATATGCATTTATTTAAGGAGCGACCCGCTCCAACACAATAGTTACAAAAACGAAGAAGCGAGTGGGGGGGGGGGGCAAAGGTGGCGTGATCGTAGCCAACCAATAGGAGAGCGCCATTCCAAAAAAAAGCGAACGGTGACAGAGATGAAAAATTATTAAGAACGCATGACGCTCGTAACTGTATTATATTATAGAAAAAACACATTATTGACTATATTGACTCATCCATTGATGAGCTCTACTCTTCCCCGGCAGACACCATCAAAAGTCTCATGCTTTACAAGCCTGATACCCTAGTATGATTGAGTGGAGATAAGAAAGAAAAAGATTCTAGAATAGGGCCGATTTATTCCCAATTCACCTATTTTAATTTGCATAGAAGAGAATGTGTGTAAGCAGCATATTCAACTGTCAACAAGCAATCCAGTTTCTTGCACCATTTTTGCCAGAAACATACAATGTTGTTGTTGTTGTTTCTTATCCCCTTGTGTAAAGATTACACGAATTCCATGAGTTCATGCTCCTCGAGCTGTTTTATGATGAGCAGCGGCCTCTCCCAAAGGTCCTGTTTAGTGCATCTAATGCAAGCCAAAATGTGTTCTGGAGCTGCAGGTACCAAACTACATTTTGGGCAAGTGGGATAAATTTTGTTATTATTTTCTATCTTCAATGGCTTGAGATGGCCTGTTCTAAATCTTGTTAGTGTTGTTTGATGCTGTCTATTTCTGATGTTCAGAGCTCCTCCTGGGTTCACTCCACTGTACCAACTGTGCTTAGGTGGGATCCTCCAGTTCTTGTTTATTTTTGTTTTGGCTATTGTTTCTATTTCTTTAAAAGTAAGTTTATTTTTCTGTGGCAAGGGTTCTTTTGTGCCTTTTTTCGCTAGCACATCAGCAGCTTCATTGCCTTCAATGCCAACGTGTGACGGTATCCATTGAAGGTGAATTTTTGAGGTTTTTGAGAGTTTTTGGAGATAACCAATTATGTTCCTGCTTACTTTAACATACAATGTAATAGAGTCAATTAAAATCCATAGTTGAGCTGATATATACGTCTTATTTTGCAATTGGAGAATTTTATAGGTATGAAGGTATTGTAAGAGAGTATAGCCTTGGTCTGATGATTTTAGTTGAAAACTTATCATCATGTATTTTCATAATAAAAACCCATAAATAAGCTAATTTTACTGTAATATAACTAAATATACGATTTTAAAATATGTAAAATGAATTTTAATATATATACATATTTAGATATTAATTTTCAGTGTGTATAGTTAGCTGGAAGTTAAACTTCTATGTGCTTCTGTTTGAAGTGCATGTTAGCTCAAAACCTAACAAAAAAAAAATGGTAAAAGAAACTTAACCCTTAATTTGGTTGGTTCTATTGGTTGGTTCTATTAAATTATAAGTTGGGGATGAAATATGCAAATATGGGAGGTATACCATTGTCGATGGTGCGCTGCTTGGTGATATTGGCCAACTCCCGGTCTACCTCGAACACCCCGACCCCTGGAGAGATCACCACGGAGAGCTGTCCGGTACGGTCGAAGCTGCGGTCCATGTAGTGTTTCTCAAACACTGCACCATTCCCGTTACTTAGGATCAATACTCTACATTATATACACACACTCAAAATTCTACCCCCATTGTTGATAACAACAAAGTTGCATAGAAGTTACCATTGAGGGACATCTCAGCTACTCTGCCCCCATTGTTGTTAACAAAAAAGTTGCATAGAAGTTACCATTGAGGGACATCTCAGCTACTCTATCCCCATTGTTGACAACAACAAAGTTGCATAGAAGTTACCATTGAGGGACATCTCAGCTACTCTATCCCCATTGTTGATAACAACAAAGGTGCATAGAAGTTACCATTGAAGGACATCTCAGCTACTCTATCCCCATCGTTGATAACAACAAAGGTGCATAGAAGTTACCATTGAGGGACATCTCAGCTACTCTATCCCCATTGTTGATAACAACAAAGGTGCATAGAAGTTACCATTGAGGGACATCTCAGCTACTCTATCCCCATTGTTGACAACAACAAAGGGTCATAGAAGTTACCATTGAAGGAGATCTCAGCTACTCTATCCCCATTGTTGATAACAACAAAGCTGCATAGAAGTTACCATTGAGGGACATCTCAGCTACTCTATCCCCATTGTTGATAACAACAAAGCTGCATAGAAGTTACCATTGAGGGACATCTCAGCTACTCTATCCCCATTGTTGACAACAACAAAGGTGCATAGAAGTTACCATTGAGGGACATCTCAGCTACTCTATCCCCATTGTTGCTAACAACAAAGTTGCATAGAAGTTACCATTGAAGGAGATCTCAGCTACTCTATCCCCATTGTTGATAACAACAAAGTTGCATAGAAGTTACCATTGAGGGACATCTCAGCTACTCTGCCCCCATTGTTGTTAACAAAAAAGTTGCATAGAAGTTACCATTGAGGGACATCTCAGCTACTCTGCCCCCATCGTTGACAACAAAGTTGCATATAAGTTACCATTGAGGGACATCTCAGCTACTCTATCCCCATTGTTGATAACAACAAAGTTGCATATAAGTTACCATTGAGGGACATCTCAGCTACTCTGCCCCCATCGTTGACAACAACAAAGTTGCATAGAAGTTACCATTGAGGGACATCTCAGCTACTCTGCCCCCATCGTTGACAACAACAAAGTTGCATAGAAGTTACCATTGAGGGACATCTCAGCTACTCTGCCCCCATCGTTGACAACAAAGTTGCATAGAAGTTACCATTGAGGGACATCTCAGCTACTCTATCCCCATTGTTGCTAACAACAAAGTTGCATATAAGTTACCATTGAGGGACATCTCAGCTACTCTATCCCCATTGTTGATAACAACAAAGTTGCATATAAGTTACCATTGAGGGACATCTCAGCTACTCTACCCCCAATGTTGATAACAACAAAGTTGCATAGAAGTTACCATTGAGGGACATCTCAGCTACTCTGCCCCCATTGTTGACAACAACAAAGTTTAAATAGAAGTTACCAATGAGGGACATCTCAGCTACTCTGCCCCCATTGTTGATAACAACAAAGTTGCATAGAAGTTACCATTGAGGGATATCTCAGCTACTCTACCCCCAATGTTGATAACAACAAAGTTGCATAGAAGTTACCATTGAGGGATATCTCAGCTACTCTACCCCCAATGTTGATAACAACAAAGTTGCATAGAAGTTACCATTGAGGGACATCTCAGCTACTCTGCCCCCATTGTTGACAACAACAAAGTTGCATAGAAGTTACCAATGAGGGACATCTCAGCTACTCTATCCCCATTGTTGATAACAACAAAGTTGCATAGAAGTTACCATTGAGGGATATCTCAGCTACTCTATCCCCATTGTTGCTAACAACAAAGTTGCATAGAAGTTACCATTGAGGGACATCTCAGCTACTCTACCCCCATTGTTGATAACAACAAAGGTGCATAGAAGTTACCATTGAAGGACATCTCAGCTACTCTGCCCCCATCGTTGACAACAACAAAGTTGCATAGAAGTTACCATTGAGGGACATCTCAGCTACTCTATCCCCATTGTTGACAACAACAAAGGTGCATAGAAGTTACCATTGAGGGACATCTCAGCTACTCTATCCCCATTGTTGATAACAACAAAGGTGCATAGAAGTTACCATTGAGGGACATCTCAGCTACTCTATCCCCATTGTTGACAACAACAAAGGGGCATAGAAGTTACCATTGAAGGAGATCTCAGCTACTCTATCCCCATTGTTGATAACAACAAAGTTGCATAGAAGATACCATTGAGGGACATCTCAGCTACTCTGCCCCCATTGTTGTTAACAAAAAAGTTGCATAGAAGTTACCATTGAGGGACATCTCAGCTACTCTATCCCCATTGTTGACAACAACAAAGTTGCATAGAAGTTACCATTGAGGGACATCTCAGCTACTCTATCCCCATTGTTGATAACAACAAAGCTGCATAGAAGTTACCATTGAGGGACATCTCAGCTACTCTATCCCCATTGTTGACAACAACAAAGGTGCATAGAAGTTACCATTGAGGGACATCTCAGCTACTCTATCCCCATTGTTGCTAACAACAAAGTTGCATAGAAGTTACCATTGAGGGATATCTCAGCTACTCTATCCCCATTGTTGCTAACAACAAAGTTGCATAGAAGTTACCATTGAGGGACATCTCAGCTACTCTGCCCCCATTGTTGTTAACAAAAAAGTTGCATAGAAGTTACCATTGAGGGACATCTCAGCTACTCTGCCCCCATTGTTGTTAACAAAAAAGTTGCATAGAAGTTACCATTGAGGGACATCTCAGCTACTCTATCCCCATTGTTGACAACAACAAAGTTGCATAGAAGTTACCAATGAGGGACATCTCAGCTACTCTACCCCCATTGTTGCTAACAACAAAGTTGCATAGAAGTTACCATTGAGGGACATCTCAGCTACTCTGCCCCCATCGTTGACAACAACAAAGTTGCATAGAAGTTACCATTGAGGGACATCTCAGCTACTCTATCCCCATCGTTGACAACAACAAAGTTGCATAGAAGTTACCATTGAGGGACATCTCAGCTACTCTATCCCCATTGTTGCTAACAACAAAGTTGCATAGAAGTTACCATTGAGGGACATCTCAGCTACTCTGCCCCCATCGTTGACAACAAAGTTGCATATAAGTTACCATTGAGGGACATCTCAGCTACTCTATCCCCATTGTTGATAACAACAAAGTTGCATATAAGTTACCATTGAGGGACATCTCAGCTACTCTACCCCCAATGTTGATAACAACAAAGTTGCATAGAAGTTACCATTGAGGGACATCTCAGCTACTCTGCCCCCATTGTTGACAACAACAAAGTTGCATAGAAGTTACCAATGAGGGACATCTCAGCTACTCTGCCCCCATTGTTGACAACAACAAAGTTGCATAGAAGTTACCAATGAGGGACATCTCAGCTACTCTATCCCCATTGTTGATAACAACAAAGTTGCATAGAAGTTACCATTGAGGGATATCTCAGCTACTCTATCCCCATTGTTGCTAACAACAAAGTTGCATAGAAGTTACCATTGAGGGATATCTCAGCTACTCTATCCCCATTGTTGCTAACAACAAAGTTGCATAGAAGTTACCATTGAGGGACATCTCAGCTACTCTATCCCCATTGTTGCTAACAACAAAGTTGCATAGAAGTTACCATTGAGGGACATCTCAGCTACTCTACCCCCATTGTTGCTAACAACAAAGTTGCATAGAAGTTACCATTGAGGGATATCTCAGCTACTCTATCCCCATTGTTGCTAACAACAAAGTTGCATAGAAGTTATCATTGAGGGACATCTCAGCTACTCTACCCCCATTGTTGCTAACAACAAAGTTGCATAGAAGTTACCATTGAGGGACATCTCAGCTACTCTACCCCCATTGTTGCTAACAACAAAGTTGCTAGAAGTTACCATTGAGGGACATGTTGAGAACCTCCAGGAAGTTGCCTTCCGAAGCGGTGGAGTTGTAAGCTGGAGGCACTTTCTCCGGCTGCAGTCTCCGCTGGTGGTACTCTAGCACCAGGCTCTGGTACTGGAGGAAGAGTTTCTTGAGTAGCACCAGGGTGTTGCTCCAGTCATCAAACCTCTCGTTTTGTACCGCCACCCTGCAGCACACACAGTTTAATTTGCATATATTCAAAGTCTTATTTTGTACCACCTCTTTACATCACATACAGTTTAATTTGCATATACTTCTGTTCTGTACCACTACCCTTCCATACACGCAGTTTAATTTGCATATATTCAAGCCTTTTATTTTGTACCAACTCTCTATATCACATACAGTTCAATTTGCATATAGCCAAACTTCTCATTCTGTACAGCTTAATTCGCATATGTAGACTATGTTGTGTCTTACCCAGGCATCTCCTATTTGGAGCATAGAGTTCATATGGTGTATGCACATGGTGCACATTATCTTAGCTTTGCTTTTTAATCTTGTTTTTGTAAAATGGAATATCCCATAAATGCTGTATTAAAATACAGTATAACCTCCATGAGAGGACACTCACGCTAGAGGACACCTCTCTATAAAGGACAGTTTTCATTGTCAAAATTACCATTTTTACTATTTAGCAACTCTCTAGTAAGAGGACACCTCTCCCTGAAGGACACTTTGACCCTGAAACTAGGTGCTGTCTTTTACACAGGGAGGTTCTACTGTATTTACATCTAAGGAGGAAATTGTGTAAACACAAGGTAATAAGACCAAATCTAAATAAATAAATAATGTATAATGTTTTGGTAACAGCATTGTTACCATTATCAGACAAAAGTACTGAATAATTTTGGATTTGGTCTTATTTACCTCTCTTGTGTTTTATAATCTATAATTTATAATCTATAATCCAAATTGTGCTTTGTCATTATAAAATTGTAGTTATAATTACAAAGTGTAGTTGGTTCAAAATTAATAATTTATATAAACCTGTAATAGTCCTCGTAAAAGCGCCCTCTATGATCCTGGTGGAGGCACTCCCGCATATCCTGTGGGAACTCTTCAATCTTCCCGGCCTTGTAGAAGGTGCGGGAGAAAAGAACGATGGTGACATCGTGGTTACAGTTCCTCATCTATCACCACACATCCGGCGGTTAGTTCAAACATCACCGGGACACTTGATTGTACAGTGGAACCTCTAGAGAACACTTCTCTAAAAACGGACAGTTTTCATGTTGCTGTTTCTTATCTCGTTGTGCAAATATTACACAAATTCCATAAGTCCATGCTCCTTGAAGTGTTTGATGATAAGCAGTGGCCTCTCTCAAAGAACCTAAATAGTGCATACAAAGTTTCCATTGTCGCAATTACCATTTTTTTACATTTAGCCTCTCTGTGGTAAGAGGACACCTCTCTACAAAGGATAGTTTATGTCAACAAAATAACCACTTTTAAAAATTATCTGCTCTCCGGTAAGAAAACAGTTCTCCTTAAAGGACACTTTTGCTATGCAACTAGATGTTTTCCTTTATAGAAAGAGGTTGGCTACAGTAGTAACTCTCCAGTAAAAAGACACCTCTCCCTAAAGGACAATTTTGCTATGCAACTAGGTGTTATTGTCCTTAAAAGAAAGAGGTTGGCTACTGTAGCAACTCTCTTACGCAACTAGGTTGGCTACTGTAGCAATTCTCTTATGCAACTAGGTTGGCTACTGTAGCAATTCTCTTATGCAACTAGGTTGACTACTATAGCAATTCTCCTATGCAACTAAGTTGGATACTGTAGCAACTCTCTTACGCAACTAGATTCTGTCCTTCATAGAGAGAGGTTGGCTACTGTATATGTATATAGGTAGAGAACTGACAATAAAGTAGAATCAGCCCACCTACCTTCCACTTGTCAAAGAGGTCGTGCAGAAACCCGTTGAATGCCTTCTCGATGTAGAGCTCCCCATTGATATCAAACTCCCACATCTCCGAGCTCATCTGGATGAAGAGGTAGAACATGCTGCTGGCGGAGCGGTAGACAATCTTGGTGTCCTCTGTCACCAGCCCACTGGACACTCTTTCTCCATGGGCCCACAGCTCGAATACCTGGCATCTGGACACAACAGATCTTCACCAAAATGTCTGGGTTTACAAACAACAAGGTACAATTTGGATTGTCTTCTTCTTCTTCTTTCTAATCTCCACTCAATCATATTAGGATATCAAGTTGTGACCCTTGATGGTGTCTGTTTGACAACCTTCATGAATGGGTGAAGTAGAATGCCTTTGTCATTAAGACTGGGAGCACTACTCAGTGGCAGGCTGACTTAGCTCCAAAAGAAATGGCCGCCTCTGACATGAGGAACAGACGCCATGTGCAGCCGCTCCTAACATGGAGTACAAATTCATTCTGTATCCCTGGATCAGGAGCCCTTACATGGTACTATCAGCCGGGCCAGCTGAGCCCAGGTTTTTTAGTGAGCTTGTTACTGCTCCCCCTCCTCCTTTTTCATCCGAGCTTGGGACAGGTAAAAGGCGGAGTTATTTGGATTGCAAAGAAACTGATATAGCAAGGTGGTAGGAACCATTGATTTATCAACAACCAGTATATAGTAGAATGGTACACAGTAAAAAAAAATATCCAATGGCCCTCAATCTTGCAAGAGTCCAACCCACCAGTGAGTGCACAAGTAACGGGGCTCTGGCACATTTGTAAGTGTTAAAAGTCAAACTGCTTTTCACGAGTGTAGACATGTGGTGCACTTACCATAAAAGCAGTCGCCAACTTCTACCAACCATGATTATCATGGCTTGTACCATGTGTACTAGGGATAATAATAAGATAATACAGTAGAACATACTCCATGAAAGGATGCTCTCACTAGAGGACACCTCTCAACAAAGAATAGTTTTCATCACCAAAATGACCATTTTTACTATTTAGCAACTCACCGGTAAGAGGACACCTCTCTTTTAAAGCTACTTTGGCTCTGCAACTAGGTGTTTTAGTAAGAGAGATTCTACCTTGTAGAAACAATAGCTTATATCCATAGGTTCTCTAAACACACCAAAGCTGTCTTCCATAGTAAATGCACAGTATATAAGAAAAACAGTCCAATACAATAGTAGAGCGGTCTGGAGAAAAATTTGATAAAACCGCTGAGAAGGTTCACCACTAATGAGCCAAACCCTCTCATCTATAATAATTTCTATCACTGCAGTAAGGTCTGTAGAAATATATATATTTTTTTTGCTTATCCTTAGTATACGTGGTACAGGCCATGATAATCATGGTGGGAAGTTAGCGACTGCTTTTTATTGTAAGCACACCACATGTCTACACATGTGAAAGCAGTTCGACTTTGCACTTACAAATAAATATGCCAGAGCCCCGTTTGGTTACTTGCACTTGCTGGTGGGGTTGGACTTTTGAAAGAATAGGGGGACATTGGAGCATTTTTTTTTTTTAAACAGAAAAAAAGTGTCCAATGTGGGGATCGAACCCGGGTCGTAGCGGTCAAAAACCAACGGTTTATACCAGCCTTCCACCGACCCACATTAATAAGTAAATATCATAAGAAAAACACACAAAAATAAATAATATTAGAGTAGAACTTCTCTCTAAAAGACATCACCTATTTACAGAGCAAAAGTCCTCTTTAGGAAGAGATGTCTTCTTACCAGAGGGCTGTTAATTAGTAAAAATGGTCATTTTGGTGATGAAAACTCTCCTTTATAGAGAGATGTCTTCTTGTAGATGTTCTACTGTATTATGAATTTTAACGATAGATGGCACAATTGAAATTAGAACAGTAACTTCAACTTCATCTTTGCAGGTCCCAAGCACTGATAAAAAAAGGTGAGGGGGAGCAGTAACAAGCTTGCTAAAAAACACCTGGGCTCAGCTGATAGTACCCTGTAAGGACTCCAGGGATACAGGATGTTGTTGTTGTTTCTTATGCTCTTGTGTAAAGATTACACAAATTCCATGAGTTCAAGAATACAGGATGAGTTCAAGGATACAGGATGTACTACATGTTAGGAGCAGCTATATACATGGTATCTGATCCTCATGTCAGAGGCAGCTATTTCATATTGGAGTCATAAGTCAGTGGCCTGCTACTAAGTAGTGCTCCCAGTATTAATGACAGACACATTCTACTTCACCCAGTCAATATAGTTGTCAAATCTTCTTTGATGAGCTCTACTCAGCATCCCCAGCAGACACCATCTTGAGCTCTACAGGCTTGATACCTTGATATATGAATGTTGAGTAGAGATTAAAAAAAAAGAAGAAGACAGTAACTTTATTACAAATATTTTCTCACAATGAGTACTTTTTATTGAAAAAAACGCTAGCTTTTAAGCGTTAATCGCTCTTCAACGGGCTTACTAAAATATCAACTTTATCCCACCAGAAATATTTCTTTTTCACAATTTTATCATGAACAGTAACTTTATCCAACCCACCTGATATCAAAGACGTCAATTTTCTTGTTCACAATCATGCAGGTGTTGGTCTGGACACAGGACACAAGATGTCAGGGAGGAGGAGGTGGGGACAGAGGGAGCTGTCACCCACCAGGGCATTCTTCAGTCTCCACATATCACTGCGGCCTAGGTACTGGTCCTTGAAGATAAGTTCCACTGAGTCCAAGGCCACATCCTGGAACATACAGACAGACTTATCCCTTCAGTACAACATGAAACTAATCCAAATTATAGACAGAAATTTAGCTGGGAGGATCATATGGAATAAATTCCGCTCTAGACTGACAAGGGCCATTAGGGGGTCCACCGACAGGGAGTCGGTAGAAGGATGGTCTAAACCGTTGGTTTTCGACCGCTACAACCCGGGTTCAATTCCCGCTTTGGGCACTTTTTTCTGATAAAAAAAAAAAATGCTCCAATGGCCCCCGATTCTTGCGAAAGTCCAAACCCACCAGCGAGTGCAAGTAACCAAACGGGGCTCTGGCACATTTGTAAGTGAAAAGTCGAACTGCTTTTCACATGTGTAGACATGTGGTGCACTTACAGAAAATAGCAGTTGTTAACTACCCGCTATGATTATCATGGCCTGTACCACGTGTACTAGGGATAAGCAAAAAAAAGGGCCATTAGACCGAAACCATAGTCTCCAGGTCAATGCTTCTCAGTTTACCAAAGCTGGTGTTGTCACCTACCTGAGTCCTCTAGTTTACAAAGACGGTCAATAAATGGCGCTTGGTTTTAGTGTCCATTTTGTCAGGAGAGGCGACCTTTAGGCACCAACCGATTGTGGCAATGGTCAATAGATGTAATCTAGTTTTGATTCCTATTTTGACAGAAGAGGCGATTTCTATATTTTTTGAAAATCCAAATTAATATTCTATCAATGCTGTTAGCAAAACGTCAAATACTATCAATTTAAATTTGGTTTTATTACCTTGTAGATCTTATCTAATCCATTTTTTCTTATTATATGTCTGAAGTAGGTTCAGTCTTTCAAGTTGAGTAGGAATTTAAAGTACAGTAGAACCTCTTTGAAAGATGACACTCTCGCTAGAGGATACCTATCTACAAAGAACAGTTTTCATTTGCAAAATTACCATTTTTACTATTTAGCAAATCTCCTATAAGAGGACACCTGTAAATGGTTACAAGATTTTCCCTCTATGTACTAAGTGTCAACCTGCAACCCCAAGACACATTATTCACTGTATTGACTCATCCATTGATGAGCTCTACCTTTCCCCGGCAGACACCATCAACAAGCTTGTAAAGCTTGATACCTTAGTGTGATTGAGTGAAGATAAGAAAGAAGAAGAAGAGGATACCTGTCTTAAAAGGATAATTTGGCTTTACAATTAGGTGTCCTTTACAGGGAGGTACTACTGTATTTAAATTCGTAGAAAAACACCAAATGAGGAAAACAATAACTTTCCATCTGAATGTGAGGGAGGGCAAGAAAATATATATTTTTTTCAATATACAGTTAAACCTGTCTATAGCACCCGCTTTAAATAGCGCCTCCCTCTCTATAGCACCAGATTTTAAATATGTAGTACGATGTGAGATTTACATAAAAAGTGATCTGTCTATAGCACCCCCTCTCTATAGCACTCTATTTTGGTGAGTCCCAAGAGGGCAACAGGTTTAACAGTATTTAGATACTAGCCGAATGACCCGGGCAATGCCTGTGTTTTACCCGATTGAATGTTTTGATTCAAATACTATTTGTTACAATTATAAATTGACGCCTTAAATAAATGCATATAATAGTTAATAACTATAGCCTATGTGCTTTATCTGTCTATGTACTGTTGGCTTCCGTAGGCGTCTCTTACTGGGAAAAAGAAAGAGAGGATTCCATTTAGTTATTAACTAATATATGCATTTATTTAAGGAGCGACCCGCTCCAACACAATAGTTACAAAAACCAAAAAGCGAGTGGGGGGGGGGGGGGCAAAGTCAAAAACAAAGTGTCTCGCGTAGTGGCGGCGCCATCGTAGCCACGTGATCGTAGCCAACCAATAGGAGAGCACCATTCCAAAAAAATGACGCTCGTAACTGTATATAGAATTGGGCTCTGACCTTGGGGTTGACCTGGCTGACTTTGACATCGGAGAACTGGCGGAAGTGGAAGTTGTTCAGGAGGGACTGCTCCATGCTGATGGTTTCTGGACAACACACAGCGCAGGCTGGCGTTCAAGCAACCATAACACCAATAGAAAACCAACCTTTGGTGAGATCCTCAAAGAACGTGGTGATCTGGAAGAGAAGAGGCCTGTCACACAAGAACACAGAGGTTATCAGAGAGGACAATTCTAAAGGAAATCTGCTACTGTACTCTCTCGCTACCTGAGAGAGTACATAACTGTACAAAACGTAACTCTACATAACTGTATATATTTTATTTTATCCCTCTTTTTATGATTATTATATAATACACCTATCCCCCGATTTACACGGTAGATACGTTCCTGAGAAAAACGTGTAAATCGGGGGATAGGTGTACACAGAAATAAAAATAAAATGCATTGACAGGTTAAAATATGTAGTCAGCACATAAGCTCGGGAGATTCCTCGTGAGATGTGTACACAGCGCATGTGTTCAATCACAGTAGCATTTAGTATAGTGCGATAAAAACAAAAAAAAAACTTATTTGGAAAACTGTGTAAAAGCGAAAACAAGTAAAAAAAAGTACCGTGTAAATCGGGGGATAGGTGTACTACCATTGACTTGTGTATGAGGTCAATAAAATATTGTTAAATCTCTCTCTACCTACAGAAGGTATGCTTAACCTTGACAATGCACAATTTGGATTATAGATTATAATCACAAAGTTTTTTTTTTGCTTATCCCTAGTACACATGGTACAGGCCATGATAATCATGGTGGGTAGAAGTAGGCCGACTGATTTTACTGTAAGTGTACCACATATCTACACATGTGTAAAGCAATTTGACTTTGCACTTACAAATGTGCCAGGGCCCCCGTTTGGTTACTTAACTCGCTGGTGGGGTTGGACTTTTACAAGACTCAGGGGCCATTGGAGCATTTTTTTTTTTAATCAGAAAAAAGTGCCCAATGCGGGAATCGAACCCGGGTCGTAGCGGTCGAAAACCAACGGTTTAGATCATCCTTCCACCGACACTAATAATCACAAGGTAATAAGACCAAATCCAAATAAATAAATAATGTGTGACATTTCGGTAACAGCATTGGCATCTTCAGACAAAAGTACTGAATCCAATGCGGGATTTGATCCCGGGTATTAGTGGTCGATTCAATACTTTTGTCTGAAGATGGTAACAATGCTGTTACCGAAACGTCACACATTATTTATTTGGATTTGGTCTTATTACCTTGTGTGTATGCTTAACCCCTTTAGGTAGAAACATTTCTGCCAGAAATAGCCTTTTTATGGCCATAAATTTTAGTCAAATTGTGTTGCTGAACATTGTTCTATTTGTTGCTAATATAATCCCTTCGGTATAATTATTAATAAAAGACAATTCGCTGAGGGAAAAGTTTATTTTTATGTATTTTTATGTATTGCCGATATACATAAAAAGAACTTTTCCCTCAGCGAATTGTCTTTTATTAATAATTGTTCTATTTATTTGCCTCAAATGTGAAGGTATTTTATATTATGTATTAGAACAAATATTCATCACCCTAATAAAAAAACTTTACACTGTATAGTAAACACAATGTGTTATTTTTGGTCGCAGTGGTACAGCCTACTCCACGCTGACAAGCGCCAACAGCGCAAAACGCGTTTGTAGATGGCTTTTCTTGATTTATCAAGAAATTGGGTTGGCCAAATATCAGGGAACAGGTTAAATCAATGTTTAGTTGATTTCTGTTCCACTAGATGGCGCTCTGCCATCTGAAAAGCACATGTGCTCCTGGTCAGGATATGCCTTTTTTATTTTTAAACACAATGTGTGTTACTATTTTATTGTAAGATGATAAAATACTTCTAACATCTTTTTTTTTTAAATCTAATATACAGTAAAACCCCGCTAATACGAACCCTGGATATAACGAACCTTCCCTTATAACGAACCCACGCAGATTCCCAATTCCATTCCATTGAAAATACCATCATTATAACGAACTTTGCGATTTTTAGAATAACGAACTACCCCTATAACGAACCTATTTTCAGTCCCAAAATAATAAAATATATTTAAAATACAATGCTTATAACGAACTTAGAATTGTAATTTAAAAAAAAATTAAAACAACCAAATTTTGAGCATGTTTCAGCTCGCGGATCGCGATTTCAAAACTACATTTAACGGCATTGTTTGTTTGAATTTTGCACTTTATTTTTGCTGTATGTTGTATAAATTTTAACACATTATACTTTTTATTAAATAGAATATATTTGCATCCATTAAATTTGAAATATAAAAATACAAATGGCTTCCAAAATGAAGAAAACAAAGGCATTTTAAAAACAAAAGCGTTATTTCTTAAAAAAAAAAAAAAAGACCATTTTCAGAACTTTTCAAAGTGAAACAACACAGGCAAAATGTTAAGAACATATTAAAATAAGAGAATATAACTTTTCTATTATAAAATATAAAATATATAGCTATTAAAAATTGTTACAAAGAGAAATCAACACTTTTGCCGCGATCGCGATCGTACGTTTTAGGGCTAAAAAAATTCCAAATAAATGGTCCCGTGATGAAACAAAAACTATTTTTATGCCATTAACTATGGTGATTTTAAAGTCAGCAATGGTTTGCATGACAGGTTAAAAAACGAAATCTAGACCTAGAAGAATATGTGGGAAAATGAAATGGAAGAAAAACACTAACTTTATTTGAATGGTGCAATGCTTGAAGAATGCTTTGAAGCAACAAGGTGTTAGAGCCATTTTTTCAAGTAAACATTGTATTATATAATGTGATAATGATGTTTTAAAATCATTTTATATCTTTGAATATATATTTAATTAATAAAATGGAAATTTCATAAGTGTTGTTCGCTAAAAACTTTCGTTACAATGCATCAATTTCGACCAAATTTTCAACATTTATGTAAAACGAGATGGAGCAGGTTTTGCTTAACATCAAAATATTTTTCCTAACATTAACATGCGTAACTTCGGTGTTATCGATTAAATACAAAAAAAAATCAACAGAGTTAATTTTATTTATATATAAATACAAAAAAAAATTCAACAGAGTTAATTTTTTTACATACTAGCTAATAATCTCAATCTAAAAAAATATTCAAAACAAGCAATTTTAAGATAACACCATATGTAAAACAGTCGGCCAAGAAAACAACAACGATATTACATCTTTCTCACATATTCACACACAATCTTGATTAATAATTAAAATTAATCTTTAACATTGTTTATTATACTTCATAATATATAATATTCGTTAGGCAAACTTTCACTCGTATTTAATAAAACTTTGCCTAGGATTTGTCTTGATTTTTAAATTAGACATAGAGGTACATGTATGTTAATGATAAGAAGAACCATCATCTAATGATTTCTATTATTATTCAGTATTAATGTAAGGAAATTGGTCAATTAAGGGAATTAAAACAAAGTGACCACTATTAAGAGGAAGCCTCTTCTTGTGTGTATAGCTGTCCTTTAATTATATGGTCTAAAAATTTTGAAAAGTAAAAAAAAATAGCCAAACCGTGGCTATAGTGAACCGTGGCTATAGTGAACCAAAAGCTCTGTCCCATTGGGGTTCACTATAGAGGGGTTTTACTGTAGTAGGTTATATTGAAAAATGGTTGGGAATTAAAAAAAAAATTTCATTTATAGTTAGGTGTTAAAATTTATAGTTGTTCTTTTCTCAACCTGCAACTCCAAAACTCATTATTGATTGTATTGACTCATCCATTGATGAGCTTTACTCATCCCGAGAAGGCCCATTAGCTCAGTTGGTTAGAGCGTCCTGCTAATAACGTGAAGATCATGGGTTCGATCCCCCCATGGGCTACTTTTTTCTCGGCCTGCCACTGAGTAGTGCTCCCAGTCTTAATGACAAAGGCAGACGAATTCTATTCATCCAGTGTGGAGATAAGAAAGAAGAAGAAGAAGAAGACTCATCCCAAGTAGACACCATCAACAAGCTCTACAAGCTTCATCATCATGGAGAAGGAGAGACATCATGGAGAAGGAGAGACATCATGGAGTAGGAAAGAGGGGTGTTGTTGGTCTGAAGACCTGGAAGTACCACTCAGTGTGACTTTGTTTCTTTTGGTCTCCTGACATGGAGTACAGACGCTCTTTGTAGCCGCTCCTATGGAGAACAGACGCTACCAATTGATACCTTTCTACATTAGCCGGGTACAGGGTGGCCCTACCAGGAGTTAAACTCCCGACGTCCTGTGTTACCTGTTTACACCCTCCCGCTACTCTACAAGCTTGATACCCTAATATGATTGAGTGGAGATAAAAAAAAAGAAGATAGTTGTTCTTGAATTTTTTTTTAAATATTCAAGTTCACAAAATGAAGAAGTCTACATTCAGTACCTTTGTCTGAAGATGGTAACAAAGTTGTTACCAAAACGTCACACACTATTTATTTATCTGGATTTGGTCTTATTACCTTGTGTTTATAATCTATAATCCATTATCTCTGTTGTTTATGTATGTAAGTCATGATAATAATTAATAATAATAATCGTTATTTCCATATAAGTAAAGCACAAAGGTCACAAGACATCAGGATTAAAAGAGGGATTAAGAGGCTGTTTATTGAGAATAAAATGATTTATTTGGAAAAATTTCCACACAATATTTACATACACTGCTCAGTTCATGCTAGGCTATGCAAATCAATCAGGATCGATCCAAAATACTTACCGCAGTTCATCTTCAGGACAGATCTCGATGATGTCCCCAATCTTCAGGTCTGGGAACTCCCGCTGACTGATCAGCAGGGACTCTCCTGGGGACACAACGTGCAAATTGGCAGTGAGAGGATAGTGTAGTGAATCCTTCAATTTAATGGGGTCTTCTTTACCCTCTATCAGGTGAAATACAGTAGAACAACCTCCGTGAGAGGACATTCCCACTAGAGGATACCTCTCTACAAAGGACAGTTTCCATCACCAATACAGTAGAACAACCTCCATGAAAGAACACTCCCTCTAGAGGATACCTCTCTACAAAGGACAGTTTCCATCACCAATACAGTACAACAACCTCCATGAGAGGACACTCCCAATAGAGGACACCTCTCTACAAAGGAGAGTTTTTATCACCAATACAGTAGAACAACCTCCATAAGAGGACACTCCCGCTAGAGGACACCTCTCTACAAAGAACAGTTTCCATCACCAATACGGTAGAACAACCTCCATGAGAGGACACTCCCTCTTGAGGACACCTCTCTACAAAGGACAGTTTCCATCACCAATACAGTAGAACAACCTCCATGAGAGGACACTCCCTCTAGAGGACATCTCTCTACAAAGGACAGTTTCCATCACCAATACAGTAGAACAACCTCCATGAAAGAACACTCCCTCTAGAGGATACCTCTCTACAAAGGACAGTTTCCATCACCAATACAGTACAACAACCTCCATGAGAGGACACTCCCAATAGAGGACACCTCTCTACAAAGGAGAGTTTTTATCACCAATACAGTAGAACAACCTCCATAAGAGGACACTCCCGCTAGAGGACACCTCTCTACAAAGAACAGTTTCCATCACCAATACGGTAGAACAACCTCCATGAGAGGACACTCCCTCTTGAGGACACCTCTCTACAAAGGACAGTTTCCATCACCAATACAGTAGAACAACCTCCATGAGAGGACACTGCCGCTAGAGGACATCTCTCTACTAAGGACAGTTTTCATCACCAATACAGTAGAACAACCTCCATGAGAGGACACTCCCGATAGGGAATACCTCTCTACAAAGGACAGTTTTAATCACCTATACAATATAAAAACCTCCATGAGAGGACAGCTCTCTACAAAGGACAGTTTTAATCACCTATACAATATAAAAACCTCCATGAGAGGACAGCTCTCTACAAAGGACAGTTTTAATCACCTATACAATATAAAAACCTCCATGAGAGGACAGCTCTCTACAAAGGACAGTTTTAATCACCTATACAATATAAAAACCTCCATGAGAGGACAGCTCTCTACAAAGGACAGTTTTAATCACCTATACAATATAAAAACCTCCATGAGAGGACAGCTCTCTACAAAGGTAAGTTTTCATTGCTAAAATTACCATTTTTACTAATTAGCAACTATCCAGTAAAAGGACACCTCTCCCTAAAGAACACTTTAGATCTGTAACTAGGTGTTATCTTTTACACAGAGGTTGGTTACTTGTATCTACTGTTGTTGAAATTTGATTAAAGAAGTAGTCAAATAATTAATGGTGATGAATTAATAATGATTATTTGATAGGCTGTAGGCCGAGACATGTAAAAAGGGTCAAATTATCATGCTGAATTATCATTGGTCAAATTAACAAGGTTAGATTGTAGTTGATGATTCATGCCAGGTGTTCATTCATCAGTTGGACTGTGGTAAAACAGTCAACTTCATTGTTTAGGTCACTGATTGGAAATTAGGGAGATTTGACAACTATCATGACTGGGTGAAGTAGAATGCATCTGCCTTTGTCATTAAGACTGGGAGCAATATTCAGTAGCAGGCCACTGACTTAGCTCCAAAAGAAATGGCCGCCTCTGATATGAGGAACAGACGCCATGTAGAGCCACCCGTAACATGGAGTAAAGACATACTGTATCCCTGGATCAGGAGCCCTCACGGGGTACTATCAGCCAGGCCTTTTAGTGAGCTTATTACTGCTCCCCCTCCTCCTTTTTCATTCGGGTTTGGGATCAGCAAAGGCGGAGTCGAAAATTAGGTGTTTGTTTATTCTAATATTGGGAGGTGGGAAGATGTCTTGCCATGTTTATCTCCAACTTGTATCCCTTTTCCTCCTTCCCCACAATATGAAAAAACTCATTTCTGATTGGCTCACACACCATAATGAGGAGTGGACACAAAGTATTATATACCATCTTCTTCTTCCTTATCTTCATCATGATTGAGTGAAGTAGAATGTATCTGCCTTTGTCATTAAGACTGTGAGCACTACTCAGTGGCAGGCCACCACTGACTTAGCTCCGAAAGAAATGGCCGCCTCTGACATGAGGAGCATACGCCAGGTACAGCTGCTCCTAACATGGAGTACAAACGTTGCTCATCCTGTATCCCTGGATTAGGAGCCCTTACACGGTACTATCAGCTGGGCAAGCTGAGCCCAGGTTTTTTAGTGAGCTTGTTACTGCTCCTCCTTTTTTATCCGGGCTTGGAACTGGCAAAGGCGTAGTTGAAAATTAGGCGTTTGTTTATACTAATATGGGAGGTAGACAGATGTCTTGCCATGTTTATCTCTATCTCCAACTTATATCTCTTTTCTTTCTTCTTCAAAATAGAAAAAAAAAAACTCATTTCTGATTGGCTCACAAACTCTAAATAATGAGGAGTGGCCACAAAGTATTATATACCATGATTTATTGATATGGAATTTTAAATTATTAATAATATTTTGACATTTGCCTTTATTTCTAACCATTTTCTATCCAAAAATATGAAATTTTATATAATAAATACAATTCTATTTTATAATTGTACGATATTTGTAAATGCAGTAGAATCTTCTGCTAAAACAAAACTATAATATTCATACTATAAAAATCTACTATTATTAGTTAAATCATCCCAATTCTCAGGTTTTTAATCAGATTGAATAAAATTATATTATCTATGATCTTTTTAAAAATATTTATAGCAGACTAAAGTGATATCATTCAAGTGTGATACATTAATTAGCACTTTTGTCATCAAATTGAAAATATGTATTAAAACAATCGAATATCAAAAAATATATATTAGAGCTTTATATATTTATTACAAAAACATTACAATAACGCTAGTTCTACTTATGCATTTGGGGGAGGGGGAAAAAGAGGGATAAAGTTCCAAAATGATACGAGAAAAAAAAATCAAATTTACCACTATAATTTGGTTGATGCGCAACTAATTTCATTTGCTTCATTTTGTTAGACTTTTAAAAATATTCTAATGTAATAATATACTAATCCATTAAATAATCCAAATATTTTCTTTAAATATGCCAAAAGATAGCTACATCGATAGCGAAAATTGCTTTAAAATACCAATAGTAAACAAAGTTGTCCAAGACACTGGGTTGTTTTTCATATATCATTGATTAAATCCTTTTGACATTTTAAGTAAATTCCTTTATTTATTTTTGTTGTCTATATTTTAGAGTACACACACGTTTATTTTTCATAATAATTATTTTATTTATAAAAAAAATAAACATCTTCCGTCAAAATTTTGCTCCACCTTTTGACCTTATCTGCAATCAAGCAGAATCGAGTCAGAAACCAGATCACAACCCCAGCTTTGATATATTTGAAGCCCACTCTGAGACTATGATTTTTAGCTATGTCAATCGTCAGTTCAGGGTTTTTAAGAAATAATAAGCTTGACGAAGAATTCAAAAATTCTCCCAATTGGCCTAGAATTTAGAGGTAAAGTGTATGAGATAATTATATGGCTAAATATATATAAAAATGATCAGATTCTTCTAGATTGGCGAGACCTCAGAATTCGACGAATAGTTTACTTTGATGGGAGAAGTATCATTTTTATCTATTAAAAAATAAAAAAGGCATATCCTGACCAGGAGCACATGTGCTTTTCAGAAGGCAGAGCGCCATCTGGTGGAACATAAATCAACTATTCATTGATTTAGCCTGTTCCTTGATATTTGGCCAACCCAATTTCTTGATAAATCAAAAAAAAAGCCATCCACGAACACGTTTCGCGCTGTTGGCGCTCGTCAGCGTGGAGTAGGCTGTACCACTGCGACCAAAAATATTTTTGGTCCCAGTGGCTTCTTGAGAAACCAAGAAATGGGTATTTAAGGCCAAACTTGCGTAAAGAAATTGGGTTGGTCAAATATCAGGGAACAGGCTAAATCAATGAATAGTTGATTTCTGTTCCACCAGATGGCGCTCTGCCTTCTGAAAAGCACATGTGCTCCTGGTCAGGGTATGCCTTTTTTATTTTTAATATCTACACCTGACCTTTTTATTTTTTCTATTCTTTTTTCATTAACATCTATATTCTATATATTTAGAAATAATATTAGCTATCTCTCAACCCTTCCCAATGAATAAGAATTGTGATAATATTAATTTTTGCATGTTTACATTGTATTTCAAATGCATAGAGTACAGCGCTGAAATATACAGTGTTGGTACTTCATCAACTTCGTGAATCAATGGAATCGTTAAGCTTAGGAGGAATTTCATCTATAATATGGCACGCACATTATTAAAATATGATCCCCTGTGATTACATCAAAAGATAATGTTCAACCAACTGCTTTTCAATATTCTATTGGTTTTTGGATGAAATCATGAATTACTTATCGCTCTAGTGAGCTGAGTAGATAGTTCTCAGTTTGATTTTAGTAGTAATCTCTTTTGTGAGGCCAGCAGAAATCTTAAATATTGATAGTCTGCAGTTCAACCCATTTAATGCGATGGGGTTCATAAGAACCTTATGAATTTCTTATGAAAACAAGAAATATGATTCATTGGGAGAGTAGAAAATGAGAATTACTGATATCCCCTTCCTTCATATATTGAAATTCCTTATTCTCAACAGACTTCTTTATGAATTATAAGTTATGACTTACCTTTTTACAAAGTTTCTACTACTACAAAATTTACGCCTCTTTCCTCAACAGGTTCCCCCCTACACACTCATTAAATGATGATAGCATTTGTCCCAAAACAAAAATATGAACCTCCAAATGAAGACCTGACTGTCTCAAGCTTAGTGTAACAACATCATTGGCTCTTGGAATCTACCTCTCACTGAAGAGGAGGCTACTGATTTTCTGAGAGCCCACTTCCAGCATCATTGAGGGGATTCTCTACCCTGATATTCTGAACGCCCTGCATTTTTGGGGCGACAACTGGTTCTGGGATCACCAGACCTTCTTGTCACTCAGGGTTGGTGACAAGCAACTAAAGAAGATTTCTCCCAGGTTGAACTAGTGTTTTCTATGATTGCTGCGATCATTTAAGTGCATCATTAGTATATGTTTGTTAGTGCTTACTGCATGAAAACGCTAATTATCAAGTGGAGCGCGGAGTTAAGATCATCCTTCTGCGTGGGTCTACAACTCCCCTTTACACCAATCATCATCCAGAGCGCACGCCAGGAGAAGTTGACTCGGCATACTTCCAAGAGGATTATTCAAAAGCTGTTTCTGGCCTGGGCTCGAACCATGTGTCTGCTTTCATCCCATAGACCAACTTGTGTCGCAACTGCCTATTGGGGCACGATGCAGAGATCGCAATTTTCAGGCCCTAACAGCACAGTCACCAACAGAGTGGGGTGCGCTAGCCTGTGCTGATATTAGACCTATAAGTCATCACAAAACTCAATGATGACATTGGCTGAGTCGGCAATATTATGTGCCACCATTAAAAATAAACACTACCAATCAACAATTCTATCTAACCCATGTTAGAGCTGATAGCTAAGGTGTCCTGATTTCAATGTTAGGAGCAACCTCATTTGATTCTAAGTCTGACTGCCACAATCTGTATATAGGTGTTTAGTGGAGCTAGGTTGAGAGTTACACAATATGGAAATATGCAATGGTCTAGGTTACAGAAAATATAAACATGTTTCAATCCCTCAACTACCAGCCAATCCCCACAAACTCAGCCAGAATTACTTAAATCTCTTGGCCTCCAAATCATTGAGGAAAATAGCTCCCTCTTCAACATCACAATTTACACTGATGGTAGCCAACTTGAAACTGGACTGTCTGGCAGTGGAATTGTTATCTACAAAGATAAGATCCTGGAAAAAAATCTCCCTTTCCCACTCTAGACACCTTTCAACTTTTAAATCGGAACTTTCTGCAATAGATACTGCTTTAAAAGACATTAACTCGCCAAGCAATATAATAATCTACTCCGACTCAAGAGCAGCCATTTATACCCTTCAAACCTGCTTCTCCAGTCAATATCCTCTTCTCAAGAGCATCGCTAAGTCTGTAAACCGACTCCCAGCCAACAGCTCTGTCACAGTGCAATGGCTTCCAGCTCACATTGGAATTCCTGGAAATTAGCTGGCAGACTCTCTGGCAAAGGCTGAAGCTCTTGGCCTACCTGAAGCCAGGGAATCTACCACCCAACTAGACGAAAACCATCAAACTCAATTCCTGCAGGAATGGAAATCAAATGCTGCACATGACTGGTACAGAGCAGTAGGGACAAGCACTGGTTCTGTCCTCCCAAGAGAACAACAGTCTTTGATTTCCAGACTTAAATTTAGTCATTTACGGACAATGACTTTGGAACTACAGAATGGTTGCAAGGTTTTCCTACTATGTACTAAGTCCAATTCTCAACTTGCAACCCTAAAATATATTATTGACTCTATTGATGAGATCCATTCATCCCCGCAAGACACCATCAAAAGTCTCAAGCTTTACACCCTAATATGATTGAGTGGAGATAAGAAAGAAGAAGACATATTTCAAAACCGAGAAACTTGATAACAAGAGGCACTTCTCCTGATCATAATGTATATTAATAACAATAATGTATTAAGGCAACTCCGCCTTTGCCGGTCCCTCCCAAGCCCGAGAAGGGGGAGCAGTAACAAGCTCACTAAAAAACCTGGGTTCAGCTGGCCC
>CP092863.1:124189756-124362597 GCA_030710605.1 Cordylochernes scorpioides | reverse complement strand
TCGCTTTTACACGGTTTTCCAAATAAGTTTTTTTTTTTGTTTTTATCGCACTATACTAAATGCTACTGTGATTGAACACATGCGCTGTGTACACATCTCACGAGGAATCCCGAGCTTATGTGCTGACTACATATTTTAACCTGTCAATGCATTTTATTTCTCTGTACACCTATCCCCCGATTTACACGTTTTTCTCAGGAACGTATCTACCGTGTAAATCGGGGGATTGGTGTATTATATATTTTGAAAATTAAGACGGCTGAAGAGAAGGGGAAGCTATATACATAATCTAATTGATGTAAATAATTATATGTAAATAATCTTTGTCAGGATTAGAATGACGAATCCTGTATGGGACTTTGATTCCAGTAAAAGGCTTGTTGCTGCTGTTGTATATAGTCACAGTGTAGAAAATACTATACTATACCTACTACATATATCTCTGTATTCTTAGTTCTCTTCAATTACTCTGTAAACTGGCGAATCCTTTATAGGACGAGAGGTCCTCAATAAAGGCTTTTTGTTGTTGTTGTTGTTGTTATATTTTGAAAATTTTGTGTTTATCACATTATCTGTCCATTTTGATCTTGAAGATTCCTTTATCGCATGTATAGGAAACATAAATAAACAAAGAACACGTTGTGCGGTTACAAAAAGATATTTGCACAAACTATCGCGGTATAATCTGATGGCATGCAACACGTGTTGTTTGTTTATCTCTTTGTTTAGAAAGTTTGGTAACATTTCATTTACGTGGTTGTTGGTGTTGCATAAAGTCTTGAATTCATTTTGGATTGAACTAGGAAAGAACAGTACAAATAGCCGTGGTTTTATATAAAACGACATTTTAAAATTATACCGCATGTGTTTCTTTACAACGAAAAATCCAAATTTATTTTAAGGAGAAATAATGATTATTTCTAACCTTAGAGATGAGGTATGAAAGGATGAATTGTGAAGAGTAATGATAAACGGAAAATCATCCTTTCATACCTCATCCCTAAGGTTAGAAATAATCATTATTCCTCCTTAAAATAAATTTGGATTTTTCGTTGAAAAGAAACACATGCGGTATAATTTTAAAATGTCGTTTTACAATCACAAGCCGCATTATATTGTATTGTGGTTTTATATGTTTATATTATTTATTTGAAAATTTAAAATCAATATATTGTTACATCATGATTAATGGCGTATTATATTATTTTTAATATATTTGAAATTTAAATTATAAATTTATTTATTTTTATATTCTATGATATTTATTTAAAACAGATTATTTTTAGATTATCATCATTTGTATTTAGGTACACTGTGACTTCACTGCTCTCTTTGATGTGAGAAAATAAATAAAGGATTCTGGTGGCTACATAAAGTAGACTTATCTCATTATTCCCTTTTATAAATTTGTAGGATGGTTGAAACACGCTCTGGTAAGATGCAAGACCCAGCACAGGAGAGAATCAAGGCTGAAGAGTCTGCCAAGCCGCAACCTGGTGCAACAATTGGTAGAGATGCTAGTTCCGACCCAGTTGTCCTGAATCCCAACATCGACATCCCCAAGTATGATGGAACAGAAGACCCTCACCCATGGATTGAATCTCTTGAAGAAATTGGCTTCCTGTACCATTGGGCAGACTACATTATCTCCCGTTATGCTGCCATGAATATGATTGGTAGCGCCAAAACCTGGCTGAACCTACACAAAGTAAGTTTCACCAGCTGGGAAAATTTCAAGAGCCGCCTAATTGAGGATTTTGCCTCAGACGCCAACAAAGAAGAAATGAGGATGAGATTAAACAGGATACAACAGTGGAATGAACCTGCAATCAGGTTCGCAGAGGATATCCTTGTACTGTGCAACAAGGTCGACCCCCAAATGGAAGAAGAGACTAAAATAAACTGGGTTATTGGAGGGTTAAAGAAAGAATACTCTTTTGCCCTTCACCTAAACCCTCCTAAAAATACCAATGAACTTCTAGAAATTTGTAAAAAGCTGGATTTGTTCGAAAAGAATTACCAAGAACGTGCAGAAAAATCAAAAGCTCTTTATAATGGACCACGCTCTCCTCGTCCCCATCATCAAGAGCAATGGAAGAATGCTACGTCGTTCAGAAGACCATATCAGAACACCTCCAAGCCCCAGGCCCCCGCTCCGAGGTACTACCAGAACACCTCCAAGCCCCAGGCCCCCACTCCGAGGTATTACCAGAACAAGCCTCTGCCCCAGGTATCTGCCCCTAGATGATCTTACACTCCCAATCCTGAGCCAAAACCGGTCTACCCAAGTAAAACATACAATAAGAATCCAAATTCAAATAGGAATAGGACAGAAGACGGGAGACCAATATGTTTCAAGTGTAACAAGCCAGGACACGTAGCGCGGTATTGCAGAGTCAGGTTTGTAAGAATTGTGGAAGAGGACCCCATAGTTACACAAGACAAGGTCGAAGAAGAAATCCGAATGGATAATGGAACTCAGAAGTCGAGACCTCTGCTCTACTCTGACGTAAGTAATAGCCCGTACTCGAGTATCCCTACAAGGAATAGATATGCTGCATTAGAAGATTTAAACTAAACATCGCGCCTGAGTCCGTCAATCAAAGCAAGTCGACCATAAATGGAATTAAAAAGTTAGACCCCAAATATAAAATGAACATTAACGTGGATAGAATCGGTATCTGCGAAACTTTGATTGATACAGGCGCCGATCTTTCAGTGGTCGACCTTAGTACAGCTCTTAACACAGGTCTTGAAATAATAAATCCTGATAAAATGTGCTCCGGACCCGATGGCAAAGAATTAGATATCGTAGGAAATATTATTTTAAATATAAAATTTGATGACAAAACAATTACACATCAATTTGTGATAATGAGAACACATTTGCGAATATTTATACTTGGACGTGATTTTCTTAAGAAAATGAACGCAAAAATTGATTGTCAGCGTGAAATAATCAAATATGACTTGACAGAAAATCGTGACGTAATCAAATATCAACAGAAGAAAATAAAAAGTGCAAAGGATGCCATTATACCAGAACTTTCTATTAAATTGATTAATGCATTTGTAGAAGCAGAGGATGGCGAATACATCATCGAGGAGAACCATAAAATGTTTCAAACAAATGGACTTCGACTAGCGAGAAGCTTAATAAATGTTGTGAATAAGGAAACATATATCTGGATAACAAACCCTTACCCTCGACCATTAAAAATATTAAAAAACCAAACATTGTGCTTTGGAAGCCAGCCAGCCGAAGTGAATCTTATGGAAGAAAGTGAACAAAAAGAGCATGAAGAACCCCAATTTCAGATAAACGAAAATTTAGCATATACGGAAAAGGAGCAATTGAAACAAGTTTTGGAAAGGTACGAGGATTTGTTTTCGTCGGGATTAGGAAGATCCAACTTAGCGAAACATCGGATCGATACAGAAGGCGCGAAACCGATCAAACACAAGCCGTATAGGGTGAGCGCGAAAGAGCGAGAAATCATAAAGGAACAAATTGATGAAATGCTCAGAGACGGCATAATTAGACCATCCTCGAGTCCATGGTCCTTCCCTGTAATCTTGGTCAAGAAGCGAGATGGTAAGTACAGATTTTGCGTTGACTACAGAAAATTGAATGATGTAACAGTGAAGGATGTTTACCCAATTCCCAGAATTGATGAAGTATTGGATACACTTCAAGGATCCAAATACTTTTCAGCAATTGACCTTAAATCAGGATATTGGCAAGTAGAGGTTGAGGAGAAAGATAAAGAAAAGACAGCCTTCACTACAGCACATGGCCTATATGAGTTCAACGTAATGCCTTTTGGTCTATGCAATGCCCCTGCTACATTTGAGAGGAACATGGAAAATATGCTTGGTAATCTTAGATGGCAAATTTGCTTATGTTATCTAGATGACGTAATCATTTATAGCTCGGATTTTTCAACACATCTCAAAAGAATAGAAGCTGTTTTAAAATGTTTTCGCGAGGCTAATTTAAAATTGAACAACAAAAAATGCCAATTTGCTTTCGAAGAACTGGAGATTCTTGGCCATATAACTAATCAACATGGTATAAAACCAGCGGAGCATAATATCAAGGCTATTAGAGATTTTCCTCGGCCCAAAAAGATAAAAGAAGTTCAATCATTTTTAGGAATGTGCTCATATTATAGAAAATTTATCAAAGGTTTTTCAAAAATTGCCGATCCATTAACCAGTCTTATAAAAAAGAATGTACCTTTTACCTGGACAGAAAACCAAGAAAAAGCATTTCAAACCCTTAAAGTAGCATTGATAAATCCTCCAATCTTAGGGCACTTTGACCCGAATGCAATTACTTACATTCATACTGACGCATCTAACATCGGCCTGGGTGCAACATTAGTCCAAAAGTTCGGCGATAAAGAAAAAGTTATCTCATATTTAAGTCGAACACTGAGCAAACCTGAGCAAAATTATTCGACTACCGAAAAAGAATGTCTAGCTGTTGTGTGGTCAATGTCCAAGTTACGACCCTACCTATATGGAAGGCACTTCAAAATCGTAACTGATCATCACGCACTATGCTGGCTTAAGAATCTGAAAGATCCGACCGGCCGATTAGCACGATGGGCACTGAAGATTCAGGAATATAATTTCGAAATCATACATAAATCGGGTAAAAAACATCTGGACGCTGATGGTCTATCTAGAGGACCCTTACCTGAAAACGAATGGGACGAAGATTATGAAAGACTATTTCTGAATCAAATAATAGATGAAAAGGATGATTTTATTGAGAATATTAAGGAGAACCTTAGTGGAAACAAGCGTTCAATTACACAGAACTTCAAAGAAGAAAATGGGTGTCTCTACAAGAAAAATCCAAATCCTGAAGGTAGGGCATGGTTGCTGGTAGTGCCAAAGAAGAGAAGGAAGGAAGTCATGAGTGAATACCACAACCATATGCTGAATGGCCATCTGGGCGTCGCCAGAACCACTTACCGATTGAAGAATAAATACTATTGGCCTTCCATGTTGAAATATGTTTCAGAATTTGTAAAGACGTGCCATCTTTGCCAAAGTCGGAAAGGTTCAAATCACTTGCCTTCTGGACTTCTACAACCTATTCCCCCAGCTAATTACCCTTTTGAAAGAATCGGAATTGACTTTGTTGGCCCCTTGCCATCAACGAAAAGAAGAAGGAAGTGGATAATTGTGTTGACTGATTATTATACCAAGTATGCTGAAACAAAGGCAGTATCAGAAGCAACTGTGAAAGAAGTCTCTACATTTTTAATCGAACATATTATTTTACGTCACGGGGCCCCAAGATTTCTTATTAGCGATAGAGGTTCACAATTCACTAGCAATTTGATGAAGGAGGTAATGAAAATATGCAAAGTGAAACACTGCTTCACAACGAGCTACCACCCCCAGACTAACGGACTAACGGAACGGCTAAATAGAACTTTAATCAATATGATCAGCATGTATGTGAACACAGACCAAAAGAACTGGGATGAAATCCTCCCTTTTATCAACAACAACAACAACAAAAAAGCCTTTATTTAGGGTCACTGACCCTATACAGGATTCACCAGAGGTATGCATAAGAACAAAGCAGTGAGACAACGGAAATAGCGATATATACAGAGTAAAAAGAGAAAGAAAAAAAAAAAAACAAGAAAAGGAAAAAAAAAATAATAAGAAGAAAGAGGGAAGCAAGAAATCAACACAAAAAGAGTAGCAGTAAGAAAGTGAGGAGTGAGTATCACTTGGCCTTCTTCTGAGATATGGACTTGTGGAAACCATAAAACGCCGTAGCAATATACTTATTCTGGGTCATATTGTCAATTATTGATGGAAGTGAAGCACAGAGTTGCCCAGTTTTGAGCATAAGGGTTCTTCTTTCTTCTTTCAGAGCAGAGCAATCAAAAATATAGTGAGTGATTTCATTTTGTAGTTTTGAATTACAGAAGGTACAAGTCGGGTCCTCACCGCAGAGCATCTTGGTGTGGTTTTCTCTAAAAAAACTTGAAAGTATTCTAACTTGTGCGAGTAGTCTTACAACCAGGAAAGGAAAATCCCCTAAAAGGTATCCCTCCGTCATGAAAGATATGTGAATGTCTTTGTAGTGAGAGTATAGCTTAGATTTATCCATTCTTGTAAGGTCGTTTTGTATAGATTGGTCTGCCGCTGTTTTTAAGAGCCCTGTAATCGCGCTCCTCAGCGTTTCAGGGTCATCACAGGAAACAAGTGCAGGGGATCCATTATCGTTAAGCAGATTAGTGAGCTTTTTAATGAAACCGATGGGTGTGCCCGAAGCATTAGAGAGTTCCCGTGTTCTATTAAAACATATACGTGGCAATCTGTCACTGCTCATATTCAACACCCGCAGCCAATACTTCAGGGTTAATTTTAAGGCTGTTACACTCAATGAGATACGACCGGTTTCTAATCTGATTAGGTAACCTGGAGTGTATCTGGGCAGATTCAGGAACCTACGGATAAATATGTCTTGTATATTGTCCAGTAAGTCTTTATGCTCTGTTGCCCATAATGGAGCGGCATACATCAGGACAGCTCTCACTATTGTATCAAAGAGTTTGATTGATAAATTTATTGACTTTGCTTTTGATTTTATTAATATTGGGTGTGTGGCGTTAATTGCTGTAAGTGCTTTTCCTTTAAAGTAATTTGCCGGGTGAGTAGTTGTTATTGTTGGTGTCAGAGGGAATCCCAAGTATGTATATCTTGAAGTTATTGCTATGGGTTTATCATTCCAGAACCATCTATCCTTATTTGAGGGTTTACCTCCATTACGGAACACCATAATCTTTGACTTGGACTCATTTAGTGTCATTAAGTTCTCATCGAGATATTCTTTCAGTATTTTGATCTTCTTTTGGAGGTTTATCCTGGACTCACCTATAATTGCTATGTCGTCGGCGTACAGCAATAAATGGATATCTCCAAATTCTGGCAAATTTACACTCGGCAGGTCTGAGTTATTATAAATTTCGATTAAGTCCGTGATAAATAATATAAATAGCAGTGGGGAAAGTGGTTCTCCCTGGAGGACTCCCGAGTTTATCTTAATACTTTCCGTAAATGATCCCTTCCATCTGATAGCTATAGTTGCTTGTTCGTAGTAACTTTTGATCGTACTTATGAATTGGTAACTTATGCCTAGGTTGTAAAGTTTTTTCCAAAGTAGTGAGTGGGGTACAGTATCAAATGCCTTCCTTAGATCGACAAAAAAGACATATAGTTTTCCCCTCTTTTTTCTTAATGATAGTTGGATTAAAGTAGTTAGTGTAAATATGTGGTCAATACATGATCTTTCTTTTCTAAATCCCGCTTGGTTTTCGGGTATAACCCTTCTTCCTTCGACCCATTCCTCCAGTCGTGATCTTAGGATTGATGTGAAAAGCTTTGATACATTGCTAATCAGTGCAATACCTCGGTAGTTGGAGGGGCTGTTCTTTCCTCCCTTTTATCACCCACGCGTATAATACCACGATTCAAGAAACCACAGGCTACTCTCCATTTTTCCTGTTGTTTGGAAGGGAACCCATGTCTCTCTTAGACGACGAGAATATCCCAACGGACAGTAACATGGACGATTACGACAAATATATAGAAAACTACTTAGATAAAATAGCAAGGACGAGACAGGTAGTCATTAACAACACAGAGAAGACTCAGGAAAGAATGAAAAGAAACTATGACAAAAAACACAATGAGAAAATCTATGAACCAGGACATTTAGTGGCAGTTTGGACACCAGTCAGGAAAATCGGAAAATGCGAAAAACTATTGAGAAAATATTTTGGCCCATATCGAATATTAAAGAAGCTGTCTAACGTAAATTACTTAATTGAGCCGAAAGATAATCCTGGCCAAGACCCATTGATTGTCCATGTCTCAAGACTCAAACCCTATTTTGAGAGAATTGATGAGGTAACTCACGAGGACGTGACGACCTCTGGAGAGGGGGAAGTGTTACATCATGATTAATGGCGTATTATATTATTTTTAATATATTTGAAATTTAAATTATATATTTATTTATTTTTATATTCTATGATATTTATTTAAAACAGATTATTTTTAGATTATCATCATTTGTATTTAGGTACACTGTGACTTCACTGCTCTCTTTGATGTGAGAAAATAAATAAAGGATTCTGGTGGCTACATAAAGTAGACTTATCTCATTATTCCCTTTTATAAATTTGTAGGATGGTTGAAACACGCTCTGGTAAGATGCAAGACCCAGCACAGGAGAGAATCAAGGCTGAAGAGTCTGCCAAGCCGCAACCTGGTGCAACAATATTTAGCGTTAAAAATTTACATTCTTTTGAATATCATCAAATATTATCTCTACAGACCTTACTGCAATGATATAAGTTATTGAGTGAGAGGGCTTGGTTCATCAACTTTCATCATTGCAGTAAGGTCTGTAGAGATAATATTTGATGATATCTACCTATATAATTGCCTTATTCTGTCTGTGTGAAGTTCATTGTGTGAAGTTCACGGATAGATTTTGGTCAGAATGGATAAAATATAAAAAGTGTCAAGGGATGGGAATCAAACTCACGACCTTCCGCTTACCGGGCAGATGCCATGACCACTAGGCCACATGACTACAATTTATAATTGTAACAAATAGTATTTGAATCAAAACATTCAATCGGGTAAAACACGGGCGTTGCCCGGGTCATTCGGCTAGTTTAAAATAAACGCATTGCCAGTAATTTTATTTGTGTAAAATTTTAACGATAGATGGCAATTAAATTTAATTTACTAATATTTAGCGTTATTAAAAATTTCGACTATTTTTACTGCGATTAAATATATTGGAAGGACCCTGCTCATCAGTGGTTAACCCTCCCAGCGGTTTCGCCAGTTTAACCTACCAGACCGATTTAATATTGCATTAAACTGGTGAAATCGCTGTAGAGAAAGAGAGAGAAAGAGAGAGGGTTCAGTACTGATGAGCCAGGCCCTTCCAGTATTTTTACATTCTAGTAAGAACTATAGAGAATTATTTGCGAAAAGGAAAGAAAAACGCGCTAAATGGTTTCATTTTATACAGATAGATGGCGTGCTAATGTTTAATTAGGGTTAATTGGCGGTTTATGTATTTTACAGGAGCCTGAATTAATTAAATAATGTTTAATTAATGTCTAATTGGTCTTTTGTTAATATAAGAATATTTTCTCCGTGCAAATATTAATAAATATTTTATCATTCTCAAAGCTTATGTTCATACTAGCCGAATGACCCGGGCAACGCCCGTGTTTTACCCGATTGAATGTTTTGATTCAAATACTATTTGTTACAATTATAAATTGGCGCCTTATATACAGGGTGATCCAAAAGTCCCGCACAACTTTAAAAATTAATAACTCCCCAAATATTTGCGCTAGAGCAATGCGGTAAACACCATTGTGTTCAGGATACAATGGGATTTTTTATGGCAAATGATGAAAAATTCGAAATTGATTTTAGTTTTAATTTTATTCGCCAGATGGCGCTCTACCAGAATCAGAGATTCAGCGGCCAAATTGTTTGATAAATTGAAAAATATAACTGATCGACACGTATTTTTCCTTTTTGAATACCAGGAAAAAACCATAATAATATCAAATAACAAATTAATAAAACACCACTTCGCCAAAAGTATGAAGAATTGGTTAACGATTTTCAAATACAATCAGAGATATGTAAAATAGGTAAATGCAAATTAAAACATGAAGCAAAAAGAAAATTTATATTTTAGATACGGTTTGTTTCCGAAGATAATAAATTTCTAATATTTTTAATTCAACTCTCACTCAGTGTCGAATATGTTTATTTTAATTCATTTGAAAAATATGTATCTATCTCTGATAATTTATTTTACTCTGGAATGTCGTTGTTGTTTTTGTCGTGTCCAATAAATAGCCTCAGATGTCTCCATGCATTTCTATCACAGCAGCAGCAATGTCCACTATCTTGGATGTATAGAGCTGCTGCTCTGGGTCTATGTCAATTTTCTGCAAGGCTGCGGGCATGAGAATATGTGGGTAGGTGTTAGTTCCACACCAGGACAGTTGTTGCATGTTCTATAGGTTCTTGTGCCATCTGGATGTATTTTCATTCCTTTATAATGTTTTGTTCTAAGTCTTGTTATAGTTTTTGTCAGTTTTCTCTCAGACTTTATTTCACATATTTGATCTTTTCTTATTTTTTTGTTTAATTATCTTGTATTTTGCCAAAGCATCAGCGTCAAATACTGACATTTGTTCTTTATTTTGGTTCAGCTTTCTGGCTTCCTTTGCCAAATCAACTGCCATTTTATTACCCCCGATCTCAACACGGGCAGGAATCGATTGTAGAATGCAGTTATTCTCCAATGATTCCAGTTGGGTAAGTAACGAGTGTATTTTCTGTGTGATTCTAGTATTGCCCTTCTGAATTGCTTCTAGAGCGGATATGGAGTCGCTGTATATTAAAATTCCTTCTGCTTGATGCAGGGATGGTTGGTTAAGGCATAAATCAAGAGCTATCCAGATAGCTGTCAGTTCACAAGTGAAGTTTGACGAAATCTGTCCTGCTCCTTCTCTGATTTGATGTTTGTTCCATCTTGCAGTATTATGTTAATTCCGGCCCCTCCATTACTCAGGGTAAGGTCTGAAGATCCATCTGTATATGCTGTTAAAGGGTGTGGCCTAGCATTTTTAATCAATAATTTGTACAATGAGGACATAGCCGTTAATATTACAAACACATCAGACCTCGAAGCCCAAGATATCAAAGTCTACCTCAATCAAAACAAAGCCATCAACATATACAATATGTATCACCCTCCAAACAATAAATTTATTGACGATGGGAAATGGCTCAATTTCTTACAGACAACACTATTATTGTAGGTGACCTTAATGCCAAACATCAACTATGGGGATGTTCTACGCCAAACCCAAGAGGCAAAATACTATCAAACATATTTGACGACAATGCCTTCATGTGCTTAAATGATGGGAATCCTACCCATCATTCCTACAAGCTATAATACTGCACAAGCCCTTGATATAAGTTTTTACTATCCTGACATTTTCCACAAATGCAAATAGCAAATATTAAAAAGTTTTGTAAGTGATCATTTGCCTAATTTGATAGAAATTAGCACCAAGACCAAAACTAGCTCAATTAAGAAATATTCTGGAACTTCAAAAAGGCTAATATGATATTTTTCGAAAACACCATTATTAAAGCAGCCAAAGTTTCAATACCAAGAGGTAATATTAAGAAATGGATTCCTAATTATACACACCAGGCAAAAAATATTCAAACACTTATAACTAAAAGAAATGAACTACAAAAAAGTGCACCCAAAACCAAAAAAATTGTATAACTGAACTGAACATTGTGATTGCAAAAATAAAAAGATTATACCTAAATGTAAAAAGGGAAAAATGGAACCAAACTTGTGAAAACCTGAACCCAAGAAACCCAAATACAAAACCTTGGAATTTGGCAAAACAAATTGACAGAGCCCAGCCACAAACTGAAAACACAAATATGATTAAGAATACAGATAGTACACCAGCAACTAATTACAAAATTGCTGCCAATCTTTTAGGTAATTCATATCAAATAAGTAGTAAAATCAAGGTTGAAAAAAGAAAGATTATTCATGACTGTAAAATATCACCAGCACTCATAATATTTTCCATGAAAAAAATCAATATGAAAAAGCTAGCTTATGCATTAGAACACACTGACCTAAACAAGACTCCTGGGCCAGATGGAATCCATGGCCGAATGATATCAAACTTGGGCAAAATTGGCAAAGAAAGACTTCTTAATATTTTCAGTAACTCCTGGAAAACTGGAAAATTGCCTCAAGACTGTAAAAATGCAACAATAATTCCCATTAAAAAACTTGACAAATCTGCTGATGACCCAAAAAACTACCGACCTATCTCCCTAACAAATATTTGCTGCAAATTAATGGAAAAAATTATACTCAGACGACTCACCTACCACCCCGACACAAGAAATCTTTTACCAGAAGAACAATATGGATTTAGGAAAGGACATGGGACAATAGACCAACTCTTATTTTTCACACAAAAGGTAAAAAATGCACAAAACAAAAAAAAAAAAAAAACTAACCACACCATAGCTGCTTTTTAGACCTTACACAAGCCTTTGATAAGGTATGGAAAAACAAGTTAATTACAAAATTATACAAACATTTCAAAATTGATGGAAAGCTATCACTTGGATAAATGATTCCCTTTAAAATATATAAATCAGGGTCGAATATAATGGCACTCTATCTAAAACCTTCAAATTGTACCAAGGATTACCACAAGGATCAATCCTTAGCACAACTCTCTTCACCCTATTTATAGCAGGCATAGAAGAAAAAATTTCACATATAACCAAATTGGACTTTTCGCTGATGACATTATTCTATGGAGTAGCAACACTAACTGTAAAAAAGCTGAAAGAGATTTGAACATGACTCTTCTCCACCTAGAAAAATTTGCTAATAAACATAAATTAGAATTTAACCCCCAAAAATCTGAAACCTGTCTTTTTACTACCGATAAGAAACTATACAAAATAAGACCAAATATTATTCTGAAAGAACAACAATTGCAATATAATAAACATCCTAAATATCTCGGCTACACCCTGGATCCAGAAATTAACTCCAGTAAGCATATTGAAGGAGTTGTTAGAAAAGGAAGAGACCGACTAAAAATCTTGAAATATATTTCAGGAAGAGTGGGGAGCTGAAGCAACAACACTAAAATTAACTTACACATCTCTAATGAGACTTATCTTTGAATATGGATATCAAATCTATGGTACAGCATCTGAAACAAATCTAAAAACACTGGAAAGGATTCAACTAAATGCAGCTAGAATTATTGCAGGTCTTCGAAATACCTGCCCTAATGTAATTGTACTTTACGAGGCAGACATTATGCCCTTGAAGGATAGAATAAGCTAAATCTGCCAAAATATATAAACAAAATCAAGAGTTATGAAAACAAACACAGAACTTTCAATTACATACTTAATTGGGAACCCAATATAAGACTCAAAAAAGAAGGCCCTCTCCACCTGGCCAAAAGAAATAGATTTTTAAAATATAAAGTGGAAAAATATTATTTAGCTGAAAAAATATCTCCATTCGAACCACTAACAAAAAGTTTTTTTTAATGCCACTTTAAATGAACCCACCAACAGACAATACCAAAATCCAGAATACTTAAAACAATTATCATTAGAAATATTTAATAAAATTCCTAAAAAAATGCAACTATCTATACCGATGGTAGCAGAGACGAGTTTGGACACACTGGCAGTGGCTCTCTCATTAAAACCACAAATGGCAATGAGAAAATAAACAGAAGAAACCCAGAATTTTGCTCAGTCTTCAGATCAGAACTTATAGCCATCTATGAAGTCTTAAAATCCATCAGAAACATTAAACATCACGATATATGGATTCTTACTGATAGTAGAAGTGCCATACAACACTTGAGTCACACAGGGGATCTTAGAGACAAATTAAGCAGGAACATAATTGGTTATCTCAAAAAATTCTCAATACCTCAAAAATTCACCTTCAATGGATACCCTTACATGTTAGCATTGAAGGCAATGAAGCTGCTGATGCGCTAGCGAAAAAAAGGCACAAAATAACCCTTGCTACAGAAAAATAAACTTACTTTTAAAGAAATAGAAACAGTAGCCAAAATAAACAAGAACTGGAGGATCCCACCTAAGCACAGTTGGTATACCCTAGAAGCAGAAGGCCACCCAGACCTTTAGGTCCACAAGCCGGCATGCGAAGCATGCCCTTCGCTGCTATTCTGTTCAACTCATAAGCCAAGTAACGGTATCCAAGCTAGTGCTTGGACATTGTACCTGGAAACACCACCTCCCAGACAACGTGTCTGGTAGGATTTCTATACCGGTGGCCTTTAATCATAGCAAAATAGGAAACTATCTACTGTGTCCAGCAGGGACCGCGGGGAGGCAGCCCCCGGTCGACTCTGTTCACTCACAGCTGAGGAAAAGCTCAGCTGCCACGTCGTGGGCTTTCTCAAGAAGCTTGCTGTGATTTCTCAGCAGCTTACTCTTGATCGCGTCCCTCGCCCTCCTTCTCTCTTCCTGCACATCCACTACCCTTGGACAATCCAAGACGTAGTGGCGTGCATTCATATCCCTTTCTCCATAGACGTAATCAGGGTTTCTCTTAATTTTATATCTGTGGAGACTTGGGGAAGAGCCCATGTCCCGAACTACCCTAATGAGTTTGTGGGACATTACCTTACAGAGGTACTTGGGTGTTGTTACCCCATTGAATACCTCTCTCCCCTTCACACTGTTCCTCCATCTGTCAAACCATAAGTCCTGGATGTGCCCCCTGATCCTCCTATAAACTTCTTTCTTGGTCACTGGGGTCCTCAGTGATCTACCTCTAAAGCATCCTGCCTTAGCGATCCTGTCTGCAAACTCATTACCTTCGATGAGGCTGTGTCTCCTAAACCAAGGGAGCTCCGGAGCCCGCGTCATCATCTCCAGCTCCTGGATTATTTGATGCGCGAGTTGCCCTTTCTCCAGATTGATGGCGACGAGGGCCGACATACAATCTGAATAGAGGCGGTCCGGGCTGAAGTTCTTCTCAGAACACACTCTGAGGGCTACCCTGATCGCAACCAGCTCGGCTGAAAGGACCAATTCGTCCACTCTGAGTGTTAAACTTTCTTGGAAGATCAGCTCTTTATTAGTGAATATCACTACCCCAGCTCCAGTATTGGTTCCAGACTTACTACAATCAGTGAAAACCTCCGTGCCAATCCCTGTCGGCCCTCCAGGACTCCAATTCCACTTTGGCAACCACTGCGGAGGCTTCCTTGGATCCCTCTTCGATTCCAGAGCTCCCGCTTCAAGTCCCAGGGCATCTTCCCTGTTCTCCCAGATCTTCTGTCTGATGGTCCCCTCCTCTAGTTTCAATCCCAGGGGAATAAGCCCAGCGAGGACCAAAAAGGCCTCACTGCTGGTAGTTCGATATCCCCCTGTTAATCATGAGTGCCGCTGTCCTCTACACTCTCTCAAGAGTTGTTGCCACCTTCTGATCCCTGTTTCGGCGCCACCAAGCCCCGGAAGCATATAGCAAGATTGGCTCGACACAGGAGAGGCAGAGGTTCCTAAAAATAGTACCCTCCTTCTCCCCCCCCCCCTGTTGAGAGCCAACCAGGACAGGCCTGCACAACGCCTCCCTGCCTCTCGCCACCATCTCCTCCGCCTGGTATTGCCAACCCATCTTGTCATCAATGACCACCCCCAGAATGGTCATCCTATTGACCACGCTACCCTCCGTCCTTCCATCCGGATAGCCGGCTTGTGTTCCCATTTGATCCCTTTCCTTTTAGTTCTTATGTCCCTAGGCTTAAAGCTGAGGGCTTTAGTTTTGGAGACATTGAACTTAAAGCCCGGGTCGAGAAAATTTGGAGAGAAGTTCCAACACACTTCTCAGCCTTCGCTCTCGAAGCAGCCTCAATGATGAGGAACTGCTCGTCAGCATAGAGAACCAGCCTGGCTCCCTCAGGCAGCTCCTCCTGGAAAACGGTGTTAACCAGGATATTCCACAGAATAGGTCCGCAGCAAGAGCCCTGGGGGCAACCGCTAGCACAGTTTCTTTCCAACTTCCGCCCACCAAAACTTAGGCTAATCAGTCTATCCCTCAGGAAATCACGAACCAAGCTGCACAAATTATCAGAACAACCCATGTCCATCAAATTTCTCATCAGCTTGTTCCAGCTCATGGAGTTGAACGCGCCATCAATGTCCAGGGCCACGAAAAGAACCCAAGCACCCTTATTTAAGCCCATCTCAACCCCCTCTAACACCTCGTTCAGAGCTGTGGTTGTGGACTTTCCTACCCTAAAACCATGTTGGAAAGAGGAAAGGAGCTCATTACTCTCTAGCCAATGCTTCAGTCGCTGAGCTAGTAGGCTATCCAGGACCTTACCTAGACACACTAGTAAAGAAAGCGGACTATAATCATTAGGAGAATTACCCTTTCTACCAGACTTTTCGAGAAGCACTATTCGGGCAACCTTCCATGCCTCAGGAAATGTACCAGTGTCCAGGCACCTATTGAATAACCTGGAAAGAAGCGATGGGTGCATCCTTACCAGGGCTTTCACGACCGTGTTATCGATCCCTTCGGGACCAGGAGATTTCCTTTTCCAGAACTTGAAAGCCGTCAGTTTCACCTCATTCTCAGAAAAGGGCGGATCTACCAAACCACAGGTGGTCATAGAGATCTCGTCCTCTGGTTCCTCGTTTCCGAAGTGCCGATCCAAGTTGTTTTTATTTTGTCTTCTGCTTTCGAGCGAGTAGGTCTAGAACACATTCTCTCTGAATTTTCTCATTGTTGGTGGATGAAACAGCACCAGTGATTATTTTGGCCGCTTTTGTTTGAACACTGTCTAGTCTTACTTTTAGTTATGAGCTTGAGGGAGCCCAGACCGGTGTTGCATATTCCATTATCGGCCTTATTAAGGTGGTATATCTTGTTCTGAGAATTCTGGGTTTTGCTCCCCAATTTGTTCCACATAGCCTTCTCAGAATGTTAAGATTTCTGATAGCTCTATTTGAGGTGCTAATTATGTGTTCTGAAAATTCCAATTCCTCATCAATAATAATTAAAATAATTTTGTTGACATCTTGTCAATACATGCACAGTCTGCACTATTAAAAAAATATAATATGCATTATATACACTATGTACAATGAATATGGCGCCTCTGCCAGCGCTGCAGAATTTGGTGGAGTTTTGGCGACACCACGCATTTTGCGATCTACGATGAATACGTAGATCGCGTACTTCGCCGCTTAGGAGATGGTGATGGCGTGGTCCTCGAGACCAACTTGAAAGATCCAGGACTGCAGTATCACACCTAGGTATTATGGATTTCTAATTTTATCAATTATTTGTTTGTTTATGCTTATTTTGTGGTTATATTTATGCCTTTTCCCTGGTTTGGTTTTATTGGGTTTATGGTCATTTGGAGTTCCATTGCCCACTTCTCCGGTTCTCTCATTGACGTGTTCACTATTTTTTCTGATTTTTCTATACTGCTACTTGTGTGCCATATGGCTATATCATCTGCATAACAGGCAACCTTTGTGTCTTCAGTGAGGTAAGGATGGATGTCGTTAATATATAGCAGATAGAGTAGAGGACTGAGCACAGATCCCTGAGTTACACCAGCCCATGTTCTTCCTTCCTTGGAAAATTCTCCATTGACCCGAACCTTTAACTTTCTTCCCCTTAAGAAGTCTGCAATCCAGATTAAGGTTTTTCCTCTTACTCCGATGTTGTTCAGCTCTTTTCACGTAATTTCTCCCTCCACACTCGATCAAAATCTGAGGTCATATCAAGGAATATAGCCGTGGTCTTCTTTGGCGGTGATTCCTGGAAAGAATCTATTATTGATTGACAGAAGTAGAACAGTTGATCAGTCGTACAGTGCTGGGATCTATAGGCAGTTTGGTAGAGGTTTATTTTATTGTTGTTAGTGAGCCAGACTATGAGCCTAGAGTGGATAATTCGTTCTGGTATTTTACAAAGTATGCTGGTGAGAGCAATTGGCCGATAGTTCTTGTATTCCTTGGCATCTTTGTTTGGCTTCAGTATTGGCACTATAATTGATATCTTCCAATTCTTTGGTAGTTTACCAGTTTGCCATGAAATGTTCAGTATTCGTAGGAGTTGATTATTAGCTTTGTCTTAAAAGTGTGTAATCATTTGACCAAAGATTAGATCATCTCTTGGTGACCTCTTGGATTTTTTTATTGATGAGTTTAGCTCATTCAGTGTGAAGTCTCTCGAGAAAATATCTTGTTGATGGAAGTTTCTTGCTTGTTTAACTAACTGGTTTATATTATTTTTAGAGTCCTGTCTTCATTCGTATAGTTGAGTATGGAAGTGCTTGAAAGATATTCAGCAATTATGTCAGCCATCTGTTTGTTCTCGTTCTCGCTGTTCTATTCATATCGGTTAGAGTATTGGTGTTGGTTTTGATTGTTCTCTAACACTCTAATCATATTCCAGTGTTGGCTGTCCTTACTTGGATCCATTTTTTTTCGCAGAATTCTGCCATTTTTCTTGTTTACATATCCAAATTTCTTGTTCTATTTTGTGACTAATTTCAATGAGTTCCTTTCTGTTTTGTTCTGTTTTATTTTTTTTAAGAAGTTCATTGATATTGTTTCTCTCTCTGAAATCATTGCCTCGATGTTGTGGTCCATCCAGTAAGGTATCCACAGGTCTTTACGTCTACCTCTAGGTATCGATGCTTTTGCAGCTTTTGAAATGTTCGAAGAGAATTTTTCCAAGTTTTTGTCAAGCGTTCTGTAATTCAATTTTTCGTTGCACAGTTCTTCAAGCTTTTCTGTGATTTTTTTTCTAGTCGGCTTTTCTAAAGTTCCATGTTCTTTTATTCTAATGGACATTCTCAATTTTGAAGTTTAGGGTTGTTAAAATTGGTCTGTGGTCACTTATTGCACCTCTCAGGATTTTACATTGTGTTGTGGGTGCGATGTTGTAATTTATCGCTGTGATGTCTATTGCGGATTCTGTGCCTGTGGACTTAGATAGGTAGGTGTTCTCTCCGTTATTTAACAGGGTAAGGTCGAGGTCGGTTAGCATGTCCTTACCCTGCTGACTTTTGTTATCCTGGACAGGTGATCCCCAAATTGAACTTTTGGCGTTAAATTCGCCGAGTATGATTGTGATATCCGAAGACACTTCACTTAATGTCTCTATTGAGGGAACCCATACAAAATTCAAAGATTTCACGAGCTGAAAGTTGGCGATTTTGAGATGCGTCAAGAATTCGGTGCATGAATTTTCCGGCTAATTGATATTGATGAAAACTGGCTGTCGAATGTTCTGTGGACAGATGATGTACACTTTTCTCTAAACGGAGAATTCAAGATTCAAAACAGCCGCATTTGGGCAACAGAAAACCCTAGGATTTTTACAGAAATGCCACTTTACCAGCCTAGAGTTACAGTTTTGTGTGGGTTCACTTCTTTCATTATTGGGCCATTTTTCTTTGAAAAATCAATGGAAGAACTTTTAAAACCTTTTTTGTAACTGGTGAACGTTATGTTCAACATTTGAGAAAAAAGGGTATTCCCATATTGCAGGGCAAAAGCACTAAGCGAAATAACATTCATGAAAGATGGAGGACCTCCTCATATCTCCCGAGGTGCCAAACAGTTGCTGAAGAATACGTTCGTTGAAAATCGTGTGATAAGTCGCCACTTTATATACCAGTGGCCTCCAAGATCACCAGACTTGACGCCTTGCGATTTTTGTCTATGGGGGTACATTAAATCGTTTATTTATCGATGCTGGCCTACCACATTGGCCATGTTGAAGGCTTCTATCAGATGGCACGTTTTATCAATTTCAACAGATATGTTATTTAATGCTGTCCATTCTGTCATTTATCGTCTGCAGGCGGTGATTGAGAATAAAGGGTGCCACATTGAGCAAGGATTGTGACCTAATACAAGAGAGAAGGCAGTCACCTCATGTATTATATTATCTACCAATATTTTGCAGCTCTTTGTGTTGGGATATGGGGATAATAAATGCTTGCCTCACATCTTGACTCTTGTTTTTTGTGAACAGTAATTTTTTGTTTGTTATTTGCTCACATATTATGTCGTGCAAACCAGAGAGTATTATAACTTCTCGAATAACACTGGTACACACAATTTCCCCCCTTATGTTTAGTTTTCGCTTTTCGCTCATTAGAATAAATAGCATAAGGAATATTTTCTGTACACCAATAATTTTAGAAATTTTGTGAAAAAAAATAATACAAAATGATTTTACTGCCACGTTTTTCAACGCAAAAGGTCGATTTAAAAATTATTTTTGTTTGAGGGGACACATTTTTTGAAATTGTGTACAGTACAATAAACAATGATAACATTTGACAAGCCCATAGGATATTTGGAATAAAGTACGACAAATATATTTTGTCACTCCCCTCTATATTTCATTTGTTGGATCATGACAAATATCCAGTTAAATAGTCAAGGGTCGCCAATCAGTCAAGAAACTATACATTTCTTATAGCAAGAAATCCTATTAATAGTGCCATCATAATTTTTGGTACTATATTAACATTTCAAAAATTCGTGTATTGATATCAGCAGTGTTTTTCAAACATTCAATCTATTTCACAAAACCCCATATAAAATATAAATATTTTTGCTATATGTTTTAATTTGCATTTACCTGTTTTACATATATCTGATTGTATTTGAAAATCGTTAACCAATTCTTCATACTTTTGGCGAAGTGGTGTTTTATTAATTTGTTATTTGATATTATTAGGGTTCTTTCCTGGTATTCAAAAAGGGAAAATACGTGTCGGTCAGTTATATTTTTCAATTTATCAAACAATCTGGCCGCTGAATCTCTGATTCTGGTAGAGCGCCATCTGGCGAATAAAATTGTAACTAAAATCAATTTCGAATTTTTCATTATTTGCCATAAAAAATCCCATTGCATCCTGAATACAATGGTGTTTACCGCATTGATCTAGCGCAAATATTCGCGGCGTTATTAATTTTTAAAATAGTGCGGGACTTTTGGATCACCCTGTAAATGCATATGTTAGTTAATAACTATAGCCTATGTGCTTTATCTGCCTATGTACTGTTGGCTTCCGTAGGCGTCTCTTACTGGGAAAAAGAAAGAGAGGATTCCATTTGGTTATTATCTAATATATGCATTTATTTAGGGAGCGACCCGCTCCAACACAATAGTTACATAAATAGCGAGTGGGGGGGGGGCTTGATGGGGGGGGGGGCAAAGGTGGCGTGACCGTAGCCAACCAATAGGAGGGCGCCATTCCAAAAAAAAAAGCAAACGGTGACAGAGAGAGATGATTGATTAGGAGATTAGGAATGACGCTCGTAACTGTATATAGAATATTAAACTGGCGAAACCGCTGGGAGGGTTCACCACTGATGAGCCAGGCCCTTCCATTATTTTATCATTGCAGTAAGGGCAGTAGAAAATTATTTTATTTCAAAATGAATCATATCCGTCAAAAATAGTTCAGATTTCTTATGACAGATGGCGTGATAATACACCGTATTAAATTCTAAGTCAGGGATGTGTGTGTTGAGTGTATTATAACTGTGGAAATAATACTTTTAGACCTGAAAGTTCGCAATGTTTTAACGAAATAGTAACATTGCTGATTATTGCTACTATTACTGTTATATCTGTATTTTCCTTCCCTCCTTCAGTGCCTTCCTCTACTGAGGGACATGGTCTCTCCATATCTCCCTCCTTCAATGTCTTCCTATACTGAGGGTGGGCCACATGGTCTCTCCATATCTCCCTCCTTCAGTGCCTTCCTCTACTGAGGGTGGGCCACATGGTCTCTCCATATCTCCCTCCTTCAGTGCCTTCCTCTACTGAGGGTGGGCCACATGGTCTCTCCATATCTCCCTCCTTCAGCGCCTTCCTCTACTGACGGACATGGTCTCTCCATATCTCCCTCCTTCAGTGCCTTCCTCTACTGACGGACATGGTCTCTCCATATCTCCCTCCTTCAGTGCCTTCCTCTACTTAGGGTGGGCCACATGGTCTCTCCATATCTCCCTCCTTCAGCGCCTTCCTCTACTGACGGACATGGTCTCTCCATATCTCCCTCCTTCAGTGCCTTCCTCTACTGACGGACATGGTCTCTCCATATCTCCCTCCTTCAGTGCCTTCCTCTACTTAGGGTGGGCCACATGGTCTCTCCATATCTCCCTCCTTCAGTGCCTTCCTCTACTGAGGGTGGGCCACATGGTCTCTCCATATCTCCCTCCTTCAGTGCCTTCCTCTACTGAGGGTGGGCCACATGGTCTCTCCATATCTCCCTCCTTCAAAGCCTTCCTCTACTGAGGGTGGCCACATGGTCTCTCCATATCTCCCTCCTTCAAAGCCTTCCTCTACTGAGGGTGGCCACATGGTCTCTCCATATCTCCCTCCTTCAATGTCTTCCTATACTGAGGATGGGCCACATGGTCTCTCCATATCTCCCTCCTTCAGTGCCTTCCTCTACTGAGGGTGGGCCACATGGTCTCTCCATATCTCCCTCCTTCAGTGCCTTCCTCTACTGAGGGTGGGCCACATGGTCTCTCCATATCTCCCTCCTTCAGTGCCTTCCTCTACTGAGGGTGGGCCACATGGTCTCTCCCTATCTCCCTCCTTTAGTGCCTTCCTCTACTGAGGGTGCGCCACATGGTCTCTCCATATCTCCCTCCGCCATCCTCTCCTCGTAGGTGTGTCGTCCAGTCCATTGTTTTAGATCGTCTGTGTATCTCCGTCGTCTCCTTCCCCTCGATCTCTTCCCCCGGAACTTTCCCTCCAACACTGTCAGCAATGTCTCTCCTGCTGATCATCACATGTCCAGCAAACCTCAGTTTTCGTTGTTTTATGAACTTTATCAGGTGGCGTTCTGTACCCATTCGATCGAGGACTTGATTATTTGGTACCTTATCTGTCCAAGGAATTCTGAGAACTTTTATACTCGGAGAATCTGTATAAAACCAAAAAATCTTAATAAAAACATTTTGTAGTTTTAACGAAATGAGTTAGTTTTAAGTTTGGTGATTGAAAGGACTGCTGTAACACTAACTGATGTTGTTTCAGGACCTCTGGGGGGATTCTTGAGCGGCTACTTCTCTGTCAAGACACTCCTGCTCTTCGCCTGTCTCATCACCTCCATGGGTATCATCCTCTGCTACTTCGCCACCAGCGTTCTCTTCGTCACCTTCTTCTATGGAGCCTTGCAAGGTTGGTGTAGTTATGTGTCATTTATTTTGTACCTTTCTTGACGTGTATTCTCTGTTCTTGTTAAAATGTTAAATTTGGTGATTAAAACTCTCCTTTATAGGAAGGTGTTCTTTAGCGGGAGTGTCCTTTCATGGAGGTCGTTTTACTGTAGAGAGGTGTCTTCTAGCAAGAGTTGTGTTGTGTGTGTCCTCTCATGGAAGTTGTTCTACTGTAGAGAGGTGTCCTCTAGCGGGAGTGTCCTCTCATGGAGTATGTTCTACTGTAGAGAGGTGTCCTCTAGTGGAAGTGTCCTCTCATGGAGTATGTTCTACTGTAGAGAGGTGTCCTCTAGCGGGAGTGTTCTCTCATGGAGTATGTTCTACTGTAGAGAGGTGTCCTTTAGTGGGAGTGTCCTCTCATGGAGTATGTTCTATTGTAGAGAGGTGTCCTTTAGTGGGAGTGTCCTCTCATGGAGTATGTTCTATTGTAGAGAGGTGTCCTCTAGAAAGAGTGTCCTCTCATGGAGTATGTTCTACTGTATAGAGGTGTCTTTTTGCGAAGGTGTCCTCTCATGGTAGTTGTTCTACTGTAGAGACGTGTCCTCTCAAGGAGTATGTTCTACTGTAGAGAGGTGTCTTCTAGCGTGAGTATCCTCTCATGGAGTATGTTCTACTGTAGAGAGGTGTCCTCTAGCGTGAGTATCCTCTCATGGAGTATGTTCTACTGTAGAGAAGTGTCCTCTAGCGTGAGTGTCCTCTCATGGAGTATGTTTTACTGTAGAGAAGTGTCCTCTAGCGTGAGTGTCCTCTCATGGAGTATGTTCTACTGTAGAGAAGTGTCCTCTAGCGTGAGTGTCCTCTCATGGAAGTATGTTCTACTGTAGAGAGGTGTCCTCTAGCAAGAGTGTCCTCTCATGGAGTATGTTCTACTGTAGAGAGGTGTCCTCTAGCAAGAGTGTCCTCTCATGGAGTATGTTCTACTGTAGAGAGGTGTCCTCTAGCAAGAGTGTCCTCTCATGGAGTATGTTCTACTGTAGAGAGGTGTCCTCTAACAAGAGTATCCTCTCATGGAAGTATGTTCTACTGTAGAGAGGTGTCCCCTAGCAAGAGTGTCCTCTCATGGAGTATGTTCTACTGTAGAGAGGTGTCCTCTAACAAGAGTATCCTCTCATGGAAGTATGTTCTACTGTAGAGAGGTGTCCTCTAGCGTGAGTGTCCTCTCATGGAAGTATGTTCTACTGTAGAGAGGTGTCCTCTAGCGTGAGTGTTCTCTCATGGAGTATGTTCTACTGTAGAGACGTGTCCTCTCATGGAGTATGTTCTACTGTAGAGAAGTGTCCTCTCATGGAGTATGTTCTACTGTAGAGAAGTGTCCTCTAGCGTGAGTATCCTCTCATGGAGTATGTTCTACTGTAGAGAAGTGTCCTCTAGCGTGAGTATCCTCTCATGGAGTATGTTCTACTGTAGAGACGTGTCCTCTCATGGAGTATGTTCTACTGTAGAGACGTGTCCTCTCATGGAGTATGTTCTACTGTAGAGAAGTGTCCTCTAGCGTGAGTATCCTCTCATGGAGTATGTTCTACTGTAGAGAAGTGTCCTCTAGCGTGAGTATCCTCTCATGGAGTATGTTCTACTGTAGAGAAGTGTCCTCTAGCGTGAGTATCCTCTCATGGAGTATGTTCTACTGTAGAGAAGTGTCCTCTAGCGTGAGTGTCCTCTCATGGGGTTTGTTCTACTGTAGAGACGTGTCCTCTCATGGAGTATGTTCTACTGTAGAGAAGTGTCCTCTAGCGTGAGTATCCTCTCATGGAGTATGTTCTACTGTAGAGAAGTGTCCTCTAGCGTGAGTGTCCTCTCATGGAGTATGTTTTACTGTAGAGAAGTGTCCTCTAGCGTGAGTGTCCTCTCATGGAGTATGTTCTACTGTAGAGAAGTGTCCTCTAGCGTGAGTGTCCTCTCATGGAAGTATGTTCTACTGTAGAGAGGTGTCCTCTAGCAAGAGTGTCCTCTCATGGAGTATGTTCTACTGTAGAGACGTGTCCTCTCATGGAGTATGTTCTACTGTAGAGAAGTGTCCTCTAGCGTGAGTATCCTCTCATGGAGTATGTTCTACTGTAGAGAAGTGTCCTCTAGCGTGAGTGTCCTCTCATGGAGTATGTTTTACTGTAGAGAAGTGTCCTCTAGCGTGAGTGTCCTCTCATGGAGTATGTTCTACTGTAGAGAAGTGTCCTCTAGCGTGAGTGTCCTCTCATGGAAGTATGTTCTACTGTAGAGAGGTGTCCTCTAGCAAGAGTGTCCTCTCATGGAGTATGTTCTACTGTAGAGAGGTGTCCTCTAGCAAGAGTGTCCTCTCATGGAGTATGTTCTACTGTAGAGAGGTGTCCTCTAGCAAGAGTGTCCTCTCATGGAGTATGTTCTACTGTAGAGAGGTGTCCTCTAACAAGAGTATCCTCTCATGGAGGTTGTTCTACTGTGTTATCACGCCTTTAGTCTTGGCATGGGATCTTCGCCATCTTCCAATATTTCACTACGAGGTTTACCTTTGGAAACATATACAGCTACATCAACCATTTTTTTTATTCAGTTCCCGACGTTTCAATAACTCGCTGTTATTATCCTCAGGTGAGAGAAATGATTATTTTTGAATTCCAATCAACAAATAATCTTCAAAAAAAAAAAAAAAAAAAACAAGGTTTACCTTTGTAACAAATAATTGATTATCTTCGCTATTATAATCGCTATTGTGTGTGTTTCAGGTTTAGGTATCGGGCTTATTGTCACGCTTAACCCTGTCATAGTCAACCAGTACTTCTCAAAGAACAGAGCAATCGCTGGAGGTATCGCATCTGCTGGTTCCTGCGTGGGATCTTTCATACTTCCCTTCCTCGTTGAGTACTTCCTGGAACACTATGATCTCTCCGGAACCTTCCTTCTAATGGGCGGGATCTCGTTGAACGCCGTGCTAGGTGTCATGTTGTATCAGACCCATCCAGCTCCACCTCATCCCGACTGTGAGAAGTCCATCAAAGAAGAATACAGCCATGCTCAAGTCACCAAAAGCTTACTAATGGAGGAAGATCGATCCTTTATGGAAATCAAAAACGATAAAACCATCATCATTAATTATAATAACAACATCGCTAACAAGTTGGAAAAGGAAAAGTTGCATAGCGATAAGGATATGCAAATGGTAATATGCAAAATTCCTCGTTGGAGAATACAAATGCAACTTCTGGGGAAGATATTGAGTGAACCGATGTTTTACCTGATTGGGTTGAGTTTTACATCGTACTTTATGACGACTGGGACATATTTGATGGTTCTGGTGGATTACGCTTTGGATCAGGGACATCTGGATACAAAGGCGGTGCTACTTGTGTCGATCTACTCCGCTGGGGACTTAGTGGGACGTTTGGGGTGTGGGTGGCTGGCTGATTGGAACTTTGTCACCCGTAGGAATCTTGTGTCTTTGACCCTAGGCCTAATGGGAGCGTTGTTTGTCGCCCTGCCACGTGGTGCAGGTCTATATAGCGCTCTAGCTGGCGTCTCGCTATGTCTGGGCGTACTCTCTGGCTGTCTCATCAGTAACTTTTCAGCCATCATGACTGAATACTTGGGTCTCCAGCGGCTGGCACTTGCCATGGGACTAAGTACCTTCTCTGTGGGAGCTCTTTCCTTCACCCGGCCTCTGCTTATTGGTGAGTAGCTTTTTGTTATTTAATGGTCGGAATACCTAAGTTCAAATTTACTCTATTATTATAAAAAATACAGTGTTATCTCTCTTTATTCAATATATATAGAGTCGGTGGACAAGTCGGTAACACCCTCGATTCCCGACAGCCATGAACCGGGATTAAATCCCACGTTAACCTTTTGTTTAATATGTGAATAACCTTCACATGTTATTCATTGTTACAAATAACATAAACTAGGTTGTTCTTGTTGAGCTGTATCTAATAAAGTGATTTTGGAACAAGAACAATATTCAATATAAATATATATGCAGTTAAACCTGTCTATAGTGCTCCCTCTTGGAACTCACCAAAATAGGGTGCTATAGAGAGGGGGTGCTATAGACATGTAGCGGCTCCCAAATATTAACTTTTCCTATTTTCATTATAAGTTTTAATTTGTCTAATAACTATTCAATTTAAATTTTATAATTATTCATCTTATAAATATATAATGCTTATAAAATAATTATACATCATTCTAAATATAAATCATAAATAATATGAAATGTAAATATTTATCTATAATATATCAAACACATATGTCTAACATTATATAATCTAGAATTGATATTTGACCACACACATATAAACAAAAATAACTTCAACATGTAGTATACACCAATTTAACCCTTCTGATAATTTGTATAAATAAATGTAATTAAAAGTTGATTTTACAATAAATAATTTGTTATCTGACTCCGCCTAGAATTCCATGCCACCCACAAAATGGTGAGCCGGTAAACTTTAACGAACATTTGCAAGCAAACAAGAATTTCAATTCGATCAAAAATGAAAAATAAAAATATTCATAATATCAAATTATAAATATTTAAGAAATACATATTAAATATTTATATTTAAAACAAAAATTATAACATATTTCGCAATATTTAAAAACTACGAAAACGTACATCGTTTGGTATTTAATTCAAGGCAAATTTTCAACTTAAAAACAAATCAGATATCAAATATAATTTTAAAAGAAATAAATATATATATATATTAAATAAATTCAAATACACATTAAATTGGCAATTAAAAATAATATATAACTTACAATTTAAAAATTATAACTTGATAATATATTCAAATATTTTTTCTTATAAAATAAAAATCAAATATAAAATTTTAATTCTGAATTTTAATAATTATAATAATCAGAATTTTAAAATCTTTTAAGGACATATAATTTTTTAAATACAATATATTCTCAAAATGGATTCAATTAAAGCACCCGAATTTTGGCCAAACGATCCAGAATTGTGGTTCATAACATTGGAATCACAATTTTTATTGAACAAGCCAAGTCCAATTACAAATGATGACACCAAATTTTCTTATCTAATTTCACTTTTACCTCCATCAACTGCCATAGAGGTACGTGAATTCATTATATCACCTCCACCAGACAATAAATACGACGCGCTAAAGAAGGCCATAATTAAATGTACCGCTGACAGCGAATTTAAAAAACTACAGCAATTGTTGACTCAAGAAGAACTTGGAGACAGACTGCCTAGCCAATTATTACGCCACTTAAGACAATTGATTGGAGAAAGCAAAGCCGTCAGTGACACAACATTAAAAATGCTCTGGATGCAACGTTTACCTAAAAACATCCAAATAATTCTGACAACGCAAGAGCAAGCATCACTAAACTCTCTAGCAGATTTAGCTGATAGAGTGACGGAGATTACTTCTTCACCATCTTCAAGTACTTCGACTTTAGAAAAGGAACTGGCATCTTTGCGTGCGGAAATTTCAGCATTGAAAATTGACCTTAACAAGAAGGAAGAAAGAATACCTCGTTCAAGATCCAGAAGCTCATCTTCATCTCGAAAATCTTCCCCAAACAGTTATAGAAAGTACAATCCAAATGGCTCTTGGTGCTGGTATCATTTTCGATTCAAGCACCATGCAAGAAAATGCATCTCACCTTGTACTTTCAACAAAAAAGCAAAGAACCAGCAGGAAAACTCCAACAACAATCAGTAAGCCCGGTGGTTACTGATTGTAGCAATAATAAAAGCCACCGTCTATTTATCACTGACTACCGCAACAAAATTAGTTTTCTCCTTGACACAGGTGCAGAGATCAGTGTCCTGCCTCCTCGTCCTGAAGATAGACGGCGTGGTCCAACAAAATTTACTCTCACAGCAGCAAACAATTCACCTATCAAGACTTATGGCGAAAGATTCCTTAATCTTGATCTAGGTCTTCGTAGAGATTTCAAATGGAGATTCATAATAGCAGACACAAACAAAGCCATTCTAGGAGCTGATTTTATGGAACACTTCGGAATAATTCCAGATATCAAAGGAAAGTTTATAATTGATTCTTTAACGAAGCTACGCAAGCGTGCATCAATTACAAATTTCAACTCACTTTCTCCAAAGTGCTCAATAAACAGCTATGAAGACAAATTTTTGAACATTCTCTCTCATTATCCCTCTCTAACTAAGCCTCCATCATATTCCACACCAGTCAAGCATTCAGTCACTCATCATATTACTACAAAAGGGCAACCAACATTCTCCAAACCAAGACGGCTGAATCCAGAAAAATTTAAAATTGCCAAATCAGAATTTGAGCACATGATGGAACTAGGTTTATGCAAGAGAGGAGACGGAGCATGGGCATCACCTTTACATCTAGTCCCTAAGAAAAATTCTATAGACTGGAGACCATGCGGCGACTACAGAAGACTAAATGCTGTGACCCAACCTGATTGTTACCCCATTCCGCACATTCAGGATTTCACCCAAAGCCTTCATGGCTGTACAATTTTCAGCAAAATAGATCTCGTGAAGGCGTACCACCATATTCCAATTAACCAAGAAGACATACCCAAAACGGCAATAACTACGCCATTTGGTCTATTTGAATTCACGCGCATGAACTTTGGTTTAAAAAACGCAAGCCAAACATTTCAAAGATTCATGGATGAAGTAACAAAAGGTCTAGATTTTGTCTTCGTTTACATTGATGACGTTTTGATCGCCAGTAAAAATGAAAATGATCACATTCAACATCTACATATAATCTTCAAAAGACTTTCCGATCATGGACTAACAATCAATATATCTAAAAGCGTTTTCGGAAAACCTTCACTAGAATTTCTTGGACACATCATTAACAACAAAGGAATAAAACCTCTTCCTGAGAAAATAAGAATCGTTAAAGATTTTCCTCAACCTAATTCGACCCGTCAACTTCAAAGATTTATTGGTCTTGTAAATTATTATCACAGGTTCATAAAAAATTCAAGTCATATTTTAGCTCCGCTTTATTCACTTTTAAAAACTAAATCTCCCAATGCATCATTAAATTGGACTTCAGACACATTAGAAGCTTTTCAAAACATCAAAAATGCTCTTGCAGAAAACACACTTTTAAACTACCCTCAACCCAATTCTACATTAAGTGTACTGGTTGATGCCTCCAACGTTGCTGTTGGTGGTGTCCTCCAACAACTGAATGACACTGCATGGGAACCAATTTCATTTTTTTCAAAAAAGCTTTCCCCAGCAGAAACGAAATACTCAGCATTCGACCGGGTACTCCTAGCTGCATTCCTCTCTGTTAAGCATTTCTCATACTTTCTTGATGGAAAAACATTCATGCTTTTTACAGACCACAAGCCTCTAACGTATGCCTTCACATCAAAATCTGAACGTTCACCTCGTCAAGAACGTCATCTCAACTATCTTTCACAATTCTCCATGGACATACGCTATGTTAAGGGAAGTGAAAACATTGTGGCTGATACCCTTTCAAGAATTGAAATCGAAACTTTCAATCACACGAAGGTTAATCTAGATCTTAATGCATTCCCTGAAATTCAAGAAAAGGACAAAGAACTAAAAACTCTCATTGATAATTCAAATTCCTCACAAACAATCAAATTAATAAAACAACAAGTTCCTTTTTGCAATAAATTAATTTACTGCGATATTTCTACTGGAAATCCCAGACCTTTCGTGCCTGAAAATTTCCGACGACAAATTTTTAATTCTCTCCATAATTTGTCTCATCCAGGAATTCGTGCAACAAGAAAACTAATAACTCAAAAATACTTTTGGCCCAAAATGAATCAAACAATAAATCATTGGTCAAAGTCCTGTTTAGATTGTCAGAAAAGCAAAATTCACAGGCATACAATTACAAAACACGGAATTTTTCCTCTCCCATCAACTCGCTTTGAACACGTTCATCTTGATTTAATAGGCCCCTTACCCCATTCTGAAAATTGTACCCACATTTTGACTGCTATAGACAGATATTCAAAATGGCCTGAAGCCTTTCCGATTTCGGACAAAACTGCAATAAGCGTAGCAAAAGCTTTTTTTCGCGGTTGGATTTCTAAATACGGAGTTCCAGCAACAATAACTACTGACCAAGGTCGTGAATTTGAATCACATCTTTTCAAGGATCTCACTTCACTCATTGGCACCAACAGAATACGAACAACGGCATACAACCCTGCAGCAAACGGTCTCGTCGAACGCTTGCATCGTCAAATTAAAGCTGCAATCATGGCAAGCGGAAATACTATTAATTGGATAGATGCTTTGCCTCTAGTACTGCTAGGCATCAGAACATCCTACAAAGTAGACCTGAAATGCACTGCTGCAGAAATGGTTTTCGGGACAACTTTAAATCTTCCAGCTGATTTACTAACCAATTCAGAATTTAAAAACCCCGATCCATCAAATTTTGCCACTCAATTAAAGAATTATATGAGTAGAATTCGACCTCAACCAACAAGACAAACAAAGCAAAATAATATTTTTTCTCATAAAGACTTAGACACCTGCTCACACGTCTTTGTAAGAAAAGATTTTGTAAAAAGAGCATTATCTCCACCATACGAAGGTCCATTTCCAGTGGTATCAAGATCTTCGAAGACATTTACAGTTAAAATCAATGACCAAAACAAAGTCATTTCTGTCAACAGACTAAAGCCTGCATTCATAGAAAACACCCCTCAAAGTTTCCACGATTCTTCAATTCTGCCACCTATGCCCGACGGTGCTGAGGAAACTACACCGAAGACAAGTAGCTACACCACTCGCTATGGACGCCACGTACGTTTTCGACTTTAAGTCTTCACTGGCGGGGGAGTGATGTAGCGGCTCCCAAATATTAACTTTTCCTATTTTCATTATAAGTTTTAATTTGTCTAATAACTATTCAATTTAAATTTTATAATTATTCATCTTATAAATATATAATGCTTATAAAATAATTATACATCATTCTAAATATAAATCATAAATAATATGAAATGTAAATATTTATCTATAATATATCAAACACATATGTCTAACATTATATAATCTAGAATTGATATTTGACCACACACATATAAACAAAAATAACTTCAACATGTAGTATACACCAATTTAACCCTTCTGATAATTTGTATAAATAAATGTAATTAAAAGTTGATTTTACAATAAATAATTTGTTATCTGACTCCGCCTAGAATTCCATGCCACCCACAGACAGGTCACTTTTAATGTAAATCGCATCGTATTACGTATTTAAAATAGGACGCTATAGAGAGGGAGGCGCTATTTAGAGGGGGCGCTATAGACAGGTTTAACTGTATAATATAAAGCAATCCCATAATGTGAATATTTTTAAAATAAGGCTTATTTTTGTATTTAATAAGTTTTATTTATCCTAAATTTCGATGGACCAATCGTCTCCATATTTTACAAGGTAAAGATATTAAAGATGGACGATTGGTCCATTAAAATATTGTGTGGATAAATAAAAACTTATTAAATCTTTATTTACGGGACTGCTATAACCAAAATAAATGATTTTTGAGCCCCGCAGGCCGCGTAAAGCTGAATATATAAAGCCACTATGATCAGGTTAGAGAGGCTAGGGGCAGAATCACCATTAGGGAAGAGGCAGGTTAGGCCGGATTGAGTTATTAAATCCAAAATAAGCTTTATATATATACAAGTTTTGAAAATAGAGCAATCTATAAATATATCTGTTCGGTACACTTTTTGAATGGTACACTATGACAGGTTCGTTTGGTATTGAAAGAATGATTCAATTAATCATCCTTGATATTTTAAATTTTATTCAGGATAAATATAGATATAAATATTATGTTACAAATTAATTTTAGTAATTAAAGAAGTTAAAAAATGTTCGATTGAAAAGGATGGATTGGGAAGGAAGTCAGTCCGTGTTGGCCGTCAGAATTCGAAGGGTACACGCCCGTGCTTCCCACGTGACCGCCGCCGCCGCGCATGCGCGCCGACCGTGACGTCACCACCGTGGGTGTTGGTTGAAAACTGTTCTTCTCTTCGTCGCGCGGGCTTGCCTTTCACTAACATTCCTCCCACCAATTTAATTGATAAATTAAATTCTAATACTATATTTTCTTGGCTATAGTAGAGGCCAATCTAAATTTGTTTTGTTTCTAATGGAAAAAGTCGCTGTACTGGACGAAGAAAAACTCCCGATGATGTCTTCACTCTTGCGACTCGAACTTGTCCATCGGCCCCAGGTAGCACCTCCTCCACTTTTCCTAATGGCCATGAAATCCTTCTCCCCCTATTTTTTTTTTTTTTTCTTTTTCTGTTGAAGGGTGTGACGACTGCCTTTCTCAGTTCACTATTGACTTCTTCGATTGACTCCTTTTCTGCAGACTGTGTCCAAAATTGTTCTTCTTTCTTAAGCCTAACTGGTCTCTCCCACCATCTAGTAGTAATCAATTGCGAGATTGAAGCTCCACGTGAGGGGATGTCTGCAGGATTTTCTTTACCAGGAACGTGCCTCCAATCAGTTATGCTTGAATTTTGTCGAATCTTCTTTACTCTTCCTGCGACAAACACTGACCAGTTCATATCACGTTTAATCCCTGCTAAAGCAGTAGTAGATTCAAGTTTCTTCTCCGAAATTAGCTTGTAATTAGGGAGTGGTGGGTGTTCTCCTATCCAAGGTAAATTGACAGAATATCGACCATCTTCATTCTGTTTCACTGTTTGGTTGAAATGTTCCAACGCTGCAACTGACAACTCTTCTTTGCTCTTTTCCTTCATGGGTTCCATGATACTGATAACATCTAATCTCCGAAGATCTTGTATTGTTGCATCACGGACTAAGCATGACAGAACTGATGATTGAGATTTAGTTGTTTGAACATTTCCCAAAACCTTTCCACTAACAGTCCAGCCCAGCTTCGTTTCGAGAGCGACGGGACCAGATTCCAATTCTATTTTCTTTCCTGTTAGTAGCTTGGCGTATACGTCTGCTCCTAGTAGTAGTTCAATCTCCGTGTTCGACCTATAGACATCCAAGTCAATTCCCTTTGATCGAAGTTCCGTCATCCATTCGGTAGGTTGAGCGGAAGGCATTGCACTACAAATCGTTGAGCAGTCTTGTACTTCAAAATTGCAGTTGTACTTGGAGTCCACATCAGAAATGTAGATTCGATACCGCTTGTGCTGCTGTGGTCTCGATTTCACTCCACCAAATAGTAAGTGTACAACTTCCTTTTTCCCGAGCATAGTGAGTCCAACTTCGGAAGCAGTTTGTTCCAATACATATGAGTTCTGGGATCCACTATCTAACATTGCTCGAACAACTTTTGATTTATTTTCGCCATCAATCTTTACCATGATTGTTTGAAGTAAGACATCTTGGCACCGAACTTGATTCGACATGTCCACGGATGCATTTATGTTCTTACTTCTCTCTTCAATCCCATCAGATTTTTGGCTGCCCTTTGAAACTGGACATAAGATTGCCCAGTGTTTTTTACTACAGATGACACATTTCACTACGTCTCTGCAATACCTGGAAAGGTGTCCAGGCTTCAAGCAAGAATAACAACACCGTTTCTCTTGAATTATTTTCCTTCTTTCTTCAAGAGACATTGACATGGCTTTACAGCATTGTTCACTCAAATGTTTTCCATCACAAAATACACAGTTATAAGCGTTATTTGACTTCCCATCAGCAACTACCAGACTTGCAGCGGTGGCGACAGATGTCTTCGGCTTGGGCGGCTTATCTCGATTAAATTGTGATGGATACGAACTCGAAAACGGTTGACGAGCCAAACGCATTCTTTCACTTCCCTCAACTTCGTGTTTTAGGAATTCCATAAGCTTCTCCAGGAGGGCTTCACTTGAATTATGCTTTCCATCTTCATCAGGCTTGTGATGATGACGAGTCCTTTCCCACGCGACGAAGAGATCTTCAGGTAAAGCTGATTCCACCATGGGGTACAGAATAGCAGCGCATTTATCTGTTGTGACTCCTAAAGATCCCAACGCTCGTAGTTGTGATGATAACCGAACGTATACAGTCGAAAAAGGTGTCGTGTTCCTTCCATGAGCATTTTCCAAAGTGATAGCAATCAAATCCCTTACGTACACTTCCACCAACATGTCTTCACGGCCAAAACGTTCCTTAAGAGTGCTGATGGCAAGTGGATAATTTGCCGCTGAGTTTGGAAAGGATGAAACTATTTCCTCCGACACCGATCCCTTTATCATGCAATTTTGTAGGTATTGGAACTTGACACAGGCCGAAATGGAGTCATCATCGTGGACGCTTTGAAAGGCTGACCAGAACTGCAGCCACTCCCGTGCTTCTCCTCCAAATTTCGGTAGTTCCAACTTCGGAAGTCGATGAAGATTTGACTTTCCTTCGTTCCCCCCGGAAACTATTGATTCTCGGTCTACTGTTGGTTTTGCTAGTAATTGTTCCATTTTTTGCAAAACGCCTTCAGACCTTCCAAATAGATTCGCTTGAACGATATCGACATCTTCAATTTCTTCATCTTCTCTATCCGCCTTTATCAGTTGTTCGATGAGACAATCACTGGCAATTAAGAACCTGTCTTTACATCTGAGGAGCTTTGGTCGTAGAGACATCAACATTTCTAGGCTTGGTTCTTGCTTTCCAAGTTCGCCATCTGCTTCTGCAATAACACTTTCCAAAGTCCTCTTTTTCGTCTCACAAGCTTTCTTGAGTTTGTCCATCTTAAATCCTTGGCAGGGCTCGCCACAATGTTCGGTACACTTTTTGAATGGTACACTATGACAGGTTCGTTTGGTATTGAAAGAATGATTCAATTAATCATCCTTGATATTTTAAATTTTATTCAGGATAAATATAGATATAAATATTATGTTACAAATTAATTTTAGTAATTAAAGAAGTTAAAAAATGTTCGATTGAAAAGGATGGATTGGGAAGGAAGTCAGTCCGTGTTGGCCGTCAGAATTCGAAGGGTCCACGCCCGTGCTTCCCACGTGACCGCCGCCGCCGCGCATGCGCGCCGACCGTGACGTCACCACCGTGGGTGTTGGTTGAAAACTGTTCTTCTCTTCGTCGCGCGGGCTTGCCTTTCACTAACAATATCTTTAATAAAAAATGCATATATTGGATTAAAATATAATTAGTATCTATTATAATACCATAAATAAATAAATAATAAATAAATTTTATTAACATCATGAAACGCGATATCCCAAACTCAGGGATATTTGCGTCGATACCTCTCTCTACATCACAACAAATCGGCTATATACAATCCTGTTCAATTCATTATTTTACATAATTAACCGAAAAAATTGTCTGAAGAGAAAAACAAACAACAAAGCAAAACACACAAAGCAAGCATCGCAATTCTTTTCCTTCTAATTTTCCCTCTCCCTTTTCCAATTTGAAAGAAAGTTGTAAATAAATTTGCAAAATTGATCAAAACTTTTACACCTCTCTTTATTGTCTACAAATTCATCAAGCTGTCCAATACGACCAAATTTGTTTTCTCTATAAACCCGGAAAATTGGGCAATTCATAAGTAGATGTTTCGAGTCTTGAATTTCACCTCCGCAGAAGCATCCTGGTTCCTTCACCGCGCCGATAGTTGCCAAAAATTTCCCAAAATTACCATGATCTGTAATGAATTGGATATTATAAAAGTTTGGACGGAAAAATCTTGGGATTCCAGACACGAATCCATAATACCATGGTAAAATAAATTATATATTGATCCAATATATGCCTTTTTAATAAAAAATATATACAAGTATTAAGGTTTAGTTGTATTGAGAAAACTTATTAAATCCAAAACAATCCTTATTAAAAATATATATATATGAGGAGAGACCAAAAGAAAATTTATAATCCAATAAATTAATTCTCTGTTCTCAAATTACGGTCAAAAGAATTTTTCAACAAAGTCTGCTTTATGGACCAAATATCAGCTCGATGGTGGCGCTCAAGTGGCAGAAATTGGAACTAAATTTATTTATTATTATTATTTTTTTACTATTTACGTTCTGTTTAAAGGACAAATGGAATGAAATCACTTTAATAATTGTTAATTTTATGAATATAAAACCAACACATGTGGATCACATTTTAAAAAACGCGTTAAAAAAAATAAGACAGTTTTAGTTCCAAATTTCGCCACTTGAGCGCCACCGTCGAGCTAATATGTCGTCCATAAAGTTCGCTAGAATGAAAACTCCCAACAGAGGAACGGTGACATTAGAGACTTTCCACTTCTTTAAGTTTTGTCCATGAGTGTATTATATATAAACAGAAATTGTTTATAATTGTAAAATATATGGTTACGGTTGCTATATTTATATATATAAATATTGGATAAATTAAACTTATTAAATCCAAATTAAAATAAAATAAAATAAATTGGGAATTTTCATTCTAGCGAACTTTATGGACAGCATATTAGCTCGACGGTGGCGCTCGAGTGGCGAAATTTGGAACTAAAACTGCCTTAATTTTTTTTTTTAGGCGTTTTTCAAAATGTGATCCACATGTGTGGGTTTTATATTCGTAAATTAACAATTATTAAAGTGACTCCACTCAATTTGTCCTTTAAAACAGAACGTAAATAGTAAAAAAAAAAAACTAAATAAATTTAGTTCCAACTTCTGCCACTTGAGCGCCACCATCGAGCTGATATTTCGTCCATAAAGCAGACTTTGTAGAATAATTCTTTTGACAGTAATTTGAGAACAGAGAATTGATGTATTGGATTATAAATTTTCTTTGGTCTCTTATTGGAGGTTTGAGTTATGTCAGGACAAGTTTTTTTGTAATTTGATAAAATTGGTGGCTCTTTTGATGTGTCTCCTTTACTGTAGTTTAGTTTTATTTGAAATTTACTTTGCAGAATATATAAGGGCTGTAGAAAAGTTCTTAATTGTATTATTCTATATATATACATTCAAATGGACGAAACTTGAGGAAGTTTCATAATTTGTATTTGCCGGTTGTCTGTTTACACTTGGTTATCTCGTGTGTCTTCAATAAAGGTCACTGTAATATCTTTCAGAGTTATTGTCTCAATCCCGATATACATGCTGAAAGGTACAACTTACTTAAATTTTGTCCATGAGTGTATATTGGTTATCTCGTGTGTCTTCAATAAAGGTCACTGTAATATCTTTCAGAGTTATTGTCTCAATCCCGATATACATGCTGAAAGGTACAACTTACTTAAATTTTGTCCATGAGTGTATATTGGTTATCTCGTGTGTCTTCAATAAAGGTCACTGTAATATCTTTCAGAGTTATTGTCTCAATCCCGATATACATGCTGAAAGGTACAACTTCCTTAAGTTTTGTCCATGAGTGTATATTGGTTATCTCGTGTGTCTTCAATAAAGGTCACTGTAATATCTTTCAGAGATATTGTCTCAATCCCGATATACATGCTGAAAGGTACAACTTACTTAAGTTTTGTCCATGAGTGTATATTGGTTATCTCGTGTGTCTTCAATAAAGGTCACTGTAATATCTTTCAGAGTTATTGTCTCAATCCCGATATACATGCTGAAAGGTACAACTTCCTTAAGTTTTGTCCATATGTGTATATTGGTTATCTCGTGTGTCTTCAATAAAGGTCACTGTAATATCTTTCAGAGTTATTGTCTCAATCCCGATATACATGCTGAAAGGTACAACTTCCTTAAGTTTTGTCCATGAGTGTATATTGGTTATCTCGTGTGTCTTCAATAAAGGTCACTGTAATATCTTTCAGAGTTATTGTCTCAATCCCGATATACATGCTGAAAGGTACAACTTCCTTAAGTTTTGTCCATGAGTGTATATTGGTTATCTCGTGTGTCTTCAATAAAGGTCACTGTAATATATTTCAGAGTTATTGTCTGAATCCCGATATACATGCTTAAAGGTACAACTTCCTTATGTTTTGTCCATGAGTGTATATTGGTTATCTCGTGTGTCTTCAATAAAGGTCACTGTAATATATTTCAGAGTTATTGTCTGAATCCCGATATACATGCTAAAAGGTACAACTTCCTTAAATTTTGTTCATGAGTCCAATCTTTTAAGATAAAGCAACCCAATATTGAAAAAAAGGAGTTTTAAAATGATTATATTTTAGTAGCATATTATGATTATTTGCTACTTTATGCGGCTATCTTAAGAGAGGCAATCTTTGTGACTTTATTTTTAGACACATTTGTAAATAAGAAAATATATTAGCTATAAAGATAGGACCTTTTAAAATACATACCGAAAGGATAGTGTTATGTAGTCTTCTACCTAATATTCAATAGGTAGTGTAGTTTCTATTAAAAGAGATTGTATGTTATATATTTGTATAATATTATTACAGAATTATCATAAGAACTAAAAATATCTCACGCTATATATTGATTACATCACACAACCAATGGTCAAAACCATATAAACATAATACAAACTTCTACTGCCCTTACTGCGATGAAAAAAAATATATTGGGAGGGCTTGGCTCATCAGTGGTGAACCCTCCAAGCGGTTTCGCCAATTTAATCCACTAGACCGCTTCTCAGAGCTCTAATACTGTATTGGACGATTCTGATTATATACGCAGCACTGAAGGATGGAATCTCAGAAATGGTTTTCAAGAAAACTATGAACATAAGCTTATAGGACAGTATAATTACATTCAAATATTTGCATCGAGCAATGCTCTTCCGCAAACAATAAAGACAAGGCCAGTTAGGCATAAATTACACAAAGCAATAACGCGCCATCTATACATATAAAATGAAAGGATTTAAAAGCACGAATGTTTCTTTTATACATAATACAAACTTTAACTGTCCTAAATGTGACATTTTGACTATGGTTTAAAAAGAAAGACTCCCAGCAATTCTTGTATGGATGGAGGGAGAGAAAGTTGGTGGAGAAAACCGCCAGAATGTTGCAACCAGACGTGATAACCTCGCAGTGAGAATCTAAACATGATAACGGCCTTCTTTTGGATCCTATACCACTTTGTACTATGGATTCCTGTTACGCTAATTGTCTACACTTGTAGTACCAGGTCATGATAATCACGTTTCTTTGGGTAGAGTTCTGCATTTCATTGTACAATGTATGTAGAACCACACATATAGTACCTCTACACTTGTAGTCTACACAACGTCATGATAGTCATGTTTTTTTTTTTGGTAAAGTTCTTTCATTCCTTGCATTGTAAGTGTATTACATATCCTAGTACCATGTCATGATAATCATGTTTTTTGGATAGAGTTCTGCATTTCATTGTACATTGTAAGTGGAACCACACATCTACATACAGTAAAACCCCTCTATAGTGAACCCCAATATGACAGAGCTTTTGGTTCACTATAGCCACGGTTTGGCTATTTTTTTTTTTTTTTTACTTTTCAAAAATTTTAGACCGTATAATTAAAGGACAGCCATACACACAAGAAGAGGCTTCCTCTTAATAGTGGTCACTTTGTTTTAATTCCCTTAATTGACTAATTTCCTTACATTAATACTGAATAATAGAAATCATTAGATCATAGGTTCTTCTTATCATTAACATACATGTACCTCTATGTCTAAGTTAAAAATAAAGACAAATCCTAGGCAAAGTTTTATTAAATATATATGAAAAGATATAAAATGATTTTAAAACATCATTATCACATTATATAATACATTGTTTACTTGGTAAAATGGCTCTAACACCTTGTTGCTTCAAAGTTTCACCATTCAAATAAAGTTAGTGTTTTTCTTCCATTTCATTTTTCCACATATTCTTCTAGGTCTAGATTTCGTTTTTTTTTTTTTAACCTGTCATGCAAAACATTGCTGACTTTAAAATCACCATAGTTAATGGCATAAAAATAGTTTTTGTTTCATCACGGGACCATTTATTTGAATTTTTTTTTTTTAGCCCTTAAACGTACGATCGCGATCGCGGCAAAAGTTGAGGTTGATTCCTCTTTGTAACAATTTTTAATAGCCTTATATTTTATCTTTTATAATAGAAAGTTATATTCTCTTATTTTAATATGTTCTTAACATTTTGCCTGTGTTGTTTCACTTTGAAAAGTTCTGAAAATGGCCTTTTTTTTCTTTTTTAAGAAATAACGCTTTTGTTTTTAAAATGCCTTTGTTTTCTTCATTTTGGAAGCAATTTGTATTTTTATATTTCAAATTTAATGGATGCAAATATATTCTATTTAATAAAAAGTATAATGTGTTAAAATTGATACAAAATACAGCAAAAATAAAGTGCAAAATTCAAAATAAACAATGCCGCTAAATTTATTGTTTTGAATTCGCGATCCGCGAGCTGAAACATGCTCAAAATTTGGTTGTTTTATTTTTTTTTTTTAAATTACAATTCTAAGTTCGTTATAAGCATAGTATTTTAAATAGATTTTATTATTTTGGGGCCGAAAATAGGTTCGTTATAGGGGTAGTTCATTATTCTAAAAATCGCAAAGTTCGTTATAACGATGGTATTTTCAATGGAATGGAATTGGGAATCGGCGTGGGTTCGTTATAAGGGAAGGTTCGTTATATCCGGGGTTCGTATTAGCGGGGTTTTACTGTATGTAGTACCTGGTCATGATAGTCATGTTTTTTTGGGGTAAAGTTCTTTCATTCCTTGTACTGTAAGTGTATTACATATTTTAGTACCGGGTCATGATAATCATGTTTTTTGGGCAGTGTTCAGCATTTTCTTGTACTGTAAGTACGCCACATATCTTACACATGAAGTACCAGGTCATGATAACCATGGTTACTTGTATTCACCGATGGGTTTGGACTTTTTCAAGAATATGTGGCTAATGGAGTAATTTTTTTATCAAAAAAAAAAAAGCTCCAATGTGGGATTCGATCCCGAGTCGTAGCTGTCGGAAATCGACGGTTATACCACTCCTTTACCAACCTTTAATATACACTCATAGACAATACTTAAGAAAGTTGTACCTTTCAGCATGTATATCGGGATTGAGACAATAACTCTGAAAGATATTACAGTGACCTTTATTGAAGACACACGAGATAACCAATATACACTCATAGACAAAACTTAAGGAAGTTGTACCTTTCAGCATGTATATCGGGATTGAGACAATAACTCTGAAAGATATTACAGTGACCTTTATTGAAGACATACGAGATAACCAATATACACTCATAGACAAAACTTAAGGAAGTTGTACCTTTCAGCATGTATATCGGGATTATAACTCTGAAAGATATTACAGTGACCTTTATTGAAGACACACGAGATAACCAATATACACTCATGGACAAAACTTAAAGAAATTCTACCTTTCAGCATGTATATCGGGATTAAGACAATAACTCTGAAAGATTTTACAGTGACCTTTATTGAAGACACACGAGATAACCAAGTGTGAACAGCCTCTGTCTCCTTAAAAAAAAAATAGACGACCAGCGATATCAAATTCTTTCTACTTCTTAAATTTTGTCCATGAGTGTACTTCACAAACAAACTAAACTACATAATACAGTAGAACTACCTCCCTGTAAAGGACATTTAATTTACTGAGCCAAAGTGTCCTTTAGGGAAAGGTATCCTCTTACTAGAGGGTTGCTTAATAGTAAAAATTGTCATTTTGCAATTGAAAACTGTCATTTGTAGAGAGGTGTCCGCTAAAGGGAGGTTCTACTGTAGTGGGTTAAATAACACGTTTTTAAAGGTTTTTATCAGTTTCTCTATAGCGACTTCGAATTCAACAGAAGACAGTTGGTATTAAGTACCAGAAATACAAAAGTAAAAGAGGGATAGAGTACTCACCGCTACTGTTATATCCACGTAGTATATGCAAATACGGCAGTACTGTAAGATGGCGCCGGCGTGACAATGTCACACAGATTGATTGACAGCTGAGTTGACATATCTTTTTGAAGTGTCGCGCCAAAAAGGTCACCGCGACTATTTCCTTCCCCAACAAACCATTCTCCGAACTCTACAATTTATTGTGGAAAGTAAAAAAAAAAAAGTAAAAAAGAGAAGAATGTATAATATCCATCGAGAAAATAACCAATATTATGGAATAAATCAACGTTTAGTTGATATTTATTCCGCTAGATGGCGCTCTTCTATCTAAAAAATACTCATTTCAAACAGTTAATACTTTTATTTAAGAGACACAGAAGGGAATCGACACAGTTGGCCAGATGGAAATCTGGTCACCTACGCCCTCTAGTCTATAAAGAGGGAGCCAAAAGCTTCCCCATGTGCACTAGGTGCAAAAATGAAGAGGCCACTCCCCAACATATACTAAATTGTATTGGAAAGGACAAAGGATCCCTGTACAGAGAACCAAGAAGAGTTCTTGAGCTTCTTTACGAGCACAACCTCCAAGATCTTGTCTAATTTAGACTAAAAGGATACCTAAAAAAAAAAATTAAGAGACATTTAGACTTATATACATATTCTACTGAGAGATATAGAAATGAGTTGAAAACAAAAAGAAATTCGAATTTATAAATTTATATGGGAAATATGTAATTATATATAGAGCTATGCAATTCAATAAAAATAATTCCTTGTATCAATGTGGAAAAATAGTACAAATGTGATATTGTACTGGGATAAGGTGCATAAATTAAGAAAAAAGGCATCTCCTTATCGTGCAACTGAAAGTTGCTGATGGCTTGCTCCATCTATCGGAATAAATATCAACTATTCTCGTTGATTTCTAATTATTCCAGAATTGGCCAAATATCCTTGTATCAATATTAAGGTGAAAAAATCAGGTTTCCAGGGATAGGTTTCTTTTTAAACATTTTAATTCAAAGATCTCTCCAGCTTTCGGTTATGAAAGTCCTTCTACGGGAGAAAACACGCCATAATAAATCGACTATTTGACTAGAGTTAAATTACATAATCAAATACTATTTTACATAATTTCATTTTTAAAAATTCTCTCTATATATATGTTGTGTTCTCTACCTAACAAAAATAGCACTTGACGAACACTATAAGGTATAAACTATTTATTTCTATAAAAAAGATACTTTCACTCTCCTCTTACACTCTATATACATTCAATCATTTTACATATTTAATTTTCTATCATAAAACTAATACATATCTACATATATGCTGCATTTTTTCTTTAATAATAAAATTTGCATATGGAATCATTACAATGTATATATAATTTTCATATATCTATATTTAATTATTATACCACTCGGCCACCGGCCCTCACATTGTTTTATCAATATATAGTATATAAATAACAATTAAAAATATATATATGAAATTTCCATTTTATTAATATAGATTTTACTGTTTTGAAAACAATATATATAGAGTCGGTGGACGTGTGGGTAACACCCTCGATTCCCGACAGCCATGAACCGGGATTGAATCCCACGTTAACATTTTGTTTAATATGTGAATAACCTTCACATTTATTGTTTCAATCGTCATAAACTAGGTTGTTCTTGTTGAGAGGTACCTAATAAAGTGATTTTGAACTGAACAAATTGAAACAAGATTTTAAAATATATATATATATATATATATAAAAAGAATAAATATAGACGTCTATGAATGTATTTATTATTAGGACTTTTATTACGAGATGTGCATCTGGTTTTACTATTGCTATAGGGCCACACTAGAATACACCCTCCCACCAGACAGACTACCGCTCCAAGATCTGGGTGTGCAACTTCTGCTTCCGTGCGCAACCAATTCCCTCTTCAGTACTCATGCTATCTCGGAGCAGTATCAGCCCGCAGAGCTCATCCCCTACTTCTCCACACTAGAGTCTTCTTCTTCTTTCTTATCTCCACTCAATCATATTAGGATATCAAGTTGTGACCCTTGATGGTGTCTGTTTGACAACCATCATGACTGGGTGAAGTAGAATGTGTCTGCCTTTGTCATTAAGACTGGGAGCACTACTCAGTGACAGGCCGACTTAGCTCCAAAAGAAATGGCCGCCTCTGACATGAGGAACAGACGCCATGTGCTGCTGCTCCTAACATGGAAAACAAACGCTGCTCATCCTATATCCCTGGATTAGGAGCCCTTACAGGGTACTATCAGCCAGGCCAGCTGAGCCCAGGTTTTTTTACCGAGCTTGTTACTGCTCCCCCTCCTCCTTTTTCATCCGGGCTTGGGAACGGCAAAGGCAGAGTTGAGTCCACACTAGAGTACTATTGCTAAATAGGATTTCTCTATTTGACGGGGTGGGCTCACGGAATAGTATGTTAAAATATATAAAGTACTGTCTTCTTCTTTCTTATCCCCACTCAATCATATCAGGGTATCAAGTCTGTATAGCTTGAGATGGTGTAAATTCCCCTGTTGTCAGTTCCAAACCCGGATGAAAAAGGAAGAGGGGAAGCAATAACAAGCTTGCTAACAAACCTGGGCTCAGCTGATAGTACCCTGTAAGGACTCCAGGGATACAGGATGTACTCCATGTTAGAAGTGGCTGTACATGGCATCTGTTCCTCATGTCAGGCGGCCATTACATATTGAAGCTAAGTCAGTGGTCTGCTACTGAGTAGTACTCCCAGTCTTGATGACTAAATCAGACCCATTCTACTTCACCCAGTAATGATGGAGATACGAAAGGTCCAAAGTCCGAAACTGACCTCGCACTCTATCAAGTCCGTTGGGATTTATCAGGGATTCTTGTCATCACTTTTTTATCATTGGACGTACACCTTCAGAAATAAACCGCCCCAGTTGACTAGATACGGGAAATATTCCACTTACAGTAATGTACACCAAGTACTATGATATCATTTTGTTTTTGCTTATCCCTAGTACACGTGGTACAGGCCATGATAATCATGGTGGGTAGTTAGCGACTGCTTTTTACTGTAAGCGCACCACATGTCTACACATGTGAAAAGCAGTTCAACTTTGCACTTACAAATGTACCAGAGCCCCGTTTGGTTACTTGCACTCGCTGGTGGGGTTGGACTTTTGCAAGAATCGGGGACCATTACTATGATATCATGGAGATAGAGTACCGGCCATTCATTGTTCTTAAAATAGGAAACACTTCGGCCAATAGAGTTTCTATTTTTTTTTTTCGACTCAAGGTAATAAGACCAAATCCAAATAAATAATTAGTGTGTGACGTTTTGATAACAGCGCTGTTACCATCTTCAGATAAAAGTACTGAATACTTTTTTTTCAGTACTTTTGTCTAATGATGGTAACAATGCTAAATTTTTTTAGATCGCTGAGGTACGGCTTGCACCATGCTGATGAGTGCCAACAGCTCGTAACAGCATTGTTACTGAAACGTCACACACCAATTATTAATTTAGATTTGGTCTTATTTACCTTGTGTTTATAATCTACTAGACGGGTGACCCGGGCTTCGCCCCGGGATTGACCCGTGTGCATATCTACCCGAGTGATATATATTTAGATAAGATTTTTTTTTATAATTGTTCGTTATTAGCATTATCTATTTGTTTGCATCAGCATAATTTAATATAATCTTTGATAGAGGGCGCTGTGTTCGTGAGCTAAGTAGAATAATTTGAATATATAGTTTTAATAATTGATTTATATCTTTTTTAAAATAGCCTATCGTATTCCCCGTATTTTTTTACCTATGTATGGAAATTTTGGTTTGAATTAGTGAACTACTGCGTATTTGTATACCGGACATACAAACAAACAAACATACAAACATTGATTTTTATATATATACTAGCGGACGTACCCGGCTTCGCCCGAGGTTTTACCCGAGTAAAGGTTTGTCTAACGAACATTTGTTAAAACAATTCTCTATAAACTTATAAAAAAAATATATATATTTTGATAATTTGAAACTCGTAAATGTGAATCTCTCGATAAAGTGAACATTTTTTCCCGGTCCCTGTGTGCCGTGTCATCCTGAATTTTGTCTTTCATAATTTTCTACATTACAAAATCATCGTTTTATCTAGTGAACATATTTTCCCGGTCCCTTGATAAATACTCGATAAGTTGAATAAAATCATGGTCGTGAATCTCTCGATAAAGTGATCATTTTTTCCCGGTCCCTGTGTGCCGTGTCATCCCGAATTTTGTATTTCCTCGATAAAGTGAACATTTTTTACCGTTCCCTGTGAGCCGTGTCATCGTGAATTTTGTCTTTCCTAATTCTATACATTACAAAATCATTGACACGGGATATCATTTAATGTTGTCTAAAGGGGGTTAAGAGAGCAGTCTCTTTCAAATGAAAAATGCTTTAATTAAGCAGATGTTTTAAGTATAATATATGAGAGAGGCAATCTTACAGGTTGTCGACGCTGTAAAATCCCCAGAGAGAGTGTTTTTGTAGCATCATGCTGTGACTCACACGATGACCCAAGGTCATCAGAAGCAGCAAACTAAGCCTATCTCCGTCTCAATGGCGGCGCTGCTTTGCGAGTTAAATATACAAATCTGCAAATAACTCTAAGGATATTCAAGATATTCAGGAAATTATTTTTCGTAAACCTTTCCGGGGATACACCTAATAATATCCCAAAATTTCACGGCGATTGGATGTATGGTTTTTGAATCCATAGAGGACACACACACACACAGACAGACAGACAGACAGACAGACATTCATTTTTATATATATATAGATATATAAGATAATGATATAGTTGCGGAACTACTGGTTTCCTGTGCTGCTCTTTTCCTGATATTGCACCTTGTACGGAGAATCTGTATAAGACTAATGTCTTAATAAAGGCTTTGTGTGTGTGTGTATATAGAAGATAATCCAAATTGTGCTTTATTTTTTTTTTTTTCGACAAAAATATTTTGTTCTTGTCAGGAATATTTAAAATAAACTTTATGGAAAGATTTTAAAACTATGTTTGAGGTGTTAGAGTGTTCTCTTTCTGCCTTTAAGTAAATATTAACCACAGAGTTAGCTTTAACCACAGAGAGAGACTTGGAGATGTAAAAATAATATTAATTATTGATACAGGGAGTCGGTGAAAGGATGGTCTAAACCGTTGGTTTTCGACCTCTACGACCCGGGTTCGATTCCCGCATTGGGGAGCATTTTTTTTTTTTTAATCAGAAAAAAAGTGCCCAATAGCCCCCGATTCTTGCAAAAGTCCAACCCCACCAGCGAGTGCAAGTAACCAAACAGGGCTCTGGCATATTTGTAAGTGCAAAGTCGAACTGCTTTTCACATGTGTAGACATGTGGTGCACTTACAGTAAAAGCAGTCGCCTACTTCTACCCACCATGGACTGTACCACGTGTACTAGGGATAAGCAAAAAAAAAAATTTATACAAGGGTTATTTTATTGAATTTTATTTCTTTTATTAAAAAGCTTTCGAGTATCAACTCTTTCAATACCTATCGAATTGTAAAATAAGGAAATGTTTCTGTGATTGGTTGTGTGTAGGATACTTCAGAGATCGTATTGGCTCCTACGATCACCTGATGCATACTTTCGGAGGGCTACTGATCCTAGCTGGACTGGTGTGGAGACTTGAGCCCCTATTGGTGGAACGCAGACCACGTGATGACACCCTAGTCACGTGACAGGTGGATAACCAATCCGCTCACTTCTCTCCCTCACATGTTCAGGAACCCCGCGGTGGAAGAGTCTGTTTATCATCTGTAATAAAGTTTGTTTCTTTCAGCTGGAACTGTGTTCATTATTTTTATCGTTCAAGTATCAACTACGCTTTTGCCGGTCCCAAGCCCGGATGAAAAAGGAGGAGGAGGAGCAGTAACAAGCTCACTAAAAACCCTGGGCTCAGCTGGCCCGGCTGATAATACCCTGTAAGGGCTCCAGGGATACAGGATGAGCATCGTTTGTACTCCATGTTAGGAGCGGCTGCACATGGTATCTGTTCCTCATGTCAGAGGCGGCCATTTCTTTTGGAGCTAAGTCAGTGGCCTGCTACTGAGTAGTGCTCCCAGTCTTGATGACAAAGACAGATGCATTCTACTTCACCCAGTCATGATGGTTGTCAAACAGACACCATCAAGGGTCACAACTTGATTCCCTAATATGATTGAGTGGAAATAAGGAAGAAGAAGAATCATTCTAGTGTAAGGGTAGTAGAGGAAATTGTTTTAAATTATAAAGAAACACATATGTACTATAAATAGTTAATCTATCCCACTTGTCCAAAATGTAGCTTGGCACCTGCAGCTACAGAACACATTTTGGCTTGCATTAGATGTACTAAACAGGACCTTTGGGAGATGCCGCTGCTTATCATAAAACAGCTTGAGGAGCATGGACTCATGGAATTTGTGTAATCTTTACACAAGGGGATAAGAAACAACAACATAGTTTATATTTCCAATGACAGATGGCGTGCTAATTTATCCTGTTTATGATAATCATTTCTCAGTCAATGTTGTTGTTAGTATCCATCAAATCGACTTTTAGTGATTCTATGGACAACTACACTCATGGAGATAAAACTTAAGGAAGTTGTACCTTATATCATGTATATCGGGATTGAGACAATAACTCTGAAAGATATTACAGTGACCTTTATTGAAGACACACGAGATAACCAATATACACTCATGGAAAAAACTTAAGGAAGTTGTACCTTTCAGCATGTATATCGGGATTGAGACAATAACTCTGAAAGATATTACAGTGACCTTTATTGAAGACACACGAGATAACCAATATAAACTCATGGACAAAACTTAAGGAAGTTGCACCTTTCAGAATGTATATCGGGATTGAGACAATAACTCTGTAAGATATTACAGAGACCTTTATTGAAGACACACGAGATAACCAATATACACTCATGGACAAAACTTAAGGAAGTTGTACCTTTCAGCATGTATATCGGGATTGAGACAATAACTCTGAAAGATATTACAGTGAACTTTATTGAAGACACACGAGATAACCAATATACACTCATGGACAAAACTTAAGGAAGTTGTACCTTTCAGCATGTATATCGGGATTGAGACAATAACTCTGAAAGATATTACAGTGAGCTTTATTGAAGACACACGAGATAACCAATATACACTCATGGACAAAACTTAAGGAAGTTGTACCTTTCAGCATGTATATCTGGATTGAGACAATAACTCTGAAAGATATTACAGTGACCTTTATTGAAGACACACGAGATAACCAATATACACTAATGGATAAAACTTAAGGAAGTTGTACCTTTCAGCATGTATATCGGGATTGAGACAATAACTCTGAAAGATATTACAGTGACCTTTATTGAAGACACACGAGATAACCAATATACACTCATGGACAAAACTTAAGGAAGTTGTACCTTTCAACATGTATATCTGGATTGAGACAATAACTTTGAAAGATATTACAGTGATCTTTATTGAAGACACACGAGATAACCAATATACACTCATGGAGATAAAACTTAAGGAAGTTGTACCTTTCAGCATGTATATCGGGATTGAGACAATAACTCTGAAAGATATTACAGTGATCTTTATTGAAGACACACGAGATAACCAATATACACTCATGGACAAAACTTAAGGAAGTTGTACCTTTCAGCATGCATATCGGGATTGAGACAATAACTCTGAAAGATATTACAGTGATCTTTAATGAAGACACACAAGATAACCAATATACACGCATGGACAAAACTTAAGGAAGTTGTATCTTTCAGCATGTATATCGGGATTGAGACAATAACTCTGAAAGATATTACAGTGAACTTTATTGAAGACACACGAGATAACCAATATACACTCATGGACAAAACTTAAGGAAGTTGTACCTTTCAGCATGTATATCGGGATTGAGACAATAACTCTGAAAGATATTACAGTGACCTTTATTGAAGACACACGAGATAACCAATATACTCTCATGGAGACAAAACTTAAGGAAGTTGTACCTTTCAACATGTATATCGGGATTGAGACAATAACTCTGAAAGATATTACAGTGACCTTTATTGAAGACACACGAGATAACCAATATACACTCATGGACAAAACTTAAGGAAGTTGTACCTTTCAACATGTATATCGGGATTGAGACAATAACTCTGAAAGATATTACAGTGATCTTTATTGAAGACACACGAGATAACCAATATACACTCATGGAGATAAAACTTAAGGAAGTTGTACCTTTCAGCATGCATATCGGGATTGAGACAATAACTCTGAAAGATATTACAGTGATCTTTATTGAAGATACACGAGATAACCAATATACACTCATGGAGATAAAACTTAAGGAAGTTGTACCTTTCAGCATGCATATCGGGATTGAGACAATAACTCTGAAAGATATTACAGTGATCTTTATTGAAGACACACGAGATAACCAATATACACTAATGGAGACAAAACTTAAGGAAGTTGTACCTTTCAGCATGTATATCTGGATTGAGACAATAACTCTGAAAGATATTACAGTAACCTTTATTGAAGACACACGAGATAACCAATATACACTAATGGAGACAAAACTTAAGGAAGTTGTACCTTTCAGCATGTATATCGGGATTGAGACAATAACTCTGAAAGATATTACAGTGACCTTTATTGAAGACACACGAGATAACCAATATACACTCATGGACGAAACTTAAGGAAGTTGTACCTTTCAACATGTATATCGGGATTGAGACAATAACTCTGAAAGATATTACAGTGATCTTTATTGAAGACACACGAGATAACCAATATACACTCATGGACAAAACTTAAGGAAGTGGTACCTTTCAACATGTATATCGGGATTGAGACAATAACTCTGAAAGATATTACAGTGACCTTTATTGAAGACACACGAGATAACCAATATACACTCATGGACAAAACTTAAGGAAGTTGTACCTTTCAGCATGCATATCGGGATTGAGACAATAACTCTGAAAGATATTACAGTGATCTTTATTGAAGACACACGAGATAACCAATATACACTCATGGAGATAAAACTTAAGGAAGTTGTACCTTTCAGCATGCATATCGGGATTGAGACAATAACTCTGAAAGATATTACAGTGATCTTTATTGAAGACACAAGAGATAACCAATATACACTAATGGAGACAAACCTTAAGGAAGTTGTACCTTTCAGCATGTATATCTGGATTGAGACAATAACTCTGAAAGATATTACAGTGACCTTTATTGAAGACACACGAGATAACCAATATACACTAATGGAGACAAAACTTAAGGAAGTTGTACCTTTCAGCATGTATATCGGGATTGAGACAATAACTCTGAAAGATATTACAGTGACCTTTATTGAAGACACACGAGATAACCAATATACACTCATGGACAAAACTTAAGGAAGTTGTACCTTCCAACATGTATATCGGGATTGAGACAATAACTCTGAAAGATATTACAGTGATCTTTATTGAAGACACACGAGATAACCAATATACACTCATGGACAAAACTTAAGGAAGTTGTACCTTTCAACATGTATATCGGGATTGAGACAATAACTCTGAAAGATATTACAGTGACCTTTATTGAAGACACACGAGATAACCAATATACACTAATGGAGACAAAACTTAAGGAAGTTGTACCTTTCAGCATGTATATCGGGATTGAGACAATAACTCTGAAAGATATTACAGTGATCTTTATTGAAGACACACGAGATAACCAATATACACTCATGGAGATAAACTTAAGGAAGTTGTACCTTTCAGCATGTATATCGGGATTGAGACAATAACTCTGAAAGATATTACAGTGATCTTTATTGAAGACACACGAGATAACCAATATACACTCATGGAGATAAAACTTAAGGAAGTTGTACCTTTCAGCATGCATATCGGGATTGAGACAATAACTCTGAAAGATATTACAGTGATCTTTATTGAAGACACACGAGATAACCAATATACACTCATGGAGATAAAACTTAAGGAGGTTGTACCTTTCAGCATGCATATCGGGATTGAGACAATAACTCTGAAAGATATTACAGTGATCTTTATTGAAGACACACGAGATAACCAATATACACTAATGGAGACAAAACTTAAGGAAGTTGTACCTTTCAGCATGTATATCTGGATTGAGACAATAACTCTGAAAGATATTACAGTGACCTTTATTGAAGACACACGAGATAACCAATAAACACTAATGGAGATAAAACTTAAGGAAGTTGTACCTTTCAGCATGCATATCGGGATTGAGACAATAACTCTGAAAGATATTACAGTGATCTTTATTGAAGACACACGAGATAACCAAAATACACTCATGGAGATAAAACTTAAGGAAGTTGTACCTTTCAGCATGTATATCGGGATTGAGACAATAACTCTGAAAGATATTACAGTGATCTTTATTGAAGACACACGAGATAACCAATATACACTCATGGAGATAAAACTTAAGGAAGTTGTACCTTTCAGCATGCATATCGGGATTGAGACAATAACTCTGAAAGATATTACAGTGATCTTTATTGAAGACACACGAGATAACCAATATACACTCATGGAGATAAAACTTAAGGAAGTTGTACCTTTCAGGATGCATATCGGGATTGAGACAATAACTCTGAAAGATATTACAGTGATCTTTATTGAAGACACACGAGATAACCAATATACACTCATGGAGATAAAACTTAAGGAAGTTGTACCTTTCAGCATGCATATCGGGATTGAGACAATAACTCTGTAAGATATTACAGTGATCTTTATTGAAGACACACGAGATAACCAATATACACTCATGGAGATAAAACTTAAGGAAGTTGTACCTTTCAGCATGCATATCGGGATTGAGACAATAACTCTGAAAGATATTACAGTGATCTTTATTGAAGACACACGAGATAACCAATATACACTAATGGAGACAAAACTTAAGGAAGTTGTACCTTTCAGCATGTATATCTGGATTGAGACAATAACTCTGAAAGATATTACAGTGACCTTTATTGAAGACACACGAGATAACCAATATACACTCATGGACAAAACTTAAGGAAGTTGTACCTTTCAACATGTATATCGGGATTGAGACAATAACTCTGAAAGATATTACAGTGATCTTTATTGAAGACACACGAGATAACCAATATACACTCATGGACAAAACTTAAGGAAGTTGTACCTTTCAACATGTATATCGGGATTGAGACAATAACTCTGAAAGATATTACAGTGACCTTTATTGAAGACACACGAGATAACCAATATACACTAATGGAGACAAAACTTAAGGAAGTTGTACCTTTCAGCATGTATATCGGGATTGAGACAATAACTCTGAAAGATATTACAGTGACCTTTATTGAAGACACACGAGATAACCAATATACACTCATGGACAAAACTTAAGGAAGTTGTACCTTTCAACATGTATATCGGGATTGAGACAATAACTCTGAAAGATATTACAGTGATCTTTATTGAAGACACACGAGATAACCAATATACACTCATGGACAAAACTTAAGGAAGTTGTACCTTTCAACATGTATATCGGGATTGAGACAATAACTCTGAAAGATATTACAGTGACCTTTATTGAAGACACACGAGATAACCAATATAAACTCATGGACAAAACTTAAGGAAGTTGTACCTTTCAACATGTATATCGGGATTGAGACAATAACTCTGAAAGATATTACAGTGATATTTATTGAAGACACACGAGATAACCAATATACACTCATGGAGATAAAACTTAAGGAAGTTGTACCTTTCAGCATGCATATCGGGATTGAGACAATAACTCTGTAAGATATTACAGTGACCTTTATTGAAGACACACGAGATAACCAATATACACTCATGGAGATAAAACTTAAGGAAGTTGTACATTTCAGCATGCATATCGGGATTGAGACAATAACTCTGAAATATATTACAGTGATCTTTATTGAAGACACACGAGATAACCAATATACACTAATGGAGACAAAACTTAAGGAAGTTGTACCTTTCAGCATGTATATCTGGATTGAGACAATAACTCTGAAAGATATTACAGTAACCTTTATTGAAGACACACGAGATAACCAATATACACTAATGGAGACAAAACTTAAGGAAGTTGTACCTTTCAGCATGTATATCGGGATTGAGACAATAACTCTGAAAGATATTACAGTGACCTTTATTGAAGACACACGAGATAACCAATATACACTCATGGACGAAACTTAAGGAAGTTGTACCTTTCAACATGTATATCGGGATTGAGACAATAACTCTGAAAGATATTACAGTGATCTTTATTGAAGACACACGAGATAACCAATATACACTCATGGACAAAACTTAAGGAAGTGGTACCTTTCAACATGTATATCGGGATTGAGACAATAACTCTGAAAGATATTACAGTGACCTTTATTGAAGACACACGAGATAACCAATATACACTCATGGACAAAACTTAAGGAAGTTGTACCTTTCAGCATGCATATCGGGATTGAGACAATAACTCTGAAAGATATTACAGTGATCTTTATTGAAGACACACGAGATAACCAATATACACTCATGGAGATAAAACTTAAGGAAGTTGTACCTTTCAGCATGCATATCGGGATTGAGACAATAACTCTGAAAGATATTACAGTGATCTTTATTGAAGACACAAGAGATAACCAATATACACTAATGGAGACAAACCTTAAGGAAGTTGTACCTTTCAGCATGTATATCTGGATTGAGACAATAACTCTGAAAGATATTACAGTGACCTTTATTGAAGACACACGAGATAACCAATATACACTAATGGAGACAAAACTTAAGGAAGTTGTACCTTTCAGCATGTATATCGGGATTGAGACAATAACTCTGAAAGATATTACAGTGACCTTTATTGAAGACACACGAGATAACCAATATACACTCATGGACAAAACTTAAGGAAGTTGTACCTTCCAACATGTATATCGGGATTGAGACAATAACTCTGAAAGATATTACAGTGATCTTTATTGAAGACACACGAGATAACCAATATACACTCATGGACAAAACTTAAGGAAGTTGTACCTTTCAACATGTATATCGGGATTGAGACAATAACTCTGAAAGATATTACAGTGACCTTTATTGAAGACACACGAGATAACCAATATACACTAATGGAGACAAAACTTAAGGAAGTTGTACCTTTCAGCATGTATATCGGGATTGAGACAATAACTCTGAAAGATATTACAGTGATCTTTATTGAAGACACACGAGATAACCAATATACACTCATGGAGATAAAACTTAAGGAAGTTGTACCTTTCAGCATGTATATCGGGATTGAGACAATAACTCTGAAAGATATTACAGTGATCTTTATTGAAGACACACGAGATAACCAATATACACTCATGGAGATAAAACTTAAGGAAGTTGTACCTTTCAGCATGCATATCGGGATTGAGACAATAACTCTGAAAGATATTACAGTGATCTTTATTGAAGACACACGAGATAACCAATATACACTCATGGAGATAAAACTTAAGGAGGTTGTACCTTTCAGCATGCATATCGGGATTGAGACAATAACTCTGAAAGATATTACAGTGATCTTTATTGAAGACACACGAGATAACCAATATACACTAATGGAGACAAAACTTAAGGAAGTTGTACCTTTCAGCATGTATATCTGGATTGAGACAATAACTCTGAAAGATATTACAGTGACCTTTATTGAAGACACACGAGATAACCAATAAACACTAATGGAGATAAAACTTAAGGAAGTTGTACCTTTCAGCATGCATATCGGGATTGAGACAATAACTCTGAAAGATATTACAGTGATCTTTATTGAAGACACACGAGATAACCAAAATACACTCATGGAGATAAAACTTAAGGAAGTTGTACCTTTCAGCATGTATATCGGGATTGAGACAATAACTCTGAAAGATATTACAGTGATCTTTATTGAAGACACACGAGATAACCAATATACACTCATGGAGATAAAACTTAAGGAAGTTGTACCTTTCAGCATGCATATCGGGATTGAGACAATAACTCTGAAAGATATTACAGTGATCTTTATTGAAGACACACGAGATAACCAATATACACTCATGGAGATAAAACTTAAGGAAGTTGTACCTTTCAGGATGCATATCGGGATTGAGACAATAACTCTGAAAGATATTACAGTGATCTTTATTGAAGACACACGAGATAACCAATATACACTCATGGAGATAAAACTTAAGGAAGTTGTACCTTTCAGCATGCATATCGGGATTGAGACAATAACTCTGTAAGATATTACAGTGATCTTTATTGAAGACACACGAGATAACCAATATACACTCATGGAGATAAAACTTAAGGAAGTTGTACCTTTCAGCATGCATATCGGGATTGAGACAATAACTCTGAAAGATATTACAGTGATCTTTATTGAAGACACACGAGATAACCAATATACACTAATGGAGACAAAACTTAAGGAAGTTGTACCTTTCAGCATGTATATCTGGATTGAGACAATAACTCTGAAAGATATTACAGTGACCTTTATTGAAGACACACGAGATAACCAATATACACTCATGGACAAAACTTAAGGAAGTTGTACCTTTCAACATGTATATCGGGATTGAGACAATAACTCTGAAAGATATTACAGTGATCTTTATTGAAGACACACGAGATAACCAATATACACTCATGGACAAAACTTAAGGAAGTTGTACCTTTCAACATGTATATCGGGATTGAGACAATAACTCTGAAAGATATTACAGTGACCTTTATTGAAGACACACGAGATAACCAATATACACTAATGGAGACAAAACTTAAGGAAGTTGTACCTTTCAGCATGTATATCGGGATTGAGACAATAACTCTGAAAGATATTACAGTGACCTTTATTGAAGACACACGAGATAACCAATATACACTCATGGACAAAACTTAAGGAAGTTGTACCTTTCAACATGTATATCGGGATTGAGACAATAACTCTGAAAGATATTACAGTGATCTTTATTGAAGACACACGAGATAACCAATATACACTCATGGACAAAACTTAAGGAAGTTGTACCTTTCAACATGTATATCGGGATTGAGACAATAACTCTGAAAGATATTACAGTGACCTTTATTGAAGACACACGAGATAACCAATATAAACTCATGGACAAAACTTAAGGAAGTTGTACCTTTCAACATGTATATCGGGATTGAGACAATAACTCTGAAAGATATTACAGTGATATTTATTGAAGACACACGAGATAACCAATATACACTCATGGAGATAAAACTTAAGGAAGTTGTACCTTTCAGCATGCATATCGGGATTGAGACAATAACTCTGTAAGATATTACAGTGACCTTTATTGAAGACACACGAGATAACCAATATACACTCATGGAGATAAAACTTAAGGAAGTTGTACATTTCAGCATGCATATCGGGATTGAGACAATAACTCTGAAATATATTACAGTGATCTTTATTGAAGACACACGAGATAACCAATATACACTAATGGAGACAAAACTTAAGGAAGTTGTACCTTTCAGCATGTATATCTGGATTGAGACAATAACTCTGAAAGATATTACAGTGACCTTTATTGAAGACACACGAGATAACCAATAAACACTAATGGAGATAAAACTTAAGGAAGTTGTACCTTTCAGCATGCATATCGGGATTGAGACAATAACTCTGAAAGATATTACAGTGATCTTTATTGAAGACACACGAGATAACCAATATGCACTCATGGAGATAAAACTTAAGGAAGTTGTACCTTTCAGCATGCATATCGGGATTGAGACAATAACTCTGAAAGATATTACAGTGATCTTTATTGAAGACACACGAGATAACCAATATACACTAATGGAGACAAAACTTAAGGAAGTTGTACCTTTCAGCATGTATATCTGGATTGAGACAATAACTCTGAAAGATATTACAGTGACCTTTATTGAAGACACACGAGATAACCAATATACACTAATGGAGACAAAACTTAAGGAAGTTGTACCTTTCAGCATGTATATCGGGATTGAGACAATAACTCTGAAAGATATTACAGTGACCTTTATTGAAGACACACGAGATAACCAATATACACTCATGGACAAAACTTAAGGAAGTTGTACCTTTCAACATGTATATCGGGATTGAGACAATAACTCTGAAAGATATTACAGTGATCTTTATTGAAGACACACGAGATAACCAATATACACTCATGGACAAAACTTAAGGAAGTTGTACCTTTCAACATGTATATCGGGATTGAGACAATAACTCTGAAAGATATTACAGTGACCTTTATTGAAGACACACGAGATAACCAATATACACTCATGGACAAAACTTAAGGAAGTTGTACCTTTCAACATGTATATCGGGATTGAGACAATAACTCTGAAAGATATTACAGTGATCTTTATTGAAGACACACGAGATAACCAATATACACTCATGGAGATAAAACTTAAGGAAGTTGTACCTTTCAGCATGCATATCGGGATTGAGACAATAACTCTGAAAGATATTACAGTGATCTTTATTGAAGACACACGAGATAACCAATATACACTCATGGAGATAAAACTTAAGGAAGTTGTACCTTTCAGCATGCATATCGGGATTGAGACAATAACTCTGAAAGATATTACAGTGATCTTTATTGAAGACACACGAGATAACCAATATACACTAATAGAGACAAAACTTAAGGAAGTTGTACCTTTCAGCATGTATATCTGGATTGAGACAATAACTCTGAAAGATATTACAGTGACCTTTATTGAAGACACACGAGATAACCAATAAACACCAATGGAGATAAAACTTAAGGAAGTTGTACCTTTCAGCATGCATATCGGGATTGAGACAATAACTCTGAAAGATATTACAGTGATCTTTATTGAAGACACACGAGATAACCAATATACACTCATGGAGATAAAACTTAAGGAATTTGTACCTTTCAGCATGCATATCGGGATTGAGACAATAACTCTGAAAGATATTACAGTGATCTTTATTGAAGACACACGAGATAACCAATATACACTCATGGAGATAAAACTTAAGGAAGTTGTACCTTTCAGCATGCATATCGGGATTGAGACAATAACTCTGAAAGATATTACAGTGACCTTTATTGAAGACACACGAGATAACCAATATACACTCATGGACAAAACTTAAGGAAGTTGTACCTTTCAACATGTATATCGGGATTGAGACAATAACTCTGAAAGATATTACAGTGACCTTTATTGAAGACACACGAGATAACCAATATACACTCATGGACAAAACTTAAGGAAGTTGTACCTTTCAACATGTATATCGGGATTGAGACAATAACTCTGAAAGATATTACAGTGATCTTTATTGAAGACACACGAGATAACCAATATACACTCATGGAGATAAAACTTAAGGAAGTTGTACCTTTCAGCATGCATATCGGGATTGAGACAATAACTCTGAAAGATATTACAGTGATCTTTATTGAAGACACACGAGATAACCAATATACACTCATGGAGATAAAACTTAAGGAAGTTGTACCTTTCAGCATGCATATCGGGATTGAGACAATAACTCTGAAAGATATTACAGTGATCTTTATTGAAGACACACGAGATAACCAATATACACTAATGGAGACAAAACTTAAGGAAGTTGTACCTTTCAGCATGTATATCTGGATTGAGACAATAACTCTGAAAGATATTACAGTGACCTTTATTGAAGACACACGAGATAACCAATAAACACTAATGGAGATAAAACTTAAGGAAGTTGTACCTTTCAGCATGCATATCGGGATTGAGACAATAACTCTGAAAGATATTACAGTGATCTTTATTGAAGACACACGAGATAACCAATATGCACTCATGGAGATAAAACTTAAGGAAGTTGTACCTTTCAGCATGCATATCGGGATTGAGACAATAACTCTGAAAGATATTACAGTGATCTTTATTGAAGACACACGAGATAACCAATATACACTAATGGAGACAAAACTTAAGGAAGTTGTACCTTTCAGCATGTATATCTGGATTGAGACAATAACTCTGAAAGATATTACAGTGACCTTTATTGAAGACACACGAGATAACCAATATACACTAATGGAGACAAAACTTAAGGAAGTTGTACCTTTCAGCATGTATATCGGGATTGAGACAATAACTCTGAAAGATATTACAGTGACCTTTATTGAAGACACACGAGATAACCAATATACACTCATGGACAAAACTTAAGGAAGTTGTACCTTTCAACATGTATATCGGGATTGAGACAATAACTCTGAAAGATATTACAGTGATCTTTATTGAAGACACACGAGATAACCAATATACACTCATGGACAAAACTTAAGGAAGTTGTACCTTTCAACATGTATATCGGGATTGAGACAATAACTCTGAAAGATATTACAGTGACCTTTATTGAAGACACACGAGATAACCAATATACACTCATGGACAAAACTTAAGGAAGTTGTACCTTTCAACATGTATATCGGGATTGAGACAATAACTCTGAAAGATATTACAGTGATCTTTATTGAAGACACACGAGATAACCAATATACACTCATGGAGATAAAACTTAAGGAAGTTGTACCTTTCAGCATGCATATCGGGATTGAGACAATAACTCTGAAAGATATTACAGTGATCTTTATTGAAGACACACGAGATAACCAATATACACTCATGGAGATAAAACTTAAGGAAGTTGTACCTTTCAGCATGCATATCGGGATTGAGACAATAACTCTGAAAGATATTACAGTGATCTTTATTGAAGACACACGAGATAACCAATATACACTAATAGAGACAAAACTTAAGGAAGTTGTACCTTTCAGCATGTATATCTGGATTGAGACAATAACTCTGAAAGATATTACAGTGACCTTTATTGAAGACACACGAGATAACCAATAAACACCAATGGAGATAAAACTTAAGGAAGTTGTACCTTTCAGCATGCATATCGGGATTGAGACAATAACTCTGAAAGATATTACAGTGATCTTTATTGAAGACACACGAGATAACCAATATACACTCATGGAGATAAAACTTAAGGAATTTGTACCTTTCAGCATGCATATCGGGATTGAGACAATAACTCTGAAAGATATTACAGTGATCTTTATTGAAGACACACGAGATAACCAATATACACTCATGGAGATAAAACTTAAGGAAGTTGTACCTTTCAGCATGCATATCGGGATTGAGACAATAACTCTGAAAGATATTACAGTGACCTTTATTGAAGACACACGAGATAACCAATATACACTCATGGACAAAACTTAAGGAAGTTGTACCTTTCAACATGTATATCGGGATTGAGACAATAACTCTGAAAGATATTACAGTGACCTTTATTGAAGACACACGAGATAACCAATATACACTCATGGACAAAACTTAAGGAAGTTGTACCTTTCAACATGTATATCGGGATTGAGACAATAACTCTGAAAGATATTACAGTGATCTTTATTGAAGACACACGAGATAACCAATATACACTCATGGAGATAAAACTTAAGGAAGTTGTACCTTTCAGCATGCATATCGGGATTGAGACAATAACTCTGAAAGATATTACAGTGATCTTTATTGAAGACACACGAGATAACCAATATACACTCATGGAGATAAAACTTAAGGAAGTTGTACCTTTCAGCATGCATATCGGGATTGAGACAATAACTCTGAAAGATATTACAGTGATCTTTATTGAAGACACACGAGATAACCAATATACACTAATAGAGACAAAACTTAAGGAAGTTGTACCTTTCAGCATGTATATCTGGATTGAGACAATAACTCTGAAAGATATTACAGTGACCTTTATTGAAGACACACGAGATAACCAATAAACACCAATGGAGATAAAACTTAAGGAAGTTGTACCTTTCAGCATGCATATCGGGATTGAGACAATAACTCTGAAAGATATTACAGTGATCTTTATTGAAGACACACGAGATAACCAATATACACTCATGGAGATAAAACTTAAGGAATTTGTACCTTTCAGCATGCATATCGGGATTGAGACAATAACTCTGAAAGATATTACAGTGATCTTTATTGAAGACACACGAGATAACCAATATGCACTCATGGAGATAAAACTTAAGGAAGTTGTACCTTTCAGCATGCATATCGGGATTGAGACAATAACTCTGAAAGATATTACAGTGATCTTTATTGAAGACACACGAGATAACCAATATACACTAATGGAGACAAAACTTAAGGAAGTTGTACCTTTCAGCATGTATATCTGGATTGAGACAATAACTCTGAAAGATATTACAGTGACCTTTATTGAAGACACACGAGATAACCAATATACACTAATGGAGACAAAACTTAAGGAAGTTGTACCTTTCAGCATGTATATCGGGATTGAGACAATAACTCTGAAAGATATTACAGTGACCTTTATTGAAGACACACGAGATAACCAATATACACTCATGGACAAAACTTAAGGAAGTTGTACCTTTCAACATGTATATCGGGATTGAGACAATAACTCTGAAAGATATTACAGTGATCTTTATTGAAGACACACGAGATAACCAATATACACTCATGGACAAAACTTAAGGAAGTTGTACCTTTCAACATGTATATCGGGATTGAGACAATAACTCTGAAAGATATTACAGTGACCTTTATTGAAGACACACGAGATAACCAATATACACTCATGGACAAAACTTAAGGAAGTTGTACCTTTCAACATGTATATCGGGATTGAGACAATAACTCTGAAAGATATTACAGTGATCTTTATTGAAGACACACGAGATAACCAATATACACTCATGGAGATAAAACTTAAGGAAGTTGTACCTTTCAGCATGCATATCGGGATTGAGACAATAACTCTGAAAGATATTACAGTGATCTTTATTGAAGACACACGAGATAACCAATATACACTCATGGAGATAAAACTTAAGGAAGTTGTACCTTTCAGCATGCATATCGGGATTGAGACAATAACTCTGAAAGATATTACAGTGATCTTTATTGAAGACACACGAGATAACCAATATACACTAATAGAGACAAAACTTAAGGAAGTTGTACCTTTCAGCATGTATATCTGGATTGAGACAATAACTCTGAAAGATATTACAGTGACCTTTATTGAAGACACACGAGATAACCAATAAACACCAATGGAGATAAAACTTAAGGAAGTTGTACCTTTCAGCATGCATATCGGGATTGAGACAATAACTCTGAAAGATATTACAGTGATCTTTATTGAAGACATACGAGATAACCAATATACACTCATGGAGATAAAACTTAAGGAATTTGTACCTTTCAGCATGCATATCGGGATTGAGACAATAACTCTGAAAGATATTACAGTGATCTTTATTGAAGACACACGAGATAACCAATATACACTCATGGAGATAAAACTTAAGGAAGTTGTACCTTTCAGCATGCATATCGGGATTGAGACAATAACTCTGAAAGATATTACAGTGACCTTTATTGAAGACACACGAGATAACCAATATACACTCATGGACAAAACTTAAGGAAGTTGTACCTTTCAACATGTATATCGGGATTGAGACAATAACTCTGAAAGATATTACAGTGACCTTTATTGAAGACACACGAGATAACCAATATACACTCATGGACAAAACTTAAGGAAGTTGTACCTTTCAACATGTATATCGGGATTGAGACAATAACTCTGAAAGATATTACAGTGATCTTTATTGAAGACACACGAGATAACCAATATACACTCATGGAGATAAAACTTAAGGAAGTTGTACCTTTCAGCATGCATATCGGGATTGAGACAATAACTCTGAAAGATATTACAGTGATCTTTATTGAAGACACACGAGATAACCAATATACACTCATGGAGATAAAACTTAAGGAAGTTGTACCTTTCAGCATGCATATCGGGATTGAGACAATAACTCTGAAAGATATTACAGTGATCTTTATTGAAGACACACGAGATAACCAATATACACTAATAGAGACAAAACTTAAGGAAGTTGTACCTTTCAGCATGTATATCTGGATTGAGACAATAACTCTGAAAGATATTACAGTGACCTTTATTGAAGACACACGAGATAACCAATAAACACCAATGGAGATAAAACTTAAGGAAGTTGTACCTTTCAGCATGCATATCGGGATTGAGACAATAACTCTGAAAGATATTACAGTGATCTTTATTGAAGACACACGAGATAACCAATATACACTCATGGAGATAAAACTTAAGGAATTTGTACCTTTCAGCATGCATATCGGGATTGAGACAATAACTCTGAAAGATATTACAGTGATCTTTATTGAAGACACACGAGATAACCAATATACACTCATGGAGATAAAACTTAAGGAAGTTGTACCTTTCAGCATGCATATCGGGATTGAGACAATAACTCTGAAAGATATTACAGTGATCTTTATTGAAGACACACGAGATAACCAATATACACTCATGGAGATAAAACTTAAGGAAGTTGTACCTTTCAGCATGCATATCGGGATTGAGACAATAACTCTGGAAGATATTACAGTGATCTTTATTGAAGACACACGAGATAACCAATATACACTAATGGAGACAAAACTTAAGGAAGTTGTACCTTTCAGCATGTATATCTGGATTGAGACAATAACTCTGAAAGATATTACAGTGACCTTTATTGAAGACACACGAGATAACCAATATACACTCATGGACAAAACTTAAGGAAGTTGTACCTTTCAACATGTATATCGGGATTGAGACAATAACTCTGAAAGATATTACAGTGATCTTTATTGAAGACACACGAGATAACCAATATACACTCATGGACAAAACTTAAGGAAGTTGTACCTTTCAACATGTATATCGGGATTGAGACAATAACTCTGAAAGATATTACAGTGACCTTTATTGAAGACACACGAGATAACCAATATACACTCATGGACAAAACTTAAGGAAGTTGTACCTTTCAACATGTATATCGGGATTGAGACAATAACTCTGAAAGATATTACAGTGATCTTTATTGAAGACACACGAGATAACCAATATACACTCATGGAGATAAAACTTAAGGAAGTTGTACCTTTCAGCATGCATATCGGGATTGAGACAATAACTCTGAAAGATATTAGAGTGATCTTTATTGAAGACACACGAGATAACCAATATACACTCATGGAGATAAAACTTAAGGAAGTTGTACCTTTCAGCATGCATATCGGGATTGAGACAATAACTCTGAAAGATATTACAGTGATCTTTATTGAAGACACAAGAGATAACCAATATACACTAATGGAGACAAACCTTAAGGAAGTTGTACCTTTCAGCATGTATATCTGGATTGAGACAATAACTCTGAAAGATATTACAGTGACCTTTATTGAAGACACACGAGATAACCAATATACACTAATGAAGACAAAACTTAAGGAAGTTGTACCTTTCAGCATGTATATCGGGATTGAGACAATAACTCTGAAAGATATTACAGTGATCTTTATTGAAGACACACGAGATAACCAATATACACTCATGGACAAAACTTAAGGAAGTTGTACCTTTCAACATGTATATCGGGATTGAGACAATAGCTCTGAAAGATATTACAGTGACCTTTATTGAAGACACACGAGATAACCAATATACACTAATGGAGACAAAACTTAAGGAAGTTGTACCTTTCAGCATGTATATCGGGATTGAGACAATAACTCTGAAAGATATTACAGTGACCTTTATTGAAGACACACGAGATAACCAATATACACTCATGGACAAAACTTAAGGAAGTTGTACCTTTCAACATGTATATCGGGATTGAGACAATAACTCTGAAAAATATTACAGTGATCTTTATTGAAAACACACGAGATAACCAATATACACTCATGGACAAAACTTAAGGAAGTTGTACCTTTCAACATGTATATCGGGATTGAGACAATAACTCTGAAAGATATTACAGTGACCTTTATTGAAGACACACGAGATAACCAATAAACACTAATGGAGACAAAACTTAAGGAAGTTGTACCTTTCAGCATGCATATCGGGATTGAGACAATAACTCTGAAAGATATTACAGTGATCTTTATTGAAGACACACGAGATAACCAATATACACTCATGGAGATAAAACTTAAGGAAGTTGTACCTTTCAGCATGCATATCGGGATTGAGACAATAACTCTGTAAGATATTACAGTGATCTTTATTGAAGACACACGAGATAACCAATATACACTCATGGAGATAAAACTTAAGGAAGTTGTACCTTTCAGCATGCATATCGGGATTGAGACAATAACTCTGAAAGATATTACAGTGATCTTTATTGAAGACACACGAGATAACCAATATACACTAATGGAGACAAAACTTAAGGAAGTTGTACCTTTCAGCATGTATATCTGGATTGAGACAATAACTCTGAAAGATATTACAGTGACCTTTATTGAAGACACACGAGATAACCAATAAACACTAATGGAGATAAAACTTAAGGAAGTTGTACCTTTCAGCATGCATATCGGGATTGAGACAATAACTCTGAAAGATATTACAGTGATCTTTATTGAAGACACACGAGATAACCAATATGCACTCATGGAGATAAAACTTAAGGAAGTTATACCTTTCAGCATGCATATCGGGATTGAGACAATAACTCTGAAAGATATTACAGTGATCTTTATTGAAGACACACGAGATAACCAATATACACTAATGGAGACAAAACTTAAGGAAGTTGTACCTTTCAGCATGTATATCTGGATTGAGACAATAACTCTGAAAGATATTACAGTGACCTTTATTGAAGACACACGAGATAACCAATAAACACAAATGGAGATAAAACTTAAGGAAATTGTACCTTTCAGCATGCATATCGGGATTGAGACAATAACTCTGAAAGATATTACAGTGATCTTTATTGAAGACACACGAGATAACCAATATACACTCATGGAGATAAAACTTAAGGAAGTTGTACCTTTCAGCATGCATATCGGGATTGAGACAATAACTCTGAAAGATATTACAGTGATCTTTATTGAAGACACACGAGATAACCAATATACACTAATGGAGACAAAACTTAAGGAAGTTGTACCTTTCAGCATGTATATCTGGATTGAGACAATAACTCTGAAAGATATTACAGTGACCTTTATTGAAGACAGACGAGATAACCAATAAACACTAATGGAGATAAAACTTAAGGAAGTTGTACCTTTCAGCATGCATATCGGGATTGAGACAATAACTCTGAAAGATATTACAGTGATCTTTATTGAAGACACACGAGATAACTAATATACACTCATGGAGATAAAACTTAAGGAAGTTGTACCTTTCAGCATGCATATCGGGATTGAGACAATAACTCTGAAAGATATTACAGTGATCGTTATTGAAGACACACGAGATAACCAATATACACTAATGGAGACAAAACTTAAGGAAGTTGTACCTTTCAGCATGTATATCTGGATTGAGACAATAACTCTGAAAGATATTACAGTGACCTTTATTGAAGACACACGAGATAACCAATAAACACTAATGGAGACAAAACTTAAGGAAGTTGTACCTTTCAGCATGTATATCGGGATTGAGACAATAACTCTGAAATATATTACAGTGACCTTTATTGAAGACACACGAGATAACCAATATACACTCATGGACAAAACTTAAGGAAGTTGTACCTTTCAACATGTATATCGGGATTGAGACAATAACTCTGAAAGATATTACAGTGATCTTTATTGAAGACACACGAGATAAACAATATACACTCATGGAGATAAAACTTAAGGAAGTTGTACCTTTCAGCATGTATATCGGGATTGAGACAATAACTCTGAAAGATATTACAGTGATCTTTATTGAAGACACACGAGATAACCAATATACACTCATGGACAAAACTTAAGGAAGTTGTACCTTTCAGCATGTATATCGGGATTGAGACAATAACTCTGAAAGATATTACAGGGATCTTTATTGAAGACACACGAGATAACCAATATACACTCATGGAGATAAAACTTAAGGAAGTTGTACCTTTCAGCATGTATATCGGGATTGAGACAATAACTCTGAAAGATATTACAGTGATCTTTATTGAAGACACACGAGATAACCAATATACACTCATGGAGACAAAACTTAAGGAAGTTGTACCTTTCAGCATGTATATCGGGATTAAGACAATAACTCTGAAAGATATTACAGTGACCTTTATTGAAGACACACGAGATAACCAATATACTCTCATGGAGACAAAACTTAAGGAAGTTGTACCTTTCAGCATGCATATCGGGATTGAGACAATAACTCTGAAAGATATTACAGTGACCTTTATTGAAGACACACGAGATAACCAATATACACTCATGGACAAAACTTAAGGAAGTTGTACCTTTCAACATGTATATCGGGATTGAGACAATAACTCTGAAAGATATTACAATGATCTTTATTGAAGACACACGAGATAACCAATATACACTCATGGAGATAAAACTTAAGGAAGTTGTACCTTTCAGCATGCATATCGGGATTGAGACAATAACTCTGAAAGATATTACAGTGATCTTTATTGAAGACACACGAGATAACCAATATACACTCATGGAGATAAAACTTAAGGAAGTTGTACCTTTCAGCATGCATATCGGGATTGAGACAATAACCCTGAAAGATATTACAGTGATCTTTATTGAAGACACACGAGATAACCAATATACACTCATGGACAAAACTTAAGGAAGTTGTACCTTTCAGCATGCATATCGGGATTGAGACAATAACTCTGAAAGATATTACAGTGATCTTTATTGAAGACACACGAGATAACCAATATACACTCATGGAGATAAAACTTAAGGAAGTTGTACCTTTCAGCATGTATATCGGGATTGAGACAATAACCCTGAAAGATATTACAGTGATCTTTATTGAAGACACACGAGATAACCAATATACACTCATGGATAAAACTTAAGGAAGTTGTACCTTTCAGCATGCATATCGGGATTGAGACAATAACTCTGAAAGATATTACAGTGATCTTTATTGAAGACACACGAGATAACCAATATACACTCATGGACAAAACTTAAGGAAGTTGTACCTTTCAGCATGTATATCGGGATTGAGACAATAACTCTGAAAGATATTACAGTGACCTTTATTGAAGACACACGAGATAACCAATATATACTCATGGACAAAACTTAAGGAAGTTGTACCTTTAACCATATATATCGGGATTGAGACAATAACTCTGAAATATATTACAGTGACCTTTATTAAAGACACACGAGATAACCAATATACACTCATGGACAAAACTTAAGGAAGTTGTACCTTTAACCATGTATATCGGGATTGAGACAATAACTCTGAAAGATATTACAGTGACCTTTATTGAAGATACAAGATAACCAAATGTGAACAACCTGTCTCTTAAAAAAAATATATATATATAGATGAGTTGCAACATCAAAGACTTTCCATTTCCTTAAATTTTGTTCATGAGTGCATGTGCTCCTATTTGGCAATATCATTTTTCTCTAATAAATATATTTTTAAAAAGATGGGAATCTGGGAAAATAAACGGATATTTTCTCAATAAGAAATATAATATGCCTAAAGGGTATAAATACCTTATTGAAAAAAAAAAAAAAAAAAAGAACTGTCAAAATTTTAAATATACAGTAGAACAACCTCTCTGTAAAGGACAACACCTAATTACAGAGGTAAAGTGTCCTTTAGGGAGAGGTGTCCTCTTCTTCTTCTTTCTTATCTCCACTCAATCACACTAAGGTATCAAGCCCGTAAAGCTTGAGATTTTTGATGGTGTCTGCCGGGGAAGAGTAGAGCTCATCAATGGATGAGTCAATACAGTCAATAATATGTCTTGGGGTTGCAGGCTGAGAATTGCACTTAGTACATAGTGGGAAAACCCTGCAACCATTCTGAAAAGTCATTGTCCGCAGATGACCAGACTTAAGTCTGGAAATCAAAGACTGTTGTTCTCTTGGGAGGACAGAACCGGTGCTTGTCCCTCCTGCTCTGTACCAGTCATGTGTAGCATCAGATTTCCATTCCTGCAGGCTTTGGGTTTTGATGGTACGGAGGAGGTCTCTTTCGTCTAGTTGGGTGGTAGATTCTCTTGCTTCAGGTAGGCCAAGAGCTCCAGCCTTTGCCAGAGAGTCTGCCAGCTCATTACCAGGAATTCCAACGTGAGCTGGAAGCCATTGCACTGTGACTGAGCTGTTGGCTGGGAGTCGGTTTACAGACTTAGCAATGCTCTTGAGGAGATGTTCTTGACTGGAGAAGCAGTTTTGAAGGGTATAAATGGCTGCTCTTGAGTCGGAGTAGATTATTATTTTGCTTGGCGAGTTGATGTTGATGTCTTTTAGAGCCGTATCTATTGCAGAGAGTTCCGATTTATAAACTGAAAGATGTCTAGGGTGGGAGAGGGAGATTTTTTACAGGATCTTATCTTTGTAGATAGCAATTCCACTGCCAGAGAGTCCAGTTTCAAGTTGGCTACCGTCAGTGTAAATTGTGATGTCGAAGAGGGAGCTATTTTCCTCAATGATTTGGAGGCCAAGAGCTTTAAGTAATTCTGGCTGAGTTTCATGTTTGTGGGGATTGTCTGGTAGAAGAGGGAAACAGATGAGTTTGTTGCGAGTTTTGTGTGGGGGATAGGAAGTTCTGTGTTTGGGATTAATTGGGATGTCTAAAAGATTAGAGTTGTTAGCCAGGTTGAGAGAAGTGGGGCGTTTTAATCTTTGGTTTGGGACCCAATCCCTATATATATAAAAGTCAGTGTATGTATGTATGTGGGTATCTATGTCGGCTATGCACATCCACAATAGGTAACTAATCTGACTGAAATTTTAACAGTATATTGAGTAGAATATGGAAAAACTTATAGTGAAAATTTCAGGTCTCTATCCCGAATATTCTTCGAGTTATTTGCAAATTGCGTTGCAAATTTGCCTTTTCGCTCGCAAGCAGCGCCTCTAGCGGTGAAGATGGGGGGTAATATCAGCTGATCTAATGTACATGTAAAACGTGTTTTGACAGGACAGAGAGAAAAATCTGGAAAATATATTTATCGGATTTTTAGCCAATAAAAAATAAAATTGACAGGTTCTGGGCAAAAATAGTTGTTTTTTAGACAGAAAATGATGATGACAATATTGCTGTATCATGTTTGATTATTAGATACAAAATTATATCGGGAAAAATTCCAAAAAGCCGAGACCACGGGTGAAGCCAGTTCATTTTTAGTGTGCAGGAACAAAATTCTAACAGAAAAACATTCATTCATTCGAGCAGAAGACACAAAGCCAGATCATCTCTTTATAAAAATATCGCTTCTCTGACACAAAGTTTGGAGCGGGACGTTTCACAAGAGTGACATCCACGGCGCCAATTTATAATTGTAACGAATAGTATTTGAATAAAAACATTTAATCGGGTAAAACCTGAGCGTTGCCCGGGTCATTCGGCTAGTTTCTAATAAATTTTACTGTAGGATGTTCTTTTGGAGAGTTAATCTTTTTTGTTATAAATTTTGAAAAGCAGATTTTTCTCTTTAGGTGCAGGGGAAGAAGGTTGGATTCGAGTTCAGCAATGCTATTTGGGCAGGATCCTCGAAGTCCACTGATGATTTTAGCTGCGCTTGCTTGGATTCTGTCTATTTTGGATAGGTTAGTTTTACTTGCATTGATCCAGGCTGGGGTAGAATATTCCAAAATAGGTCTTACGAGTGCAAGGTACGTTCTGCGTAAGATATTGGCATTTGCACCCCAGTTTAAGCCTGATATTTTTTTCAGGATTTTGAGCCTATTTTTGGCTTTGCTTATCATGGTGTCAATATGTTTTTTAAAAGTGAGCGCAGGGTCGAGTGTGACACCAAGATATCTTGGGGAATCTGAATATTGGAGTTTTGAATAATTTAAGGAAATATTTGGGGTCCAGTGGCGAAGGTGGTTGTTGATGGTGAAGAGGCCAATTTCAGATTTGCTGATGTTGATGGATAATTTTAGTTTCTGAGTTACCTTTTGCAGACCTTTCATGGCTTTATTCAGAGAGTGTTCTGCATCGGAAAGGTTGTTTTTGGAGACCCAGATGATTATGTCATCTGCGTAAAGGGCAATTTTAGCTGGTGGTTTGATAAAAGTGTGTACATCATTTAGGTAAATATTGAAGAGAATAGGGCTTAGGATTGATCCTTGGGGTAGACCTTGGTAAATACGAGTGGTTTTTGATATGATGTTGTTGAAGTTAACCTGTATGGTGCGTTTGGATAGAAAATTGCTGATCCAACTCAGCATACTTCCCTCTATATCAAGTTCATCGAGTTTGAGAATTAGCTTTTCCTTCCAGACTCTGTCGAAGGCTTGGGAAAGGTCGATGAAGGGTGTGCTGAGAACATGTAAGAAAACATCTACCTATGTTTTCCCACGTGACGCAGCGGAGCGTGACCTTGGCTGCACGGGTGGGTCAGTTGTTGTTTGGCTCTCTCTATGGATGGACATTAAAACATGGTGGCAGCGATAACTGGATAAAATACGAACCCGTATATTGCAAAATATCGATTTTTGCCTACCTTGGAAGATAATTCAACATGGCTCAGATTCAACCTCCAGAAACTTTCGACTTCTCGACTCCCAACGAATGGCCCAAATGGAAGAAAAGATTCGAACGATACCTCGTGGTCAGTGGAATGAAGAAGAAAGAGGAGGCGGACAAGATCGATTTGTTCATGTACTTGATGGGTGACCGCGCGGATGATATATTCAGGACCTTCAAGTTCGAAAAGGAGGAAGAGGCAACGAAATTTGATTCCGTCCTCAAGGCGTTCGACAGCCACTTCTGTGTCAGAAAGAATATTATCTACGAACGTGCGAAATTTAATTCAAGAATCCAAGAGGATCGGGAGCCAGTGGACGAATTCATCACTTCATTGTACAAATTGGCTGATAGTTGCGAATTTGAGGGTCTTCATGAGCAGTTGATCCGTGACCGAATAGTGGTTGGAGTGAGGGACAAAGCTTTATCTGAAAGAATGCAGTTGGACAGCGAACTGACTTTGGAAAAGGCGGTGAAAATGGTTCGACAGCAGGAAGCCGTTCGACAGCAGCAAGTCGACCTGCAGCGTCCCTCAGCAAGCCAAAAGGTCAATCAGGTGAAGTTCAACTCGAAGAAACAATCACCGAAACAACAACAGCAGCCTTCGAGGAAGAAGGAGAAGTCAGCCAAAACAAGATCACGATGTCCAAAATGCGGAGGTTTCACCCACAGGGAAGGACAGGCTTGCCGTGCTGAAGGACAAAGATGTAACCTATGTTCAAAAACTGGCCATTTTGCAAATTGCTGTCCAGATAAGCAGGCGAAGACTGCGGAAGTCAAAGCAGTTTCTGAACTTGATGAAGAAATTGGTTTTCTCCTGGAGGTCTCAGCTGTGGAGGATTCATCTAATCTCGATGATGATGAAGACGAGTGCAGGAGGCGATGGACAGCAGAAATCCAAGTGAACGGGAAACAGCTGAAGTTCAAGCTCGACTCCCAGGCGGATGTTACATGTGTTCCTCTGTGTCTCTTCAAGAAGATAATGGGACAGCAACGACTAGTGGAAAGTGATATCAACCTTAGAGCTGCTGAATTCTCCGAACTTCAGACTGTGGGTATGTTTATATCAACGCTGCGAAATGGCAATTATGAAATCAAGGAGAAGATTTATGTCATTCGTCGTTTGAGTGAACCTCTTCTGGGTCGCCGGGCATGTGAGCTCTTGAACCTGGCGAGGCGGATTGAAGTGGTTGCGACGAGAATTAACCCGATCAAGGAATTCCCTGAAGTATTTGAAGGACTGGGACAGATCGGAAACCCTTACGAAATCAAATTGAAACCTGGAGCAAAACCTTATGCTGTGCATACTCCTCGACGGGTACCAATACCTTTGATGGAAAAGCTCAGAACAAGATTGGAAGAGCTCGAGAAGGCGGGAATCGTAGCACAAGTTAACGTTGCGACTGAATGGTGTGCACCGACTGTGATTGCTGGTAAACCGAATGGCGACATACGACTCTGTGTGGATCTCTCAAGGCTGAACGAACATGTACAGCGCGAAGTGCATCCCATGCCAGTGGTGGAGCACATGCTGGGGCAACTGGGGGAAGCAAGATTCTTTTCGAAACTGGACGCGAACAGTGGCTTTCACCAGATTCCGTTGAGCCCGGACTGCCAGCATTTAACGACCTTCATCACTCCTTTTGGGAGATATAAATACTGCAGGATGCCATTTGGAATCTCACTCGCCCCAGAGTATTTTCAGAGAGTTATGTCAATAATCTTGCAAGGCATGGACGGTGTAATGTGTTACCTGGACGATATCCTGATATTTGCCTCCGACTCCAAGACTCACGATCGAATTCTTCGTTTAGTGCTCCGAAAACTGAAAGAGGCGAAAGTTACACTAAACAAGGCCAAGTGTGTCTTCGGCGTGCCAAGAATTAATTTTCTTGGGCACATACTGGATGAAGACGGTATTCGACCAGATCCAGCGAAAATCGAAGCGGTGGCGAGGATGCCTGCTCCGACAGATGTTCATGGCGTAAGAAGATTTCTTGGCATGGTGAACCATCTGGGACGTAAACTCCGAACGACCTTGCCAATTGCACCAGGGAATCTTAATCCAAAGTTGGTGGACTCTCAGACCCTGAAAAGAAAGGAGGGGAGAAGGAGAAAGGATATGAAATCCAGATATGATCGACGCTGCGGAGCTACGGACATGGAGGAGCTATCCGAAGGTGACACGGTTTGGATTACAGATATGCGAACCTGGGGGATTGTAAAGCAGAAAGCATCGACACCAAGGTCATATATGGTTGATACTCCAGTTGGGACTTTACGTCGAAACAGGTTCCATCTACGAAAAGGATATGCAGTGCAATATCCAGCCGACCCATCGACGCCGACCTTTTCGGGGGAGGAACTGGTTGAAAATGAAAAGACCCCAGTTGTGGATTATCCCTCTAACGACTCAGAAGACGGCCAGATAAGAACCCGGAGTGGACGGATTGTTAAACCTGTGGATCGCCTTCATTATTAATTATATTATGCATTTAAAGTTTGTAATGTATATATATATTTCAAGTCTTAAAAAGGGGGATGTGCTGAGAACATGTAAGAAAACATCTACCTATGTTTTCCCACGTGACGCAGCGGAGCGTGACCTTGGCTGCACGGGTGGGTCAGTTGTTGTTTGGCTCTCTGTATAAATGGACATTAAAACAAAGGGTGCTATAGTAGATTTTGTAGGTTTATGATGGAAGCTGTCCTGGATTTGTTGAACGAAGTAAAATATTGAATCTTCTGCGCTTTGGTATTTTTTAAGAGCTCTTTGATAGGGTCTAGTAGGTTGTTGAGGTTAAGATAAAAAGTTAACCTATTGAGAATCATGTGTTCCATGATTTTGCAGGGAATAGAAGTCAGAGAGATAGGTCTGTAGTTGGTTGGGTGGTTCTCAAGCTTGCCTGGTTTGTGGATGGGGATAATTGTGGCATGTTTACACTCTTTAGGGAGGGTAGACAAGCTCCAACTGTAATTGAAAATGCTTAAGAGTTCTAGTTTGGCATGGGAACTGAGGTTTTTCAACATGGGTCCAGTGATGTTGTCTGGACCAGGAGCTTTTGTAGGGTCAAGATGACTTAAAGCTTCGTCCAGTTCATGCTCTTGAAAAGGTTTACTGAAAATGTTGTGGCTGGGTTTGAATTTTGCAAGGTTTCTGGTGAACCTAGATTTTCTACCTATTATTTTATCCTGTAAATTAAAATTAAATTTTGCAGTGGAGCTGTAATGGTGGACAAAATGATTTGCTATGTTGTATTTGTCTCTAAGAGGTGTCCTCTTACTGGAGAGTTGCTACAGTAGAACTTCCTCTCTGTTTTTTTTTTTTTGCTTATCCCTAGTACACGTGGTACAGGCCATGATAATCATGGTGGGTAGTTAGCGACTGCTTTTACTGTAAGCGCACCACATGTCTACACATGTGAAAAGCAGTTCGACTTTGCACTTACAAATGCCAGAGCCCCGTTTGGTTACTTGCACTCGCTGGTGGGGTTGGACTTTTGCAAGAATCGGGGGCCATTGGAGCTTTTTTTTTTTTAACAGAAAAAAGTGCCCAATGCGGGAATCGAACCCGGGTCCTAGTGGTCGAAAACCAAACGGTTTACCCAGCTTTCCACCTCTCTGTAAATGACAACACCTAGTTACAGAGCCAAAGTGTCCTTTAGGGAGAGGTGTAACTTACTGGAAAGTTGCTACAGTAGAACTACCTCTCTGTGAAGGTCAACACCTAGTTACAGAGCCAAAGTGTCCTTTAGAGAAAGGTGTCCTCTTACCAGAGAGTTGCTACAGTAGAACTACCTCTCTGTAAAGGACAACACCTAGTTACAGAGCCAAAGTGTCCTTTAGAGAAAGGTATCCTCTTACCAGAGAGTTGCTACAGTAGAACTACCTCTCTGTAAAGGGCAACACCTAGATACAGAGCCAAAGTGTCCTTTAGGGAGAGGTGTAACTTACTGGAAAGTTGCTACAGTAGAACTACCTCTCTGTGAAGGTCAACACCTAGTTACAGAGCCAAAGTGTCCTTTAGGGAGAGGTGTAACTTACTGGAAAGTTGCTACAGTAGAACTACCTCTCTGTGAAGGTCAACACCTAGTTACAGAGCCAAAGTGTCCTTTAGAGAAAGGTGTCCTCTTACCAGAGAGTTGCTACAGTAGAACTACCTCTCTGTAAAGGGCAACACCTAGTTACAGAGCCAAAGTGTTCTTTAGAGAGAGGTGTCCTCTTACCAGAGAGTTGCTACAGTAGAACTACCTCTCTGTAAAGGGCAACACCTAGTTACAGAGCCAAAGTGTCCTTTAGGGAGAGGTGTAACTTACTGGAAAGTTGCTACAGTAGAACTACCTCTCTGTGAAGGTCAACACCTAGTTACAGAGCCAAAGTGTCCTTTAGAGAAAGGTGTCCTCTTACCAGAGAGTTGCTACAGTAGAACTACCTCTCTGTAAAGGACAACACCTAGTTACAGAGCCAAAGTGTTCTTTAGAGAGAGGTGTCCTCTTACCAGAGAGTTGCTACAGTAGAACTACCTCTCTGTAAAGGGCAACACCTAGTTACAGAGCCAAAGTGTCCTTTAGGGAGAGGTATAACTTACTGGAAAGTTGCTACAGTAGAACTACCTCTCTGTGAAGGTCAACACCTAGTTACAGAGCCAAAGTGTCCTTTAGAGAGAGGTGTCCTCTTACCAGAGAGTTGCTACAGTAGAACTACCTCTCTGTGAAGGACAACACCTAGTTACAGAGCCAAAGTGTTCTTTAGGGAGAGGTGTAACTTACTGGAGAGTTGCTACAGTAGAACTACCTCTCTGTGAAGGACAACACCTAGTTACAGAGCCAAAGTGTCCTTTAGAGAGAGGTGTCCTCTTACCAGAGAGTTGCTACAGTAGAACTACCTGTCTGTAAAGGACAACACCTAGTTACAGAGCCAAAGTGTCCTTTAGAGAGAGGTGTCCTCTTACCGGAGAGTTGCTACAGTAGAACTACCTCTCTGTAAAGGACAACACCTAGTTACAGAGCCAAAGTGTTCTTTAGGGAGAGGTGTAACTTACTAGAGAGTTGCTACAGTAGAACTACCTCTCTGTAAATGACAACACCTAGTTACAGAGCCAAAGTGTCCTTTAGGGGGAGGTGTAACTTACTGGAAAGTTGCTACAGTAGAACTACCTCTCTGTGAAGGTCAACACCTAGTTACAGAGCCAAAGTGTCCTTTAGAGAGAGGTGTCCTCTTACCTGAGAGTTGCTACAGTAGAACTACCTCTCTGTAAAGGACAACACCTAGTTAAAGAGTCAAAGTGTCCTTTAGGGAGAGGTGTCCTCTTAATGGAGAGTTGCTACAGTAGAACTACCTCTCTGTAAAGGACAACACCTAGTTACAGAGCCAAAGTGTTCTTTAATGTCCTCTTACTGGAGAGTTGCTACAGTAGAACTACCTCTCTGTAAAGGACAACACCTAGTTACAGAGCCAAAGTGTCCTTTAGGGAGAGGTGTAACTTACTGGAAAGTTGCTACAGTAGAACTACCTCTCTGTAAAGGACAACACCTAGTTACAGAGCCAAAGTGTCCTTTAGGGAGAGGTGTCCTCTTACAAAAGGTAAAAAGACATTAAACATATTTATAATTCTGAGTTCTGTCCAGCAAACACTTGAGGAGATTATTAAAAAGGCATCTCCTTCTCGTGCAACTGAAAGTTGCTGATGGCTAGCGCCATCTATCGGAATAAATATAAACTATTCTCGTTGATTTCTAATTATTCCAGAATTGGCCAATTACCCATTCTTGATTAATCAAGAAAAGCTAACCACGTATGCGTTTCGGGCTGTTCTCCCTCATCAGCGTGGTGCAAGCTGTACCTCATCCACCGAAAAACTGGTCCTTCAGGCACCTTGGAAAAATCATGAAACGGGTAGTTAAGGCCAGAATTGTGTGAGAACGCTACACAATGTGAAAAACTTGAGATGTTGATATATAGAAGGGAGAAAGGTCACAGAAAGAGATGTCATTTAATTGTGTCCATTTCCTCATCCCGTTCAATTGTACCTTGTCGGGCTGTCCACCCACACTTCCTACTTTGTGTCACCAGCAATGAACTCTATTCTATAATAGGTGTTGATTTTTTTGCTTATCCCTAGTACACGTGGTACAGACCATGATAATCATGGTGGGTAGAAGTAGGCGACTGCTTTTACTGTTAAGTGCTCCACATGTCTATACATGTGAAAAGAAGTTCGATTTTGCACTTAAAATGTGCCAGTTTTGGTTAGTTGCACTCGCTGGTGGGGTTGGACTTTTGCAAGAATTGAAGCCATTTGGGCATTTTTTTTTTAAACATAAAAACGTGTCCAATGCAGAAATCAAACCTGGGTCGTAGCGTCCGAAAACCAATGGTTTAGACCATTCTTCCACCGAACCCCTTTCTTTAATACATAGTGGTTACAAACTGTAATCGATATTCAAAACTATTATAGACGCGTATGATTCTTTTTAAAATAAGCAATTTCTACTGTCCTTACTGCAATGGAAAAATTAATGGGAGGGCCTGGTTCATCATAATGATACAAGTCTATAATAGTTTTAAAATTTGATAACAGATGGCGCGCTAATGCATCATAATAAACAGTAATTAAGTTGAGTAAAATTATGGTTTTTATAATTGGGAATATGATAATAGGATAAACAAGAACTGGAGAAGAAAAAATTTCTCCATGTGAATCACTTCAAAATGTTATTTTTAATGCCACTTTGAATGAACCCACCAACAAATAATACCAAAATACTTAAAACAATTATCATTAGAAATAATAACATTCCTAAAAATGCAATAACTATCTATACCGATGGTAGCAGAGACGAGCTAGGACACACTGGCAGTGGCTGTCTCATCAAAACCACAAATGGCATTGAGAAAATGAACAGAAGAAACCCAGATTTTTGCTCAGTCTTCAGACCAGAAATTATAGCCATCTATGAAGCCATCAGAAATACTAATTATAAAGATATCTGGATTCTTACTGATAGTAGAAGTGCCATACAAAATGGACTTATGTAATCTTTGCACAAGGGGATAAGAAACAACAAAAACAATGATAATAGGCAGAGTATCCAAATAAATTGTTACAACAATGAGGTAGGTGACCTATGATAATCATTGATTTATCCCTGAAAGTTTATCTTCACTTATGTTGATTCTTTTTGGATTGAAAGGTTAAATTGTAATAATAATTTTAGATTATTCTCTCCAAAAGGAGACAGACAACTGTTGCCAACAAAGATAGGGAGAGAGTTAATAAATAAATCTTTATTATTCAGTGTTTGTGTAGGTAGGTACTGTACAAGGGTTACTCCGTGTCCTCTTCATCTGTGGACAGGTTCTCTTCCTCTTCTTCGATCTCCGGCATGGGGAACCTCAAGATGGCCGCCACTCCTGTCAGCTTGTCCAGCTCTGGACCACACTTACTCCTCAATACAACAGTAGAACCAACTTGTCCGTGTAGAGGACAACATACTTAGTTACAGAGCCAAAATGTTCTTTATTGAAAGTAGGTGTCCTTTTATTGCATAGCTGTTAAATATAAAAAAGTTAAGTTTGGCGATTGAAACTGTCCTTTGTAGAGAGGTTTCCTCTAGCAAGAGTGTCCTTTCATGGAGGATGTTTTTTTTGGCTTATCCCTAATACACGTGATACAGGCCATGGTATTCATGGTGGGTAGAAAAGTAGGTGACTGATTTAACTGTAAGTGCACTACATGTCTACACATGTGAAAACCTTTCATCAAAGTGTGCCTGGATCATGGTGCCATGATCAACGAAAGCTGCACCCCTACACCCCATTCCATGAGATCTGAACTCATGTAATTCGTGTAATCTTTTCACAAGGGGATAAGAAACAACAACACATGTGAAAAGCATTTCGACACTGCAATTACAAGTGTACCAGAGCCCCGTTTGGTTACTTGCACTCGCTGGTGGGGTTTGACTTTTGCAAGAATCGGGGGCCATTGAGCAGGAGGATTTCTACTGTAGAGAGATGTCCTCTACTGGGAGTGTGTTTTTAGAAATTTCTGTTATTTAAGCCCACATACAAGCAATGATTATCATGATGGGTGGTTAGAGACTACTTATACTTTAAGTAAACTTGGGTGGCTCTATACATGTGGAAAGCAGTTCAACTTTTACATTTAAAAGTATGCCAGAGTCCCATTTGGTTATTTGAACTCACTGGAATGCAAGAAGCGGAGGTTTTTGATGCTATTTTATTTAGAAAAAACAAGTGGGCAATGCGGGGGATTCTAACCTGGGTTATGGCTGTGGAAAATCAAGTGGTTTATACCACTGACCCCCTCAGTGAAGAATTCAAGCAAAGAGTCATATTGTGTAACATGAAAGAAAGATAAAGGTCACCTCTCCCTTCAAAATAGAGGTCAAAACTAGAGGCCATCTATAGCTTCGACGTCTATTTTGACGGGAGAGGTGACCTTTATCTTTTTAGATGTATATCCTCCTGGAAAACTTTCTATCTATATGAAAGAAAGAGGGGGAACAAAGTCTGACTGTCATGTGGTAGATTACCAACCAATGACAGCAGCTCACTCATCATGAAGACTTGTGGACTAAATGAAAGAAACAAAGTAGCAGTTATAAAATAAAAGGGTAGTTAGATACGTACGTTCTCCGGAGACATGCATGCTGGAGAAAATCTTGACTTCTCCTCCATTCTCCCTCACACTGTCCACCAGGGTGACGTATTGCTTGCGGAGGGCAATGTCTTGGCATCTGTTACATGTATACGCTGTATTATAGTTGTAATGTTTGCCAACTGAACTGTATGTATGCTTCATTTGCTATTTACTGTAAGTAGCAAGTTTACATTACACACATGTATGCGCTGTCATAACTGTAACATAGCCAATAGAACTGTACAGTATGCTCCCCATGGCAGAGGCGCCATGTACATATATTTTATTTATTTATTATTTTTTTTATTATAATAATCATCATCATTGTAATTTTTTTATCTCTACTTGAATAGTGGGGACTGTGCACTTTTGTCTATATTTTGACCAGATGTCAATAAAACTATGGTATTTGTCTCCATGGCTATCTACTGTAAGTAGCAAGTTTTGAATACACACACAGCCACAAACCTCTTCTACACCACAAGGGAGTGAGAGAGAGAGAGAGAAATGCATTCTGTTGTGAATTATAGTGGGTTAAATGGAAGCGGGTAATTTGTGTGGTGTTGAGAGAGTTGAAATATAAGGGGGGAAAAGAACAAATCAATAAATTGTGAGTGACATTTTGGTTAACTGCGTTGCTACCTTCTTTAAAGTCAAACTGCTTTTCACATGTGGTACACTTATAGTAAAAGCAGGGCCTATATATACAGCAGGAAAATTCTCTGTAGAAAACAACACCTAGTTACAGAGCCAAAGTGTCCTACAGAGAGGTACCCTCTTACTGGAGAGTTTCTAATTAATGAAATGGTAATTTTGGTGAAACAAAAACTTTCCTTTGAAGAGAGGTGTCCTCTAGCTTAAAGATAAAGAAGAGAATTGTTGCGGCATTGTTATTTCCTGTGGTTACTTATGGATGTAAGAGGTAGTAGATTCTCAGAAAAAAAAAAATAATTGAAGCCTTTAAAACGTGGACTGGGAAAAAGCTACTCAAAAGTACCATGGACAGAGAAAAGATCAAATGTTACAATCTTAAATCCCTACAATCTTAAGATCCTTAGAACCCCAAATGTCCAAACAAAGACTGATCTACTTCAGACACATAATGAGAGCAAATGGATTTGAAAAGATGTTGGGAAGAATTGAAGGAAGAGAGGAAGACCTCCAATGAGCTGGTTGGAAGAGATCAATGAAGCTACCGAAAGGTCACTAGATGAGAGTGATGGTCATCAACAGATCTAATTGGAGAATGTTTGTCTATATAGTTACCAAAAGCTGATTTGATGGACACTAACAACAACATCCTCTAAAGGAAGTTCTACAGTATGGACTTCTTTATTAAAGTCACAACCCTCTCAAATAAGGAAAAAATAAATAAAAAGAGTACTAAGGTGGAATTATAGTGAGATCAAGCTGATAAATTGTGGATAATGAAATGATAAGATACACTTTGGATTATAGATTAGAAACACAAGGTAATAAGACGAAATCCTAATGAATAAATAGTGTGCGACATTTCGGTAACAGCATTGTTAGCATCCTCAGACAAAGGTACTGAAAGAATCTTTTGTCTGATGATGGTAACAACATTGTTACAAAAATGTCACACACTATTTGGTTTTATATTTAGAAAAAAAGGAATCCAATTGGCACAAGCCATCAGCAACTTTCAGTTGCACAAAAAAGGAGATGTTTTTTACTTTATCTCCCTATTAAGGTCCCAATCAAGATCTTAACAGAGAGACCTCAATAAGCATTCCACAAACATCTTGTCCTCAGCTAGACCCCACCACAATACAACGGAACATAGACGGCAACGAGATGGCTGACCAGTTGGCTAAAGAAGGCTGTAAGGACCAGCCTGAAAACTCCCAACTCACCTATTCTGAAATTTCTTCTATCCACAATCAAAAAATAACCTCTCTTTGGAAATCCACTCCTGGTACACCCCCATTCCTAACAAATCTTCTTTCCACACCCTTACTAGGGAAGAACAAACGGCAATTTCAAGATTACGAACAGGACATCTTAGAATGCTCAAATTTAATGGAAAAATCAAAACATTCCCGAAATTCCCAAAATGCGGTTCCCAACCTGCCAGTCCTGAACATCTATTGAATTGTATCAAATCCTCCAAACTCCGCCCTTGCTGGTCCCAAGCCCGGATGAAAAAGAAGGAGGGGGAGCAGTAACAAGCTCACTAAAAAACCTGGGCTCAGCTGGCCCGGCTGATAGTACCCTGTAAGGTCTCCTAATCCAGGGATACAGGATGAGCAGCATTTGTACTCCATGTTAGGAGCAGCTGCACATGGCGTCTGTTCCTCATGTCAGAGGTGGCCATTTCTTTTGGAGCTAAGTGGGCCTGCCACTGAGTAGTGCTCCCAGTCTTAATGACAAAGGAATTCTACTTCACCCAGTGTGGAGATAAGAAAGAAGAAGAAATCCTCCAAAAAAGATCTCTGGAAAACCCCAGGACTATAATAGAAAACTGAGACAATGGGAGCTAATGGAGATAGTTTAAATGACTTGAGGAATAAGCAACAACAACAATACAACAGGGAAGCCACATAGGGGCTACTGGAAGTTACCTGAAGAGTTTGTCTGACACCATGAGGGTGTCTATGGCTTGTGACTCATTGGCTCGCGCCACATGTCCGTATCCATAGTACGCTCGCGCAGGCTCTGTCTGCAGCGTGGTGTAGAAGGAATCCAGGGTTTTGACTTCTCCAGCTGCCTTGGTGTCGGCCATCTTAGCTGAGAGAGAAGGGTCGCTCATTAGCTCTGTAAACATCCCACAACAATGTCAGCTGTGTGAGAGGTGAACAAACAACGCATTATTTTTACTTATTCCAGGTACAAGATAATAAGACCAAATCCAAATAAATAAATAGGGTGTGCTGTTTCGGTAACAGCGTTGTTACCATCTTCAGACAAAAGTGCTGAATGAGAAAAATATCACAGCAATGCACAGCAAAAAATAACAACGCTGTTCCCGAAACGTCACACACTATTTATTTATTTGGATTTGGTCTTTTTACCTTGTGTTTATAATCTATAATCCAAATTGTGGGCCTTATCACTTATTCCAGGTCTTACACAAGTCCATCCCTACCGAAGAGTGAGTGCAAGTAACCAAACCTGGCACACTTATAAGTCCAAAAGTTGAACTGTTGTTGCCGTTTCTTATTCCCTTCTGTAAAGATTACACAAATTCCATTAGTCTATCCTCCTTGAGCTGTTCGATGATAAGCAACAGCCTCTCCCAAAGAAAAATCAAACTGCACTTTCAACATTTGTAGACATGTGATATACTTACAGTAAAAGCTGTCACTAACTACCCACCATGATTATCATGGCTTTCACCATGTGCATTTGGGATAAGTAAAAAAAAATAAATTTCAGTGGTACATGATCGCCATGGTGTGTAGGAATTTACTTAAGCTATACACCCACATGTTCATTTTTTTACTTACAAGGTGCCAGAACCCTATTTGGTTACAAGCCCTCACTTGAGAATAATTACTACAAAACCTCATTCTAAACTGTCCTCTTACTGGAGAGTTACTAAATAGTAAAAATAGTAACATTGGTGATGAAAACAGTCCTTTGTAGAGAGGTGGCCTCTTATGGAGGTTTTACTGTGTACTATATTTTATTTTTAAAAAAGGCTTCAATTTTGAAACATGGGATGATATAGTGTACATTTTACACAAAAAAAAAAACTTTCTTTGGTTTTCGAACTAGGTACCAAGTGTGACTCTCAACTTGCAACCCCAAACCACAGCATTGACTGTATTGGCTCATCCATTGATGAACTCTACACATTTCCATCTCAGACACTATCAAAATATTCAAGATACACAGACTTGACACTTTAATAATAATAAGACCAAATCAAAATAAATATAAATAGTGTGTGATGTTTTAGTAACAGCATTGCTACCGAAACATCACACCCTAATTATTTATTTAGATTAGGTCTTATTACCTTGTGTTTCTAATCTATTATCCAAATTGTGCCTTATCATTAATAGAATTAAGTGGATGATAAGATATGTGATGGTAATAACATTGCATCACACACTATTTATTTATTTGGAGATATGGTCTTATTATCTTAGAATTAAGTGGAGATATGAGAAGGAATCTTCTTTCTAAAAATGTCAACTTTTCAAACAAGAGTTTCCTAGAAAAGTATACTCAAGGCTCTCTCTCACTCCAGTATTTTACTGTTAGTACCACCAGGGGAGTTCCGAGCAGACTCTTCCCATATCCTTCCATGACATCCCTGCACCTCGCTACAAGAAAGGCTTTGACGATGAAGACCTGTCCATTTCCCACAGCTAGTTGCTTTGGGAGTTGACATAAGTAAATGGTGAGATGGTTGTTATGACATGATTGATATATGACATCATAAAAATATATATAAAAAATATATATAATATATATATGACATAATAAAAATATGATTTTTATTATTCATAAAATAATTAAAATTCTATAATCACAGAGTTAAATTTTAAAATGAAAAGGAATCTTTAACAAAAGGAATACAACCCAATATTGTTTTTGTTTGTAAATAGATAATAACATCGTTAGTTGTATGTATGCAAAAACTGTTTGCTTTAAAAAATAATCAAAATAATAAATATTTTTTGGGACAAAAGTTATCATTCATTTTTACCATCCACGACTGCATGAATTGGTAACATAAATAGAATATACGTCCTTTTTTTTATGACATATATATGAATGAGAAACTTCCCAGTTCAAATCCTTAAAAAAGCTATTTATTATTATTTTATTATCCCATTGTATTTTTTTTTTTGCTTATCCCTAGTACACCTGGTACAGGCCATGGTAATCATGGTGGGTAGAAGTAGGCGACCACTTTTACTGTAAGTGCATCACATGTCTACACATATGAAAAACAATTTGACTTTGCACTTACAAATATGCCAGAGCCCCGTTTGGTTACTTGCACTCGCTGGTAGGGTTGGACTTTTGCAAGAATCGAGGGCCATTGGAGCATTTTTTTTTTTTTTTATCAGAAAAAAAAAAAAAAAATGTGCCCAATGAGGGAATCGAACCTGGGTTGTAGCGGTCGAAAACCAACGGTTTAGACCCTCCTTCCACAGACCCTCATCCCATTGTATAATTTTACAAGGTCATAGAGACTATATTCATAGATCAAATTCACAATCTTGGTAGGGTTGGAATACAGGTCCTGTCCTGGAGACTTAAGGACTAAATATTGATATAAATGCTACAGCGTCCGGGGAAGCCGACGCAACCTATGTTCCAGGGATGACAACAAGGTCGAGAAATATGCTGGTCACCCCAAACATCACTACCAATGTTGGGATTCTCCAATGTAATTTAGAAATTTAATACAGTAGAACAACCTCCATTAGAGAAGACATCTGCTAGAGGATACCTCTCTACAAAGGAGACAGTTTTCACTCCAAAATGACCATTATTTTACTTTTTAATAACTCTCCAGTAAGAGAACATCTCTCCCTAAAAGACACTTTGGCTCCACAACTAGGTGTTTGTCCTTTACAGAGAGGTTGAGGTTGTATTAAATCTTTTCTGTAAATGAGAAAAAAAAAAACTTTAAAATTTAGAAATATTGGAACATCTCTCTTTCTAAGAGGGCTAAACCAAGGTAACAGACATAGAGTGAGGAATGTTACCTCTGAGACAGCCCTTGAAGCCGCTGGAGGAATGGACCAGGACAAACTTGGCCTTGTTGTCCATCAGGACCTTCTCATCTTGTCTGAGGGCTGTCTCACAGAGGTACTTGAAGAATTCTTCCTGCGCCACACTGACATATGGAACATCTACACACAAACATCACTTCTATAACAAAACTCTGCCTTTTACAGTCCCAAGCCCGGTTGTAAAAGAAGGAGGTGAGCAGTAACAAGCTCTCTATAAAACCTGGGCCCAGCTGGCTAGGCTGATAGTACCCTGTAAGGACTCCAGGGATACATGATGTACTCCATGTTAGGAGTGGCTTTACATGGCGTCTATTCCTCATGTCAGAGGTGGCCATTTCATATTGGAGCTAAGTCAGTGACCTGATACTGAGTAGTGCTCCCTGTCTTAATGATAAAAGCAGAAACATTCTATTTCACTCAATCAAATTATGAATATCAAATCTCAATCTCTACTGGCTTGATACCCTAATTTTATTGAGTGGAGATAAGAAAGAAGATTTCTATAAAACACTTTGCCACTACCATAACCCTTTTGTTGACGATCATGCGCCTTTTGCTTGATATTGGGCCTTTCCTCAGGGGCCTATTACAGGTCAGAGGGTGGTTTTGAGCCTTTCCTCAGGGGCCTATTACAGGTCAGAGAGTGGTTTTAAGCCTTTCCTCAGGGGCCTACTACAAGTCAGAGGGTAGTTTTGAGCCTTTCCTCAGTGGCCTACTACAAGTCAGAGGGTGGTCTTGAGCCTTTCCTCAGTGGCCTATTACAAGTCAGAGGGTGGTCTTGAGCCTTTCCTCAGGGACCTACTACAAGTTATAGGGTGGTCTTGAGCCTTTCCTCAGGGGCCTATTACAAGTCAGAGGGTGGTTTTAAGCCTTTCCTCAGGGGCCTACTACAAGTCAGAGGGTAGTTTTGAGCCCTTCCTCAGGGGCCTATTACAAGTCAGAGGGTGGTTTTGAGCCTTTCCTCAGTGGCCTATTACAGGTCAGAGGGTGGTTTTGAGCCTTTCCTCAGGGGCCTATTACAAGTCAGAGGGTGGTTTTGAGCCTTTCCTCAGGGGCCTATTACAGGTCAGAGGGTGGTTTTGAGCCTTTCCTCAGGGGCCTACTAACAAGTCAGAGGGTAGTTTTGAGCCTTTCCTCAGGGGCCTATTACAAGTCAGAGGGTGGTTTTGAGCCTTTCCTCAGGGGCCTATTACAGGTCAGAAGGTGGTTTTGAGCCTTTCCTCAGTGGCCTATTACAGGTCAGAGGGTGGTTTTGAGCCTTTCCTCAGGGGCCTATTACAGGTCAGAAGGTGGTTTTGAGCCTTTCCTCAGTGGCCTATTACAGGTCAGAGGGTGGTTTTGAGCCTTTCCTCAAGGGCCTACTACAAGTCAGAGGGTGGTTTTGAGCTGTTCCTCAGGAGCCTACTACAAGTCAGAGGTGGTTTTGAGCCTTTCCTCAGGAGCCTACTACAAGTCAGAGGTGGTTTTGAGCCTTTCCTCAGGAGCCTACTACAAGTCAGAGGTGGTTTTGAGCCTTTCCTCAGGGGCCTACTACAAGTCAGAGGGTAGTTTTGAGCCTTTCTTCAGGGGCCTACTACAAGTCAGAGGGTGGTTTTGAGCCTTTCCTCAGAGGCCTACTACAAGTCAGAGGTGGTTTTGAGCCTTTCCTCAGTGGCCTACTACAAGTCAGAGGGTGGTTTTGAGCCTTTCCTCAGCGGCCTACTACAAGTCAGAGGGTGGTTTTGAGCCTTTCCTCAGGGGGCCTACTACAAGTCAGAGGGTAGTTTTGAGCCTTTCCTCAGGGGCCTACTACAAGTCAGAGGGTAGTTTTGAGCCTTTCCTCAGGAGCCTATTACAAGTCAGAGGGTGGTTTTGAGTCTTTCCTCAGGGGCCTACTACAAGTCAGAGGGTAGTTTTGAGCCTTTCCTCAGGGGCCTACTACAAGTCAGAGGGTGGTTTTGAGCCTTTCCTCAGTGGCCTTTTTCAAGTCAGAGGGTAGTTTTGAGCCTTTCCTCAGTGGTCTATCACAAGTCAGAGGGTAGTTTTGAGCCTTTCCTCAGTGGCCTATCACAAGTCAGAGGGTGGTTTTGAGCCTTTCCTCAGTGGCCTATCACAAGTCAGAGGGTAGTTTTGAGCCTTTCCTCAGTGGCCTATCACAAGTCAGAGGGTGGTTTTGAGCCTTTCCTCAGTGGCCTATCACAAGTCAGAGGGTGGTTTGAGCCTTTCCTCAGTGGCCTATCACAAGTCAGAGGGTGGTTTGAGCCTTTCCTCAGGGACCTATTACAAGTCAGAGGGTGGTTTTGAGCCTTTCCTCAGGGGCCTATTACAGGTCAGAAGGCGGTTTTGAGCCTTTCCTCAGGGACCTATTACAAGTCAGAGGGTGGTTTTGAGCCTTTCCTCAGGGGCCTATTACAGGTCAGAAGGTGGTTTTGAGCCTTTCCTCAAGGGAACCAGGTTTAACCATGTTTTTTAGGCTGTGGTCTCTCATTGGAGACTGACTCTACTGTATACTGTAACTACATAGTCTATCTAGATGAAATGTGCCTCACACATCTATTGAATAATAATATTAATTGTTAAATAATAAGTAGATTTTTATTTTAATCATATTGGCACATATGGATATATGGGGAACAACACATCTTTCTAAAAATGTGGGTAGATCTGTTTTACAGTAGAACTACCTCCCTGTAAAGGACAACACCTAGTTGCAGAGTCAAATTGTCCTTTAGGGAGAGGTGTCCTCTAACTGAAGAATTGCTAAATAGTAAAAATGGTAATTTTGCAAATGAACACTGTCCTTTATAAACACAAGGTAATAAGACCAAATCCAAATAAATAAATATTGTGTGACGTTTCGGTAACAGCGTTGTTACCATCTTCAGACAAAAGTACTGAATCTACTGAAGATGGTAACAACGCTGTTACTGAAACGTCACACACTATTTATTTATTTGGATTTGGTCTTATTACCTTGTGTTTATAATCTATAATCCAAATTGTGCCTTATCACTGTCCTTTATAGAGAGGTGTCCTCTAGCACGAGTGTCCTCTCGTGGAGGTTCTACTGTAGCAACAACAGAATAATGGTAGGGGTGACGGATCAACTTATAAAATATACAAATATTTTAAAACGTCATTTAAAAAAATTACACAGACATATAAAGAAATAGTTTAACAAATAAGAATAATAAAAGAGAGAGAGAGAAGGGGAGCCACTTACTCTGAGAAAACCTGGACTGGCGATGAGGACACACTTGACAACTGCAACAACACAACAAATGTTGAGGGGATTCCACCAGAATTAATATGTTGTTTCTTATCCCCTTGTGTAAAGATTACATGAATTCCATGAGTTCATGGAATGGGGTGTAGAGGTGCAGCTTTCGTTTATCATGACACCATGATCCAGGCACACTTTGGTGAAAGTCTGACTTTGCCTGTAATTTGAGGCTGTTCCTAACATGGAAACAGATGTCTTTGTCTCCAACTCTAACATGAGTACAGATGCAGCTCCTCCGTATCCCTGGAGTGGGACCCTTGCTGAGGTCTATCAACCAGGTCAGTTGAACTCAGGATTTTTAAAGAGGTTTTTCTCCTCTCTTCTAACAATTACTGCTGTTGGTCCATGACTGCTTATTTGTCAGAGTTATTCTGCTTGTTTCACAGCTGGCCTTCATATCTGAAGGTCATTCCCCTATCCGCCACCTGGGGACGCGCCCTGTACCAGTCAGCTTTGCAAAGGGAGAATTAATATGATCAGGGTTAGTTAGAAATTTTATAATAAAAAGCTTTCAATAAAAAAACATAAGGTAATAAAACCAAATTTAAATAAATAAATAGTATGAGATGTTCTGGTAACGGCGTTTTTACCATCATCAGACAAGTACTGAATCAATGATGGTAACAATGCTGTTACTGAAACGTCACACACTATTTATTTGGATTTGGTCTTATTACCTTGTAGTTCTCATCTATAATCTAAATTGTACCCTATCAAGGTTCCAGTTATAAAAAGTTTAGTTCCACAAACACTGTTGATAGAGGGAAGAGGTTCAAGTATACAGTAGCCAACTACCTCCCTGTGAAGGACAACACCTAATTGCAGAGCCATGGTGTCCTTTAGGGAGAGGTGTCTGTCCTTTTACCAAAGAGTTGCTAAATAGTAAAAATTGTAATTTTACAAATGAAAACTGTCCTTTGTAGAGAGGTGTCCTCTCACGGAGGTTGTTCTACTGTATTGGTGATGGAAACTGTCCTTTGTAGAGAGGTGTCCTCTCATGAAGGTTGTTCTACTGTATTGGTGATGAAAACTGTCCTTTGTAGAGAGGTGTCTTCTCATGGAGGTTGTTCTACTGTATTGGTGATGAAAACTGTCCTTTGTAGAGAGGTGTCCTCTCATGAAGGTTGTTCTACTGTATTGATGAAAACTGTCCTTTGTAGAGAGGTGTCCTCTCATGAAGGTTGTTCTACTGTATTGATGAAAACTGTCCTTTGTAGAGAGGTGTCCTCTCATGAAGGTTGTTCTACTGTATTGATGAAAACTGTCCTTTGTAGAGAGGTGTCCTCTCATGGAGGTTGTTCTACTGTATTAGAGAACCTGGGTTGAAGGGACAACCTGTAATGAGCATTCACATCTCTCCTCAGAGTAACAGCTTAGAACTTCTACTGTAGCGTTGGAAGGGAGAGGGTGAAACTCACTTTCAAAGTTGACATGTCTCAAGATGGCCTTGTACACCGCCTCAAAGAACTTCACCAGCCCCTGGGAACACACAAACAGCAGGGTTTTAATTGAGGAAACAATTAATACAATTATATAAAAGGGTGTACCTGGATCTGTAAAGAAAAAAATATATATATATATATTTTTCTCAAAATATTTCGAGAGATTGCTCTCTCTTTATCAATTTATTGCACAGTGAGCAATCGAGAGCAATCTCTCAAAATATTTTGAGAAAAAAATTTTTTTTTTTTCTTTACAGATCCAGGTACGCCCTTTTATATAATCTTAATTAATGGATCGCCTTTTGACTCAAATTAATACAATGCAATAACACACCATCTATATATAACAAATGAAAATATTAAACCGTTGGGAGGGTTCACTACTGATGAGTGAAGCCCTCCCAATATTTTTTCATCGCAGTAAGGACAGTAGAGAGGTTTGATTTATTTGTGAAAAGGAACATTCGGGTCTTAATGTTTTCATTTGTTAGGGAACAATACAAAGTTTGAGTAGAATAAGAACCTGCTATATGACTGTGATGTTCAAGATTTTATTATAGACACCAATTTGATGTAGTTTACAGGAACCCCACACCTAGCGGCTTACCTATTTGGAACCTTTGAATCCCTCAAAATCTCCTGTTAAATGAATCTATCATGGCAGGGGAATGAGCCCAGGGTAGACAAGCAAAGTACTTCAGGAACCTCCCTTGGCAGAGCTGACTGCTATAGGGTGCGTCCCCAGGTGGCGGATAGGGGAACAACCTTCAGATATGAAGGCCAGCTGGGGAACAAGCAGAACAATTCTTACAAATAAGCAGTGGCGGACCAACAGCAGCATTGTTAGAAGAGGAGAAAGACCTCTTTAAAAATCCTGACTTCAAATGACTCCAGGAATATGGAGGAGCTGTGTCTGTACTCATGTTAAATTCGGCGGCCAAGGCGTCTGCCTCCATGTTAGGAATGGCCTCAAACTACAGGCAAAGTCAGACTTTCACCAAAGTGTGCCTGGATCATGGTGTCATGATTAATGAAAGTTGCACCCCTACACCCCATTCCATGAGATCAGATGTCATGGAATTCGTGTAATCTTTACACAAGGGGATAAGAAACAACAACAACAACTTCGGGAACCTTGAGTTTGTGATAGAACTAGCCACCAAGACATTCTATGGAACTTTGGAAGAGGCTGCGGCTTATCATAAAACAGTTTGAGGAGCATGGATTCATGGAATTTGTGTAATCTTTGAACAAGGGGATAAGAAACAACAACAAGACATTCTGTCCACTTAAATGCTGGAAAAACAAAGTTCAAACTAGAAGTGCCTCAAATATCCCCTAATATCTACTATTACGGCAAAGAGTGGAGTGGACTTATTGAGCTGGTTTATCAACCAAGAGGATAGAAGAAGTACCATTATTTACAGTGGAATATCATTATAACAGCAACTTGGTGTTCTACAGTAGACTAACCTCTCTGTAAAGGACAATACCTTATATGCAGAGTCAAAGTGTCCTTTAGAGAGAGGTGTCCTCTTACCAGAGATTTAATAATTAGTAAAAATGGTAATTTTTGGTGATGAAAACTGTTTTTTGTTGGGAGATGTCTTTTCATGGAGAGATTCTATTGGTTTTTTTTTTTGTTTATCTTTAGTATACGTGGTACAGGCCATGATAATCATGGTGGGTAGTTAGCGACTGCTTTTACTGTAAACGCACCGCATGTCTACACATGTGAAAAGCAGTTCGACTTTGCACTTACAAATGTGCCAGAGCTCCGTTTGGTTACTTGCACTCGCTGGTGGGGTTAGACTAGATTCTATTGTAACATCATAAGTCCAAGTTTTTAAGTCCCAATTATTTTAACCATAGTTGTAACAACATTAAAATCTTGGTCCCAATAGATATTGCTATAGCAAGGCTGGATTGTATTTGGAGATTAAGTCTTGTTCTAGGTTCCTATATTTCCACCTATGAGCCCAAAGATGCCATTTAAAAAAAAAAAAAGCTTTCTTCTTTATGGATTATCTAAATAACATCATGAACACCAAGACTTTAGTGACAATTTGACAATTGAAAATAATTGATTGACATGTAGTCAACAGCAAAATGAGAGTTTACAATTAGAGTTTAAAAATAAAGAGAAATATTTACACCAGACAAAGCCTTCTCTGAAGGGATGTTTGGATCCTATCAGGAGCTTAAAGCCTCCTTGAGTTCGGACAGGCCCTTGCCAATTATGGAGTTCTTGTTCCCAACATGCTCGATGACGATGTTGAGGAATTGTATTTGGAGATTAAGTCTTGTTCTTGGTTCCTATACTTCTATCTATGATCCCAAAGATGCCATTGTAGGGGGGGAGAAGTCCGACCACACCTCCCTGCGGTCCCCCCTGGACCCTTGGAATATTTGACCAAATTCTGGTTCGTTTCCAAGGTGACTAACGTGGCAACAGCACCCTTTTTCCAAGAAGAGCCCCAAGATAGTGGATATTGCTGCTGCTGTGATGGAGATGCATGGAGACATCTGAGACTCTTCTTTGGACACGACGACAACAACAACAACAACAAAGATGCCATTTAAAAAAAAAAAAGCTTTATTCTCTCTCTCTTTATGGATTATCTAAATAACATTATGAACCAAGACTCCAGCGGTATAATCTAAGTAAGAGATAGGTGTAGCAAACAAGTCTTAAACTTGCCTTTTCTCTCTGTGAGCACTGTCCCTTGCGCTTGCGTGGTATGTTGAGTTCCACCTTGGCACGAGTCAGGGTGAGGTTGGGAGTGACTAGACAGACATTGGCCAGTCCCTCATGCATCAGTACTGCCGCAACATCTGCTTGTTGTGTTGGGTCACAGGCCATCTCTGTCAACAGTACACACACACACACACACAATGGTCTCACTGTACTCATCCAACACCATTAGGAAGTACAAAGGTAATCAGATTTGTATATAATTCTACTACAGTAAAATCTCTCTGTAAAGGACACCTAAATACAGATGAAAAGTATCCTTTAGGGAGAGGTGTCCTCTTGTCATTGTTTCTGTTGTTGTTGTTTCTTATCCCCTTGTGTAAAGATTACACGAATTCCATGAGTTCATGCTCCTCGAGCTGTTTTATGATGAGCAGCGGCCTCTCCCAAAGGTCCTGTTTAGTGCATCTAATGCAAGCCAAAATGTATTCTGGAGCTGAAAGTACCAAGCTACATTTTGGGCAAGTGGAGTAGATTTTGTTATTATTTTCTATCTTCAATGGCTTGAGATGTCATTGTTTCTTATCCCCTTATGTAAAGATTACACGTATCCATGAGTTCATGCTCCTCGAGCTAGGTGTCCTCTTACTAGAGAGTAGCTAAATAGTAAAATGATAATTTTGGTAATGAAAAACTGTCCTTTGTAGAGAGGTGTCCTCTAGCGGGAGTGTCCTCTCATGGAGGTTGTTCTACTGTATCCTAAAAACAAATGTCCATAGATTGCGTAAACACCATAACCAATATTCCACTCTACCGTGCACTATAAATAGAATCTCTTCCAATACAATAGTAAGAGAGTTCTAAAAAGTGGTATAGTAAAAATAAGGTATTAAGACCAAATCTAAAATAAATAAATAGTGTGTGACGTTTCGGTAACACCATTGTTACCATATGGTGTTTCAGTAACAGTGTTATTACAGAAACATCACACACTATTTATTTATTTGGTGTTATTACCTTATGTTTATAATCAATAATCCAAATTGTGTGCCTAATTAAAGAACCTCTAAGTTAATCTCAAGGCAACATTCCAATAAATAAAGCAACATTCTGTGCAAGCTTTTGATACCCTAATATGATTGAGTGGAGATAAGAAAGAAGAACCAAGACAACATTCTGTGGAACACTCACCAATCCGGTCCAGAACCACACTGTCCCAGTGGGGCTTGGCCAGGGTGAACTTGCGGTTGAGCTCCAGGTCCAACGTATGATAGGCTCCCATCTGTTACATCACAGGTACTGTAGGACAGTTGGTGACTCTTCATATATATACAGTCCTTCTACAACTTCTTTTAATTCAACACTCCACCCTTCACCCAACAGAATTTCCCTTTGAATTAAAGCTTGCATTTTGAATTGAGTCAGTTAAGATGATTTTACTAATTCACCCTCCCCAAGACCTGTTAACTGCCTCAAAGTGGCGTGGGGGGAGGTAACCCTGGACAAGACAGGTGTATTTCTGAACTCCTGGTACCTAAGACATGAATCCCACTATGTCCAGCTAACATTCCTACCTACATCAGATATCTCATCAACAGACATCTAAATACTCCAATGAATTCTAATTGGAGAGGAGTAGACTTCAGGAATTGGTTTAACCATGGAGATAAGCACCACCACCACCACTAATTCAATGCTTGTGGATATTTTGTTGTCAACCATTTGAGCTCTATATATATAAAGATATGAAAAAATAGTACAAATGTGAAATTGTACCGGGATAAGGTGCATAAATTAAGAAAAAAAGGCATCTCCTTATCGTGCAACTGAAAGTTGCTGATGGCTTGCGCCAATATTTGGCCAATTCTGGAATAATAAAAATCAACGAGAATAGTTTATATTTATTCCGATAGATGGCGCAAGCCATCAGCAACTTTCAGTTGCACGATAAGGAGATGCCTTTTTTCTTAATATAAAGATATATTAAAAACAAAAATGGAATTTTCTGACCGTTCACATGAGTATTTTAGATAGCAAAGCGCCATCTAGTGGAACAAAAATCAACTAAACGTTGATGTAGCTTGTTCCAAAAATATTTAGGCAACTCAATTTCTTGATAAATCAAAGCACTTTGCCATCTAAAATGCTAATGCAAGCAGTCAGGAAATACCATTTTTGTTTTTAATATCAATACCCGACTACATACACACACACAAAGCCTTTATTAAGACATTAGTCTTATACAGATTCTCCATACAAGGTGCAATAACAGGAAAAGAGCAGCACAGGAAACCAGTAGTTCCGCAACTATATACAATTATTAGTAATAAGGAAAAGTAAGATTTAATATGAAAGGTCGACGCCATCGCCCCAAGTCTTCAATTCCATACGCGCGGAGCAGAAATAGGGACTAAGTTATTTAGTTCGCCATAAATATAGCATCCAGACACAAAAAAGCAATACCTGACTATTTTTTTTTTCTTATTTGTTTATATATACAGGGTGTACCAGGTAAATTGGGACTAACTTTGACAGTCCATAAAACAAAAACTACTTGAGATTAAAAACTTGTTTTTTTTTTCATTACGTAGCCATATTCATGTAAAATGCAACAGTACATGTGTGCGCAGTGTAGTGATGAAGAGTAACCGAGAATTTGAAAATCGAGCTGCCATCATCGTTGCTCTGCGCGCCGGAAGGAGCCCCAAAGAGATAGTGGATTTTCTTAAGTTGCCCAAAACCACTATTTATCGTGTCAAGAAGCAGTTTGATGAGGCCGACAGTAACAAAGAGGGGATAGCTACAAGGAAAAAGCACTCGCGTCGATCGGACAGGGTAAGAGGCAAAGAATTTGTCAAAAATGTCAAGGAGAAGATTGATGGAAACCCTGGGAAGAGCATGAGGGCCATAGCCAAGGAAATGGACGTTGGCTCTATGACAATTGTCAGAACTATCCATGAGGACCTTGGTCTCAAGTCTTATGCCCTTCGGAAAGGTCAGTTGCTGACTGAGAATATGAAGAATAACAGAAAAGGAAAGGCTGCTGCCCTCCTCAACAACCTGAAACACGACTCTTTTGGCATGCTAAGGTTCTTCTCTGACGAAAAGAACTTTGACGTGGACCAAAAGGTAAATCCCAGGAATGATCGCTGGATCTGTAAAGACCCCTTAGAGATACCTGTCGTGATGCACACGAAATTTCCTGCCTCCGTAATGGTCCTTGGCGTTATCAGCAGTGAAGGTGATGTCATGCCTCCCCATTTCTTTGAGAAGGGCCTTAGGATGAACGCTGACACCTACATCAATGTTCTGGAGACCGTTGTGAAGCCTTGGATGGACATGGTGGCCGCAGGAAGGAAGTATGTCTTCCAACAGGACTCAGCTCCAGCCCATAAGGCAAAAAAGACACAATCGTGGCTGACACTTAACGTCCCTAGTCACTGGGGTCCTGATATTTGGCCCTAATTCTCCAGATTGCAATCCCCTCGACTACTATGTATGGGGCGTTGTTGAGAGAGATGTCAACAAAGCTCCTCATACCACCATCCAGTCTGTCAAGAAAGCAGTTCACACGGTGATGACACAAATGGACAAGGTCATCGTCGCCAAGGCCTGTGCTTCATTCCGCACTCGCCTCGAGACTGTTGTAGCTAATAATGGAAACTACATTGAATAAATAAAAACTATATCCTTTTATCTACTACTGTGTCAAATTTCATTCGGATATTTTAATTTTTATTTGCAAAAAATTTCAGTTAAAATACCATTGTTGAAATTCCCAATTTACCTGGTACACCCTGTATATACAGTAAAACCTGTCTGTAAAGGACACCTAATTGCAGAGCCAAAGTGTCCTTTAGGGAGAGATGTCTTCTTACCGGAGAATTCCTAATAGTAAAAATGATAATTTTGACAATGAAAACTGTCTTTTGTAGAGAGGTGTCCTCTAGCGTGAGTGTCCTCTCATGGAGGTTCTACTGTATATTGTATAAAGGCCATTGTACAGGTTCTGGCTAGGTTATTTACCTATACAAGTACAGTACTCAGTGTAAACAGAAGCTACTAGAAGGTGTTAATTACCTTGACGTACTGGTTCTCTACGATGTTCCTTCCTTTGACCCGCAGCATGCAGCCCTGGGTGTCAAAGTCCACTGTCTCAATACTGATGGTGAGCATGGTGCGGACCCTGTTGCTGCCCACGCTCCCAGTGGAGGACTCTGTGGTCACCTTCCTGGAACACCACGGCACTGCTCTTTGTAGATCCATCAAACACAAGGTAACAACACCAAATAAATAAATAGCAAGTGTGACATTTCGGTAACAGCATTGTTACCATCATCACAAAGGCCGGTCCCAAGCCCGGATGAAAAAGGAGGAGGGGGAGCAGTAACAAGCTCAGTAAAAACCTGGGCTCAGCTGGCCAGGCTGATATTACCCTGTAAGGACTCCAGGGATACAGGATGTACTCCATGTTAGGAGTGGCTGTACATGGTGTCTGTTCCTCATGTCAGAGGTGGCCATTTCTTTTGGAGCTAAGTTGGCCTGCCACTGAGTAGTGCTCCCAGTCTTAATGACAAAGGCAAATGCATTCTACTTCACCCAGTCATGATGTTTGTCAGGTATCAAGCTCTACAAGCTTGATACCCCAATTTGATTGAGAGTGGAGATAAGAAAGAAGAAGTATAGATTATAAACACAAGGTAAAAAGACCAAATTCCAACAAATAAATAGTGTGTGACATTTCAGTAAGAATGCTGTTACTGAAACATCACACACAATTTATTTATTTAAATTTGGTCTTATTACCTTGTGTTTATGTTTAGAAATGATAGGTACAATTTGGATTATAGATTAGAATCAAAAAAGGTAACAAGACCCAATACAAATTATTGAAATGTCACACACTATTTATTTTTTTGGAGATTTGGTCTTATTACCTTTTGATTCTAATCTTAACTCTTCAATGTATCATCTCTCAAGAGAATCTGTGCATATAAGACTAAAGGTTTTCTTCTTATTTCCCATAGGAGTGAGAGATGTGACCATGGGACACCATTGTGAGATTGTTGTCATCAATAAAGGTGCTGAGCATTCATTGTTGTTGAGGGATACTCCCCAAGACTAAAGGTCTTAATAAAGGTAAATTGAATAAAAATTCAAAACATGTTGAGAAAAAAAAAATCAGCCCCCAGAACAAGGAGTTGTAAAAAAAGGGAAAGTGCCATCTTGATGACCTTGTTGAGGAGGCCCAGGGAGACCTTGACACCATTGTGACGGCTGATGACATTATGCAACAATGGTCCATTCATTCCTCCTACAGCCAGTTACATATTGAGAGTCAGTTGCTTTTTCACTATTGTAATGAACTCATTTATGCAAAGTTGTTTGAAATATTGTTGCATAACAAGGAACCTCATCATTTGATTTGTCTATTTATTTTTATAAAATTATTTTTATTTTATTCTGTTGACTTTGCTTAGAATTTTTAATGAAACTGATTCCAAGAATATTATTAATTAAACATTATATTTATTGATTTACAAGAGAGAGAACAAAATATAAAAGGGAAACTAATATTAAACAAAAGAACTTTTTTTTGGCTATAGGTGGTATTAAAGGTATTTATATTGATTAAGTTAAATTATATCTATATATTGCATGTTTAAAAGCTACCCAATATTTGAATAAATTAAAAATATATTTGTATTTAAAATATAATGGTTTGTTTACATCAGTTTCATTAAAAATTCTAAGGAAAGTCAATATATTCTCATTATTAATCTGTTGGATCACAGAACAGAAATGAATGGGTGTACTTTGATTACAGACTACATTATTGCTTTGTCACTCTTTTTAAAAAAAATGTTTATTTGGAATGGGAATTATTTTTGTGAAGAGAAAAGATAAAGAGACAAGAGTTATGATGTCGCCAGGACAACTAGTTGCTGTCCTTTACAGAGAGGTAATTCTACCCTAATATTATATCAAAATAATTAATAGTGTTCTCTAGATGTACACATATTTCCCATATACGTAACTTGAAAGTAACCAGACCAAATCCAAATAATTTTTTTTTTTTAATTGCAACGAATATTTATATCAAATCAAATTCAAACCAGAAACCTTCCCGGTAGTATAGTAAACAACTTCCCAAAGTTTCACACTGATTGGATGTATGGTTTTTGAATCTATCGAGTACAGACAGACACACATTCATTTTGATATATTTAGAAGATTAAACATTATGACATCAAAACGGCTTTTCTACATGGGGAATTGATGGAAGGGATATACATGGATCAACCAGAAGGATATATTCATGTAGGGAAGAAAAACCTAGTTTGTAAACTTAACAAAATAATTAATGGGCTAAAGAAAAAAAAAAAAGAATGTTTGTGAGGTTTAAAAAGAACAATGTACTAAATGTAACATATAAATTTGTAAATTCTAATCTCTTTCTCCTTTTCATTTTTTGCCACTTTTGCCATATATATCTCAGAGATAGGATGGGGGGGGGAGTCAGTGGACAAATGGTCTAAACTGATGGTTTTTGACTGCTATGACCCGAGATTAAATCCCAAATTGGGCACTTGTTTCTAATTTAAAAAAAAAATTAACTCCGCCTTTGCCTGTCCCAAGCCCCGGATGAGAAAGGAGGAAGGGGAGCAGTAACAAGCTCACTAAAAAACCTGGGCTCAGCTGGCCCGGCTGATAGTACCCTGTAAGGGCTCCTGATCCAGTTATACAGGATGAACAGCGTTTGTACTCCATGTTAGGAGCGGCTACACATGGCATCTGTTCCTCATGTCAGAGGCGGCCATTTCTTTTGGATCTAAGTCGGCCTGCCACTTAGTTGTGCTCCCAGTCTTAATGACAAAGGCAGATGCATTCTACTTCACCCAGTGTGGAGATAAGAAAGAAGAGGAAGAAGAAGAAGAAAAAAAATGCTCCAATGGCTTCTAATACTTGAAAAATCCCAACCCTAGAAGTTTGTGCAAGCAACCAAATGGAGCTCAGGCATACTTGTAAAAACAAAAGTTGAACTACTTTTCACCTGTATAGACATGTAGTGCATGTACAGTAAAGGCAGTCGTTTACTACTCCCCACCACGATTAACATGGCTGTTGTACCATGTGTACTAGGGATAATAATAAAATATATACCTTTCTCAGAAGAATCTGAGATCAAAAGGTGTCTTCATAAGGGGAATTGATTGAAGTTTGGGGATTTTCAAACGAGATTTTTCTTAACCAAATTAGAGAGAAACTACAAACTTTTGCAAATTTTAAACACAAGGTAATAAGACCAAATCTTCAAAATAAATAAATAGTGTGTGACATTTCGGTAACAGCATTGTTACCATCATCAGACAGAAAGTACTGAATAAGAAGAATAAAATCACAGCATGCTTTTAAATAGTTAGTACTGTTATTAAATGTATAAATCATGTCTTCTTCTTCTTTCTTATCTCCACTCAATCATATTAAGGTATCAAGCTTGTAAAGCTTAACAACCATCATGATTGGGTGAGGTAAAATGCGTCTGCCTTTGTCATTAAGACTGGGAGCACTACTCATGTGTACCTTATCATTTATGAAAACTTTATTTGAAAAATTAAATAAAAATCTAAATGTGTTGTGTGAAATAGAGAATTATATTTTGTTGGTAGACCCACACTACATCTGGGAGTGCGTAGGTGTCAAGATCACCATCTGTTACAAAAGATTAGAGAGATACAACCCGTCTACAAACATCTACAGAAATATTGGCTTCAATGTCTTCTTCTTCTTTCTTATCTCTGGCTTCAATGTGAACAAAGACTTCTCAGTTCCCCCATCATTTCATAGTAGCATAGAAACATAAGGTTTTTTAAAATTCAAGTTAATAAAACCAAATCCAAATAAATAAATAGTGTATGAAATTTCATTACCAAAACCTCACACACAATTTATTTGGATTTGTTCTTATTAACCTTGTGTTTATAATCTATAATCCAAATTGTGCCTTACCACTTTTTTTGAAACTTGTTTTTATTATACTATAAGTATAAAAGTGCTACAGGCCATGATAATCATGATGGTTAATTAGCGACTGCTTTTTACTGTAAGTAGACCACATGTGAAAAGCAGTTTGACTTTTGCACTTACAAATGTGCCAGAGCCACATTTGGTTACTTGCACTTATTGGTGGAGTTGGACTTTGGCAAGAATAGGAGCCATTGGAGAATTTTTTAATATTATATAATTATAAAAGTGTCCAATGCAGGATTCGATCTTGGGTCATAGCAATGGAAAACCAACAGTTTAGACCACTCATCCACTGATACCCCCAAACCATAAGGTAACTAGACCAAATAAAAATCAATGGTTTGGTCTTGTTACCTTATGTGTTTATAATTTTATAATTTCCCCGAATTGTAATTTATTATTTATATATATATATATCAGGAATTATGATAGCCTGATGGTCAGAAATAACATGAGAATTGTGGCGTTACAACCTGTTTTGGTTTAGATTTTTTAGGCCCACAAGGTAATGAGCCCAAATTCAAATAAATAAATAGTAGGTGATGTTTCAGAAACTTTTCGCTGTGACCGAAAGACACACACTCAAAAGCCTTTATTTTAGCCATATAGTCCTATACATCGATTTACCACTGAGTTTCTCTGCAAATGAAAAGAATAAAAGAAACACAAAGTATATATATATATATAATAAGACCGAATCCCTATAAATAAATAGTGTGTGACATTTTGGTAACAGCGTTGTTACCAAGAAACGTTCCACATTATTTATAAGGATTAGGTCTTATTACCTTGTGTTTATAATCTATAATCCAAATTGTGTAACTTATCAGAATAAATGAAAGTAAAAGCTAATCACATTTAATGAAAACAATGGAATTCTATATACAGTTATCAGCGTCATGTGTTCTTAATTCTGTCACCGTTTGCTTTTAGTTCAGTGGTAGAATGCTCGCCTGCCACGCGGGCGCCCCGGGTTCGATTCCCGGCCGATGCGGTTTTTTTTTTTTTTTTACAATATATACAGTTATCAGCGTCACGTGTTCTTAATTCTGTCACCGTTTGCTTTTGGTTCAGTGGTAGAATGCTCGCCTGCCACGCGGGCGCCCCGGGTTCGATTCCCGGCCAATGCATTTTTTTTTTTTTACAATATACAGTGTACTCCGCTTATAACGAAGTCGCATTATCCATGACAATCACTTTGTTATATCCGAAGTTTGTTATATCCGCAGTTGGAAAAAAAAATGTTTTGTACCAATAATTTTATTCACTATTCAACTCAAAAGAGCAACACAAAGATCAATAACAACCTCATCAGGTGTTTTTGGAGAAGTAGTTTGTGATTTTCTTTTGACATTTAGAAGTCAGTAACAAGTGCTGAACACTCTTTTCGATGTTGTCCAAGTCTGACAGATGCCTATGAAGAGACTTGGACTCATCCTGACATTGAAGAAACAATCGCAGAGTTTGAATGCTCTCCAAGACCTCTTTTGGATGCGCAATGTGGACAATTGGGTCTACTTCTTCATCAACTTGGTCCGTTTCTTCTTCTTCTTTTGCTTGAAGAATGCTCTCGACAATTTCTACATCGGATAACATGGCATTTGTAACGATGCCATGCCTTGCCTTCCAACGCTCGATCCATCCACCACTCCCAGTAAAATCCTTTAATCCAAATTCAAGAGCCAGGGTCTTCGCCTTTTCGGAAAGCAATGGACCATTAACTGGAAGCGCTGCACTTCTTGCCTGCTTGAACCACTGCAGCAGAGCCTCATCAACATCAGCATATGTAGATCCACGTGCTCGTTTCCGACTGCTTTCTCCCGCATGCAGAGCTTGTTGGTGGATCTTCTCAGAGTTCTTTATTATGGTGCTGAGCGACGACTGTGGGATATTATGTTTCTGGGCAACATCTGTCTTTTTCTTCTTCTCCACTTCAATCTCTCTTAGGATTTGCAGCTTGACTGACAGAGATAGTGAGTTTCTTGTTTGTTTTCGTTCTCCTGCCATGGTAAACGTTAATAAAATATAAGCGTTTATTAAACAATTTAATTTTGTTTAAATAATGTAAAAAAAAATACTTATAATATGTTTGCATATTTTAAAATTGTATATTATTAACTTATTTGTTGTGTATCATTAAATTTGTGTCATTCACACTTTGTAATTTGATATATATTATGCATAATATATTAGTCAATTATAATGGTAAATGAGAAAACTTCGTTATAAACGGATAAAATAAAAATTTATACATGCAAATCACTTCGTTATAAGCGAAAATTCTTTATATCCGACTTCGCAATATCCAGAGTTCTTTTAATGGTTTAAGCCCTTCTTTTCTTTCGTGCAGACAATTTCATTCGCTATATGCGGAATTTCGCTATAACCGACTTTGTTATAAGCGGAGTACACTGTATACAGTTATCAGCGTCATGCGTTCTTAATTCTGTCACCGTTTGCTTTTGGTTCAGTGGTAGAATGCTCGCCTGCCACGCGGGCACCCCGGGTTCGATTCCCGGCCGATGCATTTTTTTTTACAATTTTTAAAACTCATTTATATTATTAAAATATATGTGCTTTTCCTGTCTATGTATAAAGGAGATTATAAAAACAGGGTAATAAGACCAAATCCAATGATAAGGTACAATTTGGATTATTAATATATACAGTTATCAGCGTCATGCACAATTCTTTCTTAATTCTGTCACCATTTGCTTTTGGTTCAGTGGTAGAATGCTCGCCTGCCACACGGGCGCCCCGGGTTCGATTCCCGGCCGATGCATTTTTTTTTTTTTACAATTTTTAAAACTCATTTATATTATTAAAATTAATATATACAGTTATCAGCGTCATGTGTTCTTAATTCTGTCACCGTTTGCTTTTGGTTCAGTGGTAGAATGCTCGCCTGCCACGCGGGTGCCCCGGGTTCGATTCCCGGCCGATGCATTTTTTTTTTTTTACAATTTTTAAAACTCATTTATATATTATACAAGAATGACATCCACAGCGCCAATTTATAATTGTAACGAATAGTATTTGAATAAAAGCATTTAATAGAGTAAAACCCGGGCATTGCCCGGGTCATTCATCTAGTATATTTATATACAGGAAAACTTAATGAAGACAATGATCCGGCACAGAATTTGGATTATAGATTAAAAACAAGGCAATAAGACCAAATCTAAATAAATATATAGTGTGTGATGTTTTGGTAACAGCGTTGTTATCATCATCAGATACATTCAGTACTTTTGTCTGATGATGGTAACAATGCTGTTACTGAAACGTCGCACACTCTTTATTAATTTGGATTTGGTCTTATTACCTTGTGTTTCTGATAACCATCATAGATCTGTCTTTGTCATTAAGACTGGGAGCACTACTCAGTGGCAGGCCAATGACTTAGCTTCAATATGTAATGTAGACATCATGTACAGCTGCTCCTAACATGGAGTACATCCTGTATCCCTGGAGACCTTACAGGGTACTATCAGCTGAGCCCAGGTTTGTTAGTGAGCTTGTTACTGCTCACCCTCCTCCTTTGTCATCCGGGCTTGGGACCGGCAAAGGCGGTAGTGTTTCTAACCTATAATCCAAATTGTACCTCATCAATTTGTTAGGGCCATTTCATATAGGCAGGGTGAGGAAGACTCAATTCTAAATGGTATAAAGATGTCAAGAGTCTGTTTGAAAGTCTTAAGAAAAAGCCAATAAACTTAATGGATTTACTTATGGTTAAAAAAAAAGCAAAGGAAAAAAGTAAAAATAAATTGGTAATATACAGTAGCCAACCTCTTTGTAGATGAAAACATCTAGTTACAGAACCAAAGTGTTCTATAGAGAGAGGTATCTTCTTACTCGAGAGCAGGTTCAGTAAAATGAACCATGGCTATAGTGAACCACAAGTTCCATTTAGATTCACTATAAAGGGGTTTTACTGTAATTGGTATGAATGGTATTTTCAAAATTGGAAACTATTATAGACGCGTATTATTCTTTTTAAAAATAAACAATTTCTACTGGCCTTACTTTTAAAAAAGAATCATATGCGTCTATAATAGTTTCAAATTTTGATAACAGATGGTGCGCTAATGCATCATAAATGGTATTTTGTAGAGGTGTCCTCTAGATACAGTGTTCTCTAATGGAGAAGGTTTTACTATATTTTATAACTAAAGATGATTGTATAGTAGGTATTCAAGATATAAAAGAAAGTTTAGAGAAACACGTGTACTTGAATTGTCAGAGATTTTCCAAAAAAATGAACAAGTTTTTGTGTTGTATAGAGAAAGATAAAATGATATCTCATTAGGTCACTCCCACATAACCTCACACTTGAGAGTGGTGACCCATATAATGTGTAACACTATCAATGTAACAATCAATCAAATATGACTCATTTGCATATCACCCAACCTTCAATAAGAGACAACCTCCAGGAGAGACCTGTAATATATCAGCATGAAAAATTCTGTGAAAATTGTTTGCTTCTGTAATTCACAAGTTGTTATCATCATAGTTGTTTTGAGTATATATAATTTGCATTATTTTCTTCTTTATTGCATTCATTTAATATTTTTGTGTTTATTTCTTTTGATTAAATATTCAAATTTTCAATGGTGCAAAAGGTAGGCCAAAAATAAAAGTTTTCTTTCTTCATTTCACTAAAGTTATTTGCAAGACCACAAAGGTATTTGTATTTTTAAGGTAGACATTTTTTAAAGGGAAATGTTCTTTTCAACTTCATCAACTTTTTACTATTATTTTGAAAAAAAAAAATTAATTCTTCAAAGTCAAGCAATCGTGCAAATGAGTATTGTTGCATCATATTTGATGCTTTCTTTTTTTTTTTTTTGCTCAGTTATTTTCAATCTAGCTGAATGATCTTTGTCTTTCCGAATATAAATGTTTTTCTAAAAAATATTTCTTTCAATTCATTTTTTTTAATGGGGGTCAGTGGAAGTCTGGTTAAACTGTTTGGTTTCCAACCACTACGACCTGGGTTCGATTCCTGCATTGGACACTTTTTTTCTGTTTAAAAAAAAAAATGCTCCAATGGCCCCCGATTCTTGCAAAAGTCCAACCCCACCAGCGAGTGCAAGTAACCAAACGGGGCTCTGGAACATTTATAAGTGCAAAGTAGAACTGCTTTTCCCATGTGTAGATATGTGGTGCGCTTACAGAAAAAAAAGCAGTCGCTAACTACCCACCATGATTATCATGGCCTGTACCACCATGTGTACTAGGGATAAGCAAAAAAAAATTTTTTTTTTTTTTTAATTGTAAAAATAAGTGATCAAAAGAGATAGTTTTGTTATTATTAGTAAGGCACAATTTGGATAATAGATTATAAACACAAGGTAACAAGACCAAATCCAAATAAAATTCAAATAGTGTGTGACGTTTCGGTAACAGCATTGTTACCATCTTCAGACAATTCAGTACATTCAGTACTTTTGTTTGAAGATGGTAACAATGCTGTTACTGAAACGTCACACACTATTTGGATTTGGTCTTATTACCTTGTGTTATTATTAGTAGTAATGTTGATAAGAATCCTTTAATACATATTATCATCATCATCTTTGGACTTAAAGAGAAACTAATTTGCATATTTCTAGGTAGAAACTATAATGATAAAATGTCAATAACAATCATCTGGTTTTAGGTTATGGGTTAAATTATATAAGGTACAATTTGGATCATAGATTATAAATACAAGGTAATAAGACTAAACCAATTTTTTTATTCTATTGTCTGATGATGGTAAAAAAGTATTGTTACCAAAACATCATATACCATTAATTTATTTGGATTTTATCTTATTTTACCTTGTAGTTATAGTGTAAAATTAAGAATCAAATGAAATAAAAATAACATTTCAAGCATTTATTATTATCATTAAAAGACAAAACTCCGCCTTTGCCGGTCCCAAGCCTGGATGAAAAAGGAGGAGGGGGAACAGTAACAAGCTCACTAAAAAACCTGGGTTCAGCTGGCCCGGCTGATAGTACCCTGTAAGGGCTCCTGATCCAGGGATATAGGATGAGCAGCAGTTGTACTCCATGTTAGGAGCGGCTGCACACGGAGTCTGTTCCTCATGTTAGAGGCGGCCATTTCTTTTGGAGCTAAGTCGGCCTGCCACTGAGTAGTGCTTCCTTAGTGCTTCCTGAGTAGTGCTGTCTTAATGACAAAGGCATTCTACTTCACCCAGTCATGATGGTTGTCAGACACCATCAAGGGTCACAACTTGATACCCTAATATGATTGAGTGGAGATAAGAAGAAGAAAAATAATTAAAAGACAAAAATATTATATAATTAATCAAATTTATTAAATATAAAATATACATTCTAATATGAATATAATTTTAATAAGATATCACAATATTTTTTATATATTTGAATTATTATCAAATTTATTTTCAGAACATAAATCAAAATATAAATCTACAAAATAAACCTCTGAATTGATCATTAAAGTAAAAATGATTAATTAAAAAAAAAAGACAAAAATATGAAAATTTATTAATTTTAAAAAAATCTTTTGAGTTTTTTAATGGAAAATGGAAAAATGGTGAATGGAAAAAAATAATAATAAATTGATCTATTGTTTAGGATATATATATCATGGAAAAATTTCACAAAAGTTTGTAAAAGTTTAAAAGAATTATTTGGGTTTAATTTAAATAAATGTCAGCAAAAAATATATATATAACAGAGTAAATATAAATACTGTAAAAATATTTAGAATATTTTTAAAACATTGCAATATTGTGTGTGCTATTAAATTGCAAAAGAAAATTTTAACAACCATACGCTCCAGGAGCCTGGGTTACCTTTATGTTATTACTAATTTTAACAATTATCAAATACAATATAATCACAGATTTAAAAGGCAAAAATGTTGTTTTGGTTTTATTTTACCATTTTTGAATTTTATATGTATTTCACCTTTTTAAAAAATACAACAATCTTATTTTTATATAATGTTATTGTGTGTAATTGCTTTTTAATAAAATATTTTTGAGAAAGATGGGGTCAAAATTCATTATTTTAAAATGTTTACTAACCTGAATGTTGAGGCCCTCAAGCTGTCACCAATTGCAATCAGATTGTAGGCATGCCACATGTCTTCTGCTTGATCAGGAATAAGCGTGACATGCCTAAAACACATACAAATATTAATTTAGCCTTTTAAAATTATGATTACCATCAACATATTACTCGTAATTTTATAACGTATCTATCACCATATATGGCATTTCAAAAATGTTCTTATCGATTGTTTTTAAAATTGTATAAATAAGTTGTTAAAAGAAGCATGATACGGATATACATTTATATTATTTTATAAATTTTATATGGGGTAAAAAAAAAATTAACGCTTAAAAAAAAATGAAGGCATTAATTATTTTAAATAACTAACCCGGCTCCTTCTTTATCTATATCCTTATGTACCAACTTCATCTTTAATAAATATTCATTAAATTAAAACCTAAAAATAAATATATTATTGAATTGGCATATTTGATATAGGTTAATTTAAGGAGAGATAGCCTCTCTAAGGTTCCATAAGAGAAAATATAAACAAAATGATGATGTGACAGTATAAACACGTGATAATGATCATGCACCACAAGTATCGAATTCTTTGAATTAAAAATTAAATTATAAAGTTTTATAGAGATTTTAAAATTAGAAAGTACATGGAATGTGTTTATTCATTTTGTATTTATATATTTTGATGATAAATAATAATATATAATTTTGTCACAAAAATGACAGCTTACATTAAATAATATAGGTTGGTTAAAAGTTCTAAATAGTTTTTAAATATTAATGATTACAGGCTCAACACTTGGATAAAATATTTTATTACTTTCTTAGGCGTTTATACACAGTTGATCGCGCGCATCCATCTTATTTTATATCAGAAGAGACGATATCAATAAAATTCATTATCAACAATGAATTTCACATATGGAATGCTCTATATTTTGCAGTTTTTAAATATGAAAATATGTGAACTAAATATAGTGTGAGTTAGAATTTCATTTTAAGCTATATATGATTTTTGAGTGTAGATAAGAAAGAAGAAAAAGAGTCCCCCTCTGCTCACAATAGTACTGTTTCATTACTAAGAAAAATACAAGTGTAGTGAAAAAAAAGATATATTTTTTTATTTATATGAGGATAATATATATCTTATTAGCAGCTACCTGTATGAAATAAGAGTATTGATAATTTTGCAAGATATATATATTTCAAAATTGTTTTTTTTTTTTGCTTATCCCTAGTACACGTGGTACAGGCCATGATAATCATAGTGGGTAGTTAGCGACTGCTTTTACTGTAAGCGCACCACATGTCTACACATGTGAAAAGCAGTTCGACTTTGCACTTACAAATGCCAGAGCCCTGTTTGGTTACTTGCACTCGCTGGTGGGGTTGGACTTTTGCAAGAATCGGGCCATTGGAGCATTTTTTTTTTAAACAGAAAAAATTGCCCAATGCGGGAATCGAACCCGGGTCCTAGTGGTCGAAAACCAAACGGTTTACCCAAAATTGTGAGGAATGTGAGTAATTTTATGATATAATACTATAATGTTTCCAAAGTTGCAAGGCTCAATGATTAATGGGTCAATTGGATTTAAAATGAGAAACGAGAATAGGCCAAAGACAGTATTAGCTAATTCTTAAAATTCTGATCAAGGCCTTGTTGAAAACATTGCGTTTGGATGGCTTACCAATCTAAAACCACTGTCTCTAGGCTAAATGACAACTTCTCAGTCTTCCCAAAACCTGTTTTTGGGAGGAGAGGATCGACGAAAAATGGGGGTCAGGTGGATAAAACTAATTCTAAAGCAATATTTGGACATACACTGTCTTAAGAGATGTTTTTATCGCTTGGATATAGGGGAATATCATATTATCATTTTAATTGCTAGCGTTAATTGTTTATTTTTATTATTGACTACAAAATATATACAATTTATTATTTCGTTTGGTAGTGTGTAAAATATGAAAATCAAGGTTATATTTATGATATTAAAATATATATTTATATATGTGACAATTGACAATTAAAACAGCTTTATTGATGTCTCGTCAATATCTACACTCAAGGAGAGTTTTAATAGTAAAATTAATTTGATTTAAAATAAAGAGAAAATATTTACAACAGACGGTCTCCGAAGGGACGTCTGAATTTTATCAAGAGTTCAAAGCCTTTATGAGTTTTAACAGGCTCCTGCCAGTCGTGGAGTTCCTGATGGGTTCCCGGTTTGGATAGATGAAAAGGGAGGATACACGATGTGACTTATTAAAGTCTCCTTACTTAAGTATATATATATATATAGCAATTTAGGCCAACAATCCCATGTATATAACCCGCAGCAAGACCTTAATGTTGTATAATAGCAGCACAGCTGTCAGTGATGCACTATCAGCATATGTCTTTACATCATCACATGTAATGCAATTTGTGCAAACAGGATAAATAAAATAAATAAAAAAGAAAGGGGGGGAAAAACTCTGTAATTGATTAAGAGTTGAGCTAAAGCAAGGATTGAGCATATAATATTGTCAGAACAATGGTCTAAAGATGGAAACAGCCGCGACACTATTATACAATTTCATCAGACAACCCATGAAATCGTTATTAAATTGGGCAATCTATAAAACACTGAAACACAGACACTCGCGGCAATGTATGTGGCCGGTAATTTATGGGAGACTTGATTATTAGTAACATTCCCTTCAAATAGGTAATAAACATACAACATTTCATTTAAACAGTGGGAATAGCACCATAAGGCAAATTATGTATGAAATAGGTAACAGAGGAAACAAGAAAATTTCTCTAGATATTTATTTAAATATCTTAAAATTTGGGAACATGTCTATACTGACGAGATATGCTATTTACATAGTAAAATTTAGATAGAGGTGACCTGAAGTTACTTTATAGCCCTTTAGGGCCCATGCGAAATCTAGGTTGGCTACTACACAAAAGGGGGGGGGGGAAGGCGCTAAGTCATAATGACAAATGGCTTACCTTTTCTCGAAAGTGCCGGCAAAGGTCTGGTCTCCTGTCTGCAGACTGTCCTTTCACTGAGCGACTCCGATCGAATCTCGCCTTTTGGCAAAAGAACCTCCTCTTATTCATGTCTCTCTCCATTTTCATTCGCCGAAAGAAACACCAATCAAAATGGCCAACGCTCCAGTATCAATTTCATAGACGCCCCAGGCCTCATCAAAATAGAACATATAGTATTACCAAAACAAAAAAAATCTAAAGAGAGAAACAGCCACGGCACTAGTGTAAGATTTCAGACTCCAGGCCTCTTCCATCAAAATAGAACATATAGTATTACCAAAACAAAAAAATCTAAAGAGAGCAACAGCTACGGCGATAGTGTAAAATTTCAGACCCCAGCCCCCCCCCCCCCCCTCCACATGGATTGAAATAAAATCCTCCCTTTTTCTCGGGACGATATATATATATCGCCCCCCCTCCGTCTTAGCTAAAATTGACACAGGCCCCTTTTCACTTGAACTGTAATATAACGCTTTCCTTTCTCGGGAAGGATTTTTTTTATAAGGTTCAGTCTTTTAGAGATCTTCCTTCTCCATTTTTTTTTCTGGTCACCTTTACCTAAATTTTTGGTGAGGGGAATATATGTACATATGAAACAACAGTTTCCAGCTCGGATGTCTCTGGATGTCTTCTTCTTTACCAGGCATCAGCTTTCGGCATGGAAGTCTGGTGTCATCTGTTGTCTAGGTTTCTGGGCAAAAAGAATGGTCTGTAAGTCTATGTGGGAGGGAAGCCATGTATCCATTTGATTTGATTATACATACGCCTTCTGTTGGGGTATGGTTACAAAAACGTGCCCCAACAATCCTCCCCCTGCCAAGTAATGGACAAATGCGTTTGTGCTATTCATTATTCATCTGCCTTTCATCAGTTACTATGAAAGCAGGCCCATTTCTAGCAAAATGCATTTTCCATTACTAGGTGAAGCCAGGTGTACCGAAACCTATAGGGAAGATAAGGCTAATCAAAATGATGGTATGCTATTCTAGATGTTTATTATTCCGAACATTAGTGGGCATTGTGCATCCTGGCAAAGGGGTTTTTATGTGTTATTATTCTGTCAGCACACTGTTATCAACATAGGTTATGGGGGACAGCCATATCATATGTATGGAAGTAAGCAAGGTCATCTGTCTTACCATTCATGGGTATATATACCACCCTTCCACTTTCTTCTTTGGCCTTGAGGAGTAGGCCCTCCTTGTGGTAAGTCCTCTCAACCCCATCCTTGCCTCTTGTGGTGCTGGATTCATTGCTACCTTCTTTCTGCTAACAATACAGTTAGAGCATTTCCCTATTACATATTATATATAAAAATTTGGGCGCCAAGAAGTCGTTTAGAAATAACTGACTAGTCCAACTCCTAAAACATGCCAGCATCTTTATTTAAGTACCAATCAAGACATTCGTGTGGTATAGTTATACATATACAATCAAAGGAAAGGATAATTATAGTTAGCTGAAAGAAATATCTTGATACATAATGATTAGCCTATGACATGATGACTTTTGCTAAATAATAAAAAAAAAAGGTTACAGAAAACAAATTGTGAAAGTAATTATTAAATAAGGCACGAAATATGTAATGATAAAATGAATCCTTCCATGTTATATGATGGGTATAATATATATATTGAAGAAAACACGTATCATGCAGATAGTGATTAAATATGATAAAAAATCATCCCATGATAGATGATAAAGAAAACTACTACAAAATTATATATGATGACAAAATATATATACTTATACAAGTAAGGCGGATAAAAGACAATAAGGATAAAATAGATCATGCCTTGAGGGAAGAATAAGCCATGACAACATGTTAAAAAAAATCGCAACATGGCCGGTAAATATTACTAATATCATGAATATCAAAGGAAGTAAAATTGTTGAAATGAATAGCATATGATTATAATATAATATATATGATATAAAATAATAACATATTCAATTAGAAAATGAAAACACATTATATATATTTGTGCGCTGAAGGTTCAAGGTTTAGTATCTCAGTTAAGTTTTTCAATCTTATTCAGTCTGGAATCACGAGTTGGTCACTGGGTAATATTCGTCTATCCCGATCCTACTGGAGGGTGTGTTTTCTCTTATGTGTTAGATTCCTCTGTTACAATACTCTCAACTCAGATGGGTACGTCATTTAGAATCTTGGTCAAATGGAACATAGCCCAGACCTCTATTAAACTACACAGTCCATTTAAATCTAGGGTGACAACCGTATGAAGAAAGCTCTCTGTTTGACAGAGAAACTAATCAACTTCTCCCATTTTGTTTGTGACTCCGTTTACCTTGTCTCTGGGGTGTGTACAGTTCAGCTACCTCCCCCTTCCAAGAAATTCATATTACTTTCATCTACTAATATACCCTCTATTCATTGACCTGAATCCTACAAATCTACATCTTATAAATTTGAATTTTATCAATCTGAAATTTTGGTTCTTTCACAAATTCCTTCAGAATTCTACTCCCTGTATAACTGCTCTTAATTCTACTGTCCTCAATACAACACTTCTAAAACTTTGACTCATTGGCTCGTTCTGGCGTCTCGTTCGCGGTCCTTATAGTTAACTAATACTTTAAAATCTTATCCTATCATGAAACGAGTTTAAACTCGTTGAAGGTCCTAATAATTACTTATTCTGCCTCTCGAATCGGTCTTATGCTCGAATTCATTCCAACAAAACGTATGGCAGGGCGAATCCTTTATTAGAAGAAACTTCCGCTAGCTATGGGGGATCAAACTGGTACCAAAAAAAAATTCAATAGACGGAAACTACTTCGTCTAGAATAACTGGGCAATCTCTGCCTACATGCCAATCTTACAGGACCTCCCGTCTGGAATACCCTCGCTCCAGCCACGCTAAAAGCGTCGAAACTACGGTGTCAGATCGGTTACCCAAGGTCGCGCCGTTATACCCCAGGCTATACGGCATGGCTAAAACAAATCCCCCATCCTGCATAAAATTCAATCTATACCTCTTCGTTTCCTCTAATGAGGAGAAGTTTTGTGGGTTTTCTGGTCTGATCATAACCTCCCACAACCTTCCAGTCTGAGAATCGAGATATGATCATTATCTACGACTCTTAAAATTCAAGTTGATATAAATAACAAAGAGTACTTTATTACCCTCTAGTAATAGAAATTTAAAAAAAATTTATACTCCTCCAAAAGGAGACCTAACAAAAATGGAGCGAATATTTTCCTAACAATAGAGTTTCTACAGTCCTGTGAGGCTATCGTTCCTAACAAATAAAGAAATCAAATTTAAAATTGAACCTATTGAATTCCCTAACACTATTCTACAGTAAATTTTTGGGCTCATAATATAATTGACTGCAGCTTTCTCACATTCATTTCGCATTCCCATTCATACAATTCATTCATAGCGAGCAATCATACTAAAGCTAAATTCTATTATATAAGCCAAAATACTCCAATAATCAATGTCAACATTTCCTAACTATTCCTAAATTCCAGGACTAATGTGAAATCAAATAAAGTTTCTAATTAAAACAAAGTGGGAACTAAAGCCCTAGGTTACTCAAAGAAAATGCCTCTGTACAAGCTCTATATATACTAACACTTTATACTCGATAAATGATTGTTAACAATAATTGTTAACAATTCTAAATAATCTGGAAGCTAACCTACCCAAAAAAAAAAAAAAAGAATCAGTGTAACTTCAAAAACTGCCCTTGCCTTGACACTAAGCGACTTTTCACGACAATTCTATAAAGACACACACAAATTATAATGGTGAATAAAGGACCATTAAACGTGACACCTCATAAAAGCGGATTGAGTCACTCCCCTAGCCACCGTGGGTGAAGTCACTATCTTCTTACTTCATCGTGCGTCTGTCCCCTTTGCAGTAGTCCGACCTCAACACTCTATTGAAAGATGGATTTATAGGGTTTATGATTCACTACCCAACACTAACATTCTCAAGTGCTTTCCAAGGATCGACTACGGTCTGGGCCTACTTAACTTCTACCCCTGGCTTAGGGTCCCTACACTTCACAACTTTACTCTGAAAGATTGACCTTTTATGTCCTCATTAGAAACCTATTTCAAAGCTACTACCTGAAGGCCAGGGATTATAGGGTTTCTGAATTACCCAACACAAGCCATAGGATGCCTATTAGGTTTGTTGTTTTAGACATAGCCCCCCTCTAAGTTGTGATTTCCTACACCTTCCTTCACCTATTACTCCTGATAATAACTAAAATTTCAGATTTACACTAAATAGTTAATTCACAATGGTATACATTATTCTCATTGGTCTTTGAAACTCGGGTTTTAACAAGAAATAGTTTGTATTAAAAAAAAAAAGGAATCCTAATGAAGTTCTACTTTAAAAAAAAAAAGGTTTAAAAAAAAAAAGGTTGAAATCTCTAAACTTCTCATTCTATCGAGCTGATTCTCCGTACACACTCCAAAATCCTAGTTAGAGGCGACAGTCTAAGCAGAATTTACACTGTGTGGGCCTTTTTACCCTTGTAGACCTGCGTAAAGTTAAACTGTTCACACTAACTCTGTCAACTTCCCCTCGTCTCATTACTTCTGAGTTCGCTCTGGTTCTATTGTTGGATAAAATTGTAACATAACAATAAAAAGAAACTAAAATTTTCCTAAATCATATCCTGACAGGTTGTACAAGCTCTTCAAAACGGTGTGTCATATTAAAACAAGGTTGTGAGACAACTCTTAATTATATACTATACTAAAAATGAGGCTGAGCCAATTCTACACTAGGAGAACACGAAAACCCAAGATGTCGTCCTTGTAGCGAGCATGGAGCCCTATCACAAACCCGAAGTGCAAGAACAGACTGCCTAAGGTCTTGTGACCGACTAGTAAGCAGCGGGATGACGTTCCTCATGTTGAGGGAGCGATGTCAGGAGGACAGAGTTTCCTGGTATTCCCTCTTATCTGGCACGACCGGTCGGGGTGAACAGTCGCGTCACGTGAAAGGAGGAAATATCTGAGTTCCCCCTCTTGCTCTAACTGTTGGATCGATTTGGCTCATGTAAATAGTAACTCTTATACTATATCTAAAATCTCTCATATAACTTATTAAATAAAACGGTGTAAAAACGGTGTTCTATACAAGGATAAGGTTGTGACAATTTTCTCTAAATGACACACTAATATTAAAACAAATTGTGAAGATCTTTAAAGATGGCAACAAACACTACAGTAAGGTTGTGAGACGGTATTCTGCACAAAGACAAGGTTGAGACAAATAACACACAAACCCTGAAACATGGTGTTAAAGCTCCTTTCAACACTTAGTACTAGAACACATGTTTAAAAAAAAAAAAACTGCAAACTGTTTAAAGTTCACCATAACACTAAGACATATTTGCTATTTAATATATAACCTAATATTGTAATTAATAAAGACCTATCTATATTAAATAGTGTATACTGTTGCCGAAACTTATGTAAATCAGCTTACACAAACCCCCAGTGCATAATATGTCTTATTTTAAAAGAAATAGTTCTATCGAGGCGATATTGCGGTCGACAGCTACGCTTTATACATTAAATGTACTTTCTTCCATCAATCTTTATCTACTATTTACAAAACCCTTTATCCAACTCTTTTTTTTTCAATTCTTTCTCTTTCAACATCTTTCTGCATCTTTCTATCTCTTCCTCATCAACATTCAACGCTTTCTCACTCTTTCATCATCCTTCATCATCCTCAACGCCTTTCAACTTACTTCCATCGCCTCTCTCTTCAACGCCTTCAACACATTTCATCTCTTATTCATCACCTTATAACACAGTTCAACGCCTTTTTCATCATATTTCATCGCCCTTCCATCACTTTCAACACCTCTTTCATCATATTTCATCGCCCTTCCATCACTTTCAACACCTCTTTCATCATATTTCATCGTCCTTCCATCACTTTCAACACCTCTTTCATCCCTCTGAAGTCTCTTCGAAACCCGTCATCGGGATCTGGATCCCGATCTATTATCACTCTTAATTTTGAACTACTCTATTCCAACAGCCTATGACCCTTAAGCTTTATAACTCCATATACACTCGGCGGGGTAGTTACCTTGTTAAGAAAACCTATAATGTCATAGATCATTTAGAGAGAGAACATAACAAATTTGTGCGAATAGTTTGCTTCAACTATTGATTGTAAGCCTATTAAACTCGTTCTCTTTATGTTGGCTCGCTCATTAGTCTTCGATTTTTTCATTCAATGGTCATATTGAGTCCACATGGGTGCTAAACGTAAACTGTATTAAAATGGTGTAGTTTTCTAGTTTTCGAATTATATGATAGTTAGAAAAAAAAATCCTGGAAATATCTCGCACTGGCTACTATAAAAAAAATTGAATGGGGTACATCTCTGATCTTACAGGATACCTCATGGCTCATAGAATTGAATCGCTCATTTCTCACTAAAATATTCACACAGGTATGGAGGTCTCCAGTGGTTCTATAGCTATTGGTCAACTAAATTAATTGGTGGCAGAAATTGAAGTTAGTTTAAAGGCTCATGTGCTGTTTTGTCATGCGTCTTTATGTCATCTGCACAGGAAAGTGTCGACTCAAAGGACCTAATTCTGGGACTAACATCCGCTGCACATTTCAGGAAGGAGTGGTCGTCCATACAATAGCAAGATATCATTTTGCTGCCAATGTACAATGTTGAGCATTTTCCATGTCGTCATTTTGTCGATCCCCAATCTTCTAGGGTGTTTCTTTAAGCATTTCTCGATGTCATTTAATGCTTCATGCGATCCCGCCCGGCATTCAATAAGTATTTGATCGTACCACCTCCAGGAGACCATCCCATTGCGGCCGAATCATTTCCACCCAACTTATAACGCCGTCCATATCGCGTAATTGAAATTAGTGTAAAACTCAAAAAATAAGACCTTAATCTCTTAATTCTTTACTAATTTCAGTTGGCTCAACATAAATCTTCTCAATTATTAATTTAGTACAGTGGCGTGACATGTCACACTTCTTCTAGTTCTTTCGCAAGCTCGATTAATCCCAGTGAAAGCCAGTTCAGGCGTCAATCCCGTGCTAACCCGTCATGCATGACTTCAAATTTGGAAATTATTAGACCTGAATATTTGCAGTGGCATCTGCTTCCACTGAAAGTATTTAAGACACAAGGCTGCCTCTTTAAATCACTGTCTTTACTCCCACATGCCTGTGTAAATTTTAACCATGACCTTATCAATTCTCAAAATTCTGCCTATCGAGTATCCTGAGAATCAATGTTCTTCTTGTCTACGGCGGATTAACACAATAATTGTTCCCTAGAGTTATCTGCGTTGAGTGGTCAGTCTGTACTACTAATTCTCCACTCTAACTCCAGGATTCCTTTATCTACTCAGGCTGTTCAAAAATTTTTCAAGACAGTTGTTCAAATCCCCAATGATAATCTGCTAAATTTCGATAATTATTGAAATTCTCATTAAACAGACTAACTACACCTTCCTGACACAGAAGTGTCCAGCATCAAGATATGGCGTACTGCCCATTTCTTCATTTGATGACTGTGTCAAATTACAGCTGAAGAAACATACTAAGCATATAACTGGTTTAAATTTCATGTAATCTCATCATGCCTTCTGCTGGCAAATATTTACTGTAAAAATTCAATACTATCAAGATGGTTTTATTTGTCTTCATCCAAAAAAAAAATGTTTCAGAAATAGAATCTTGGAAATCTCTACTAAAGACAAAAATTATACATTTGTCAATTCAGGATAACCTTCCCTTGTCAGAGTGTATACAGGATATTTAAGATCATATGCAGTTGGAGGCATCATGAAAAAAAAAAAAAAGTCGGTTGCCTGACGCGTCTTTTTATGGTGATCAAATTTCTCTCTTCACGGGTACGCTAACTGGATCTTCAATTCTATTTTCACCTTAAGGCTCATATATCTGGATGCACAGGCTAGTATGATTTGATAGAAAGCGCTATTAAAATGAAGTTAAGATATTTGTATCCAGCAATAATTATCAGAACTCACCTCTGCTGTGAGAAAATTATATCAGAGCTATGATGAAAAAAAATGCTAAGTCATTTCAGTAGACTACTGTAAAACACTGATCACCGTTCTAAATTTGAACCATGGGAAATCCAACCTCATTTCTCATACTGTATATAATAATTTGAGAAAGTAAAATAAAGAAATTGTAATCAATGGTGCTCGCAACAGAATTCAAAATGATTGAGACACAGAACATTATAAATAATGTCCAGCAAGCAGGATACCAAACCATCTTTATATTACAACATTTCCACAAAATATCTATAGGGCGATATGTTACATTCCATACTCACAAACATCTATAACAATAGCCAACTACTTAAGAAACTCTGGCATCCAAACGTATTACTGTAATTCCCCTAACATAGGCTCCACCATAAAAGTCCGCTATCTAAAATAATCCTACTATCATAAAACCCACTAACCAAAACAGAGAATAAAAGGCAATATATTCCGTAGAGTGTAACAGCTGCCAAGTAATACGCAGGGGAGACAGGAAGGAGAGTCAGCAATAGAATATATGAACATAGACGCAACGTTATTAATCAAGACAATAGGTCTCTAATTTTCCAATACTGCAAAGGAACAGGTCACACTTTCGCATTAGGAGAACCTAGAATACATTACAATAACATAAACAGCAAATATCAAAGGCTTATAATTGATTTTCTATTATTCAGAAAACACAATAGCATTAATAGAAAATAGATTTGCCCGAAACATATAACACAATAAATCCTAGTACCAGCTAATAATATCAACAATAATATAAGTAACTTATATGTAATAGCCAATAACTATTATAAAACTACTTAAATAATAGAATTTCTAACCTATAAGATAATTCCTAGAATATAGCAAACAATAGTAGAATATGTGTAATACCTTAATCAAAAAAAAAATATGTCTTAAGAAAACAAATAATATGCAAAACTTCCTAATGAATATATATATGTACATAGAATCATGATAGTTTTAGCATCAGGCGACGTTATATTTTCTTGATATATTGTATATGTTTCTCCTGTAAAAGGGCGGACAAGCTCGAAAGCTCGAGAAGACCAGAATAAAAGATACTCATCCCCCATAGACGTTTTACTTTGATATCAGAAATCAATGATAATATTAAGGTTTTGCCACAAACAATGTGAATCGTAAAAGACAGCGGCGAGAGATGCGGTATACACCGCCTCAACATAACTTTCATTGCCTGATAAAATGCCAGTGAAACGGAAAGCATAAATTAAAATTCACGATTTATAATAGACTGTTAATCTCAGGATGCGTGGACTACTTCACCAATACTTAAAAATAGTATGGCTTTTCATTAGGTATATATTTCTAAAGTATAGGGGAAGAAACATATACTAAATTCGAGCCCCGCGGCGGGCGACATTGATGGGTTCCCGGTTTGGATAGATGAAAAGGGAGGATACACGATGTGACTTATTAAAGTCTCCTTACTTAAGTATATATATATATATAGCAATTTAGGCCAACAATCCCATGTATATAACCCGCAGCAAGACCTTAATGTTGTATAATAGCAGCACAGCTGTCAGTGATGCACTATCGGCATATGTCTTTACATCATCACATGTAATGCAATTTGTGCAAACAGGATAAATAAAATAAATAAAAAAGAAAGGGGGGGAAAAACTCTGTAATTGATTAAGAGTTGAGCTAAAGCAAGGATTGAGCATATAATATTGTCAGAACAATGGTCTAAAGATGGAAACAGCCGCGACACTATTATACAATTTCATCAGACAACCCATGAAATCGTTATTAAATTGGGCAATCTATAAAACACTGAAACACAGACACTCGCGGCAATGTATGTGGCCGGTAATTTATGGGAGACTTGATTATTAGTAACATTCCCTTCAAATAGGTAATAAACATACAACATTTCATTTAAACAGTGGGAATAGCACCATAAGGCAAATTATGTATGAAATAGGTAACAGAGGAAACAAGAAAATTTCTCTAGATATTTATTTAAATATCTTAAAATTTGGGAACATGTCTATACTGACGAGATATGCTATTTACATAGTAAAATTTAGATAGAGGTGACCTGAAGTTACTTTATAGCCCTTTAGGGCCCATGCGAAATCTAGGTTGGCTACTACACAAAAGGGGGGGGAAGGCGCTAAGTCATAATGACAAATGGCTTACCTTTTCTCGAAAGTGCCGGCAAAGGTCTGGTCTCCTGTCTGCAGACTGTCCTTTCACTGAGCGACTCCGATCGAATCTCGCCTTTTGGCAAAAGAACCTCCTCTTATTCATGTCTCTCTCCATTTTCATTCGCCGAAAGAAACACCAATCAAAATGGCCAACGCTCCAGTATCAATTTCATAGACGCCCCAGGCCTCATCAAAATAGAACATATAGTATTACCAAAACAAAAAAAATCTAAAGAGAGAAACAGCCACGGCACTAGTGTAAGATTTCAGACTCCAGGCCTCTTCCATCAAAATAGAACATATAGTATTACCAAAACAAAAAAATCTAAAGAGAGCAACAGCTACGGCGATAGTGTAAAATTTCAGACCCCAGCCCCCCCCCCCCTCCACATGGATTGAAATAAAATCCTCCCTTTTTCTCGGGACGATATATATATATCGCCTCCCCCTCCGTCTTAGCTAAAATTGACACAGGCCCCTTTTCACTTGAACTGTAATATAACGCTTTCCTTTCTCGGGAAGGATTTTTTTATAAGGTTCAGTCTTTTAGAGATCTTCCTTCTCCATTTTTTTTTTCTGGTCACCTTTACCTAAATTTTTGGTGAGGGGAATATATGTACATATGAAACAACAGTTTCCAGCTCGGATGTCTCTGGATGTCTTCTTCTTTACCAGGCATCAGCTTTCGGCATGGAAGTCTGGTGTCATCTGTTGTCTAGGTTTCTGGGCAAAATGAATGGTCTGTAAGTCTATGTGGGAGGGAAGCCATGTATCCATTTGATTTGATTATACATACGCCTTCTGTTGGGGTATGGTTACAAAAACGTGCCCCAACATTCCCAATATGCTCGATGACAGACTTGAGGAAATTAGCAAGGATATTTTATATATGTGGTAAAGTACTGCAGTTATTGAATAGTTGCAGTAGGGGGCCCAAGCACAAAACACAGCAGAATATATGTAAGTAAAATAACATAAACGTGATGGAGAGATAACGCGCGTGTGAGTTCTTGCTTTTATCAAATCAACAGTTTCTAGTGGATCTCGAGAACCATGCCACCATCATCATCATCACCTCATCAGTGAGGATTGCCATTTTACGTTTATTTCGTCTGCCAAGAAATACGCAGTGTCGCTTAAGACCAATTGATTATATTCCATCATACTCTATAATACACTTCGGCCTGTGATTGCAAAACGACATTTGAAGCTACACCGCATGAGTTTCTTTTCAACGAAAATAAATATTTTATTTCAAGGTGAAATAGCGACTATTTCTATCCTTTTTGGATGACGTATGAAAGGGTGAATTATGAAGAGTAATGACGAACGGAAAAATAAAAGTGTCCAGGATGGGAATCGAACCCACAATGTTCCGCTTACTGGGCAGATGCCATGTCCACTAGGCTACCCTGGACGTTCTGTAAATGATACATAAAGTAACTTGTAATACAATATAATACACTGCGGCCTGTGATTGTAAAACGACACTTGAAGCTACACCGCATGAGTTTCTTTTCAACGAAAATAAATATTTTATTTCAAGGTGAAATATTGACTATTTCTATCCTTTTTGGATGAGGTATGAAAGGGTGAATTATGCAGAGTAATGATGAACGGAAAAATAAAAGTGTCCAGGGACACTTATATTATTACAATATTGTATTGCAAGTTACTTTATGTATCATTTACGAACGGAGAAATACGTCCAGGGTAGCCTAGTGGACATGGCATCTGCCCAGTAAGCGGAACATTGTGGGTTCGATTCCCATCCCTGGACACTTTTATTTTTCCGTTCGTTATTACTCTTCATAATTCACCCTTTCATACTTCATCCAAAAAGGATAGAAATAGTCGATATTTCACCTTGAAATAAAATATTTATTTTCGTTGAAAAGAAACTCATGCGGTGTAGCTTCAAGTGTCGTTTTACATCATACTCTGCATTGGTGGCCTAGACACATTGCACATAACCATAGTACATAGCATTTATACTTTATCACATCATTTTAGCATTTTAATAATAATTGCACATACTGTGCCCCAAGGTAATTGATAAGATGGCAATAAATAATTTTTAATTGTCAATTGCCCACTCGACTGTCCAGTCCACTTCAGCCAACTTAGTACCATCCAGCGATAACTATAGGTGTTAGACCATCAATGACGATAGGGATGATATTTGTATAGTTCTAATTATGATTTGGTTTTGAAACATCCTACCAGAGAGGACCTATTATATTAGTAGAGTCTTCAAAATAACGTTCACCTGGCGATATAGTAGGGGTGATTTCAAGTCAAAATACATTGTAATAAAGTATTGCTTTTCCCATATTACATCTTTGTATTAACATATTCATTTGTATAGCTTTTACTATATACAATGTCTCTACTAAAGAGTCAATGTAGTGTTTATATATTGGTTTATCAATGCTGCCTAAATTGTCTTGAATGTAATAAGAGCTGATGTAAAGAACCTTAAGAAATAAGGACTGCAAATATGTAAGAATAAATCAACTAGAAATAAAGCGTAAGGAGAAAAGATTTTTTATTAACATAATCGTGCGACAAGCTTTCGGGCAGTCACGCCCTTCGACTGGTAACAAACTGTAGTAGCAAAAGGCTTTATATAGGAATCGTTTTTTGAGTTATATTTACATATGTGATGAATATAGGACGGCTAAAAATACAATTCAGATTAAAAACTTATGTAAATCTAAATTAGTGATATGTAGCTATTACGTAAGTATGCTAATCTTGTAATGCTAAATGATGAATGAACGAAAAATTGCAGATTGGCTATGTTACTAAACTATACCGCGATAATGGTTAACATCTGTTCAACCCGCCATCAGCGGCCACACAGGACCTATGGAGGGGGTAGGGGGGTTGGGGGAAGATGGGGGTTCTATGATTTATTTAAGTTGTTACATAAATCCTGATATTGTATAGGTAAATCAATATGGCGGTTAATGCTGTTCTTAGAAATGGATAACATGGCCTCTATTATCAGTCTCTGGTGTTTATTGGGGATGTTATTGTATAAGGTGGTGGGAGAAACTAGATTGAATGAATGGCCTGTATTAAGAGTGTGGTTGTATATGAGAGATTTGTTGTCTTTGTTATTGATACACCTACCATGTTCAATCATCCTGATGGCCACGGACCTACCAGTCTCACCTATGTAAGTTGCACTACAATCTTTGCATGAGACTGAGTAGACCGAGCCACCCGACGATTGAACATTGGTAGGTCTCTGTAATCGGGTAATGGGATGTCTAAGGATGGCGGACAGGCTTTTACTATTTTTTAAAAAGGTATTGATGCCGTGAGATTTAAGCAGTCGGGATATGGTAGCGGATTGAGGTGAATACGGCAAGATACAGGTATTTTTAACCCATAGAAATACCTGTATCTTGCCGTATTCACCTCAATCCGCTACCATATCCCGACTGCTTAAATCTCACGGCATCAATACCTTTTTAAAAAATAGTAAAAGCCTGTCCGCCATCCTTAGACATCCCATTACCCGATTACAGAGACCTACCAATGTTCAATCGTCGGGTGGCTCGGTCTACTCAGTCTCATGCAAAGATTGTAGTGCAACTTACATAGGTGAGACTGGTAGGTCCGTGGCCATCAGGATGATTGAACATGGTAGGTGTATCAATAACAAAGACAACAAATCTCTCATATACAACCACACTCTTAATACAGGCCATTCATTCAATCTAGTTTCTCCCACCACCTTATACAATAACATCCCCAATAAACACCAGAGACTGATAATAGAGGCCATGTTATCCATTTCTAAGAACAGCATTAACCGCCATATTGATTTACCTATACAATATCAGGATTTATGTAACAACTTAAATAAATCATAGAACCCCCATCTTCCCCCAACCCCCCTACCCCCTCCATAGGTCCTGTGTGGCCGCTGATGGCGGGTTGAACAGATGTTAACCATTATCGCGGTATAGTTTAGTAACATAGCCAATCTGCAATTTTTCGTTCATTCATCATTTAGCATTACAAGATTAGCATACTTACGTAATAGCTACATATCACTAATTTAGATTTACATAAGTTTTTAATCTGAATTGTATTTTTAGCCGTCCTATATTCATCACATATGTAAATATAACTCAAAAAACGATTCCTATATAAAGCCTTTTGCTACTACAGTTTGTTACCAGTCGAAGGGCGTGACTGCCCGAAAGCTTGTCGCACGATTATGTTAATAAAAAATCTTTTCTCCTTACGCTTTATTTCTAGTTAATATAATCAGTGGAGAAAGTTTTCTTGCTTTTAAGATGTAAGAATAAAGTTGTTACTTAATATAATCACACTAAATATGTATCAAGTTTATTCGTCTTCTGATTGGTTCTCGATAATCACGTGATCTTAATCAGCCAATCAGCGTTGAGTTGAGACAATCAATCTACAAAGTTTTTTTAGCTCAGTGTTTACATTAAGAAACAAAGTACTATATTAAATATAAGATTGTGGTATCGAATCTCAGAATTTCACCTTTTTGTTTAACACACTCTCTAAAAACAAATTATTTTTAGGGTATTTTTAAATCCTACTTATATACATATGTATAAATATATATTGTGGATTTTTAAAACCATTATATGAAAGCTTTATCTCTTTATTCTCTATAATGGTAAATTTTAGTAACGTAAAAAAGTTGAATTTTATTTCATTAACGCATTTTAGGCTTAATTATTTAATATATTCGTGTTGGTTGTCTCTTAATTTGTTCTAATACATTTTCCCATATATTATTTACACACATACATAAAGCTTAAGGAAGTTGTACCTTTCAGCATGTATATTGGGATTCAGACAATAACTCCGAAAGATATTAAAGTGACCTTTATTGAAGACACACGAGATAACCAATATACACTCATGGACAACACTTAAGGAAGTTGTACCTTTCAGCATGTATATCGGGATTCAGACAATAACTCCGAAAGATATTAAAGTGACCTTTATTGAAGACACACGAGATAACCAATATACACTCATGGACAACACTTAAGGAAGTTGTACCTTTCAGCATGTATATCGGGATTCAGACAATAACTCCGAAAGATATTAAAGTGACCTTTATTGAAGACACACGAGATAACCAATATACACTCATGGACAAAACTTAAGGAAGTTGTACCTTTCAGCATGTATATCGGGATTCAGACAATAACTCCGAAAGATATTAAAGTGACCTTTATTGAAGACACACGAGATAGCCAAGTGTGAACAAAACTGCTTGTCTCCTTAAAAAAATAGACGACTGATTACATCAAAGACTTTCCACTTCCTTAAGTTTTGTCCATTAGTGTATATTATCCATTAAGCACCAGGACTCAGATAGGAATCATTTCTGTGCTCACAATGCTTATGTGTATTTTGAATGTTGAAATAAAAAGGCAAATACCACTTTTAAAATGATTTTATTAATTTCTTTATATAACAAAACTATATGAAACAATAATATTTTAAATTAAAAATGCAATTAAAGAAGAGACCAACATTATATTGTGATTATTTAAAAAAGTATGTATTTATTTTCACAAATTTAAAAATCAATTACTTCTAGGGGAAATAGTCATGCTTTTTTTTTCATATTTTAGCAAAAAAATATATATATATTTTAAATATAATGGTTGAATATTTTAACAATAAATAAATTAAAATTTTTAATAGAGAGCTTTATAGATAGCTGATGTGTAGGATATACGATATTTGAAAAAATATGTATATATTGTTGCATCATGATTAATGCGCCTATTTTTAAAATTATTTATAATATTATTTTTAATATATTTAAAATTTAAATTATAAATTTATTTATTTTTATAAAACAGATTATTAATATAAAATATTATGTACTATAAAACATTTGTATTTTGATACACTAAATACCCTACATGCTTTAAACTTTGATGTGGTAAATAAAGAGAGATTCTAGGTGCTACCTAAATTTATAGTTGTCTTATTATTGACTGTTTAACCTTGTAAGATGGTTGAGACACGTTCTGGAAAGATGCAAGACACGTCTGAGGAGAGACTCAAGACTGAAGAATCTGCCAAACCGCAGCCCAGTGCAACAATTGGTAGAGATGCAAGTGCCGACCCAGTTGTTTTGAACCCCAACATAGATATCCCCAAATATGATGGAACAGAAGACCCTCGCCCATGGATTGAGTCCCTTGAAGAAATTGGCTTCCTGTACCACTGGGCAGAATATATTATTTCTCGCTATGCAGCCATGAACATGATTGGTAGCGCCAAAACCTGGCTGGACCTACACAAGATAAGCTTTACCAGCTGGGAACATTTCAAGAGCCGCCTAATTCAGGATTTTGGCTCAGACGCCAACAAAGAAGAATTGAAGATGAGGCTGAACAGAATGCAGCAGTGGAATGAACCTGCAATCAGGTTTGCAGAGGATATCCTGGTTCTGTGCAACAAGGTCGACCCCCAAATGGAAGAAGAGAATAAAATAAATTGGGTTATTGGAGGGTTAAAGAAAGAATACTCTTTTGCCCTCTACTTAAACCCTCCTAAGAATACCAACGAACTCCTAAGATTGTGTAAAAAGATGGATTTGTTTGAAAATAATTATCAAGAACGTATAGAAAAATCAAAGGTTCTATATAATGGACCACGCTCTCCTCGTTCCCACCATCAAGAGCAATGGAAGAACGCTCCGTCGTTCAGAAGACCAGACCAGAACACCTCCAAGCCCCAGGCCCCCGCTCCGAGGTACTACCAGAACACCCCCAAGCCCCAGGCCCCCGCTCCGAGGTACTACCAGAACAAGCCGCTGCCCCAGGTATCTGCCCCTAGACGATTTTACACTCCCATTCCTGAGCCAAAACCGGTCTACCCAAGGAAAACCTACAATAAGAGTCCAGATTCAAACAGGAATAGGACAGAAGACGGGAGACCAATATGTTTCAAGTGTAACAAGCCAGGACATGTAGCGCGGTATTGCAGAGTCAAGTTTGTGAGGATCGTAGAAGAGGACCCTTCAGTTTCCCAAGAGAAGAGCCAAGAAAATCTTCAAATGGACGAAAGGAAAGATTATACACGGCCTCGCCTCTATGCGGATGTTTGTAATGACACACAAATCAATATTCCTACACGGAATAGATATTCCGTGTTGGAAGATTTAAACTAAGTGTCGCGCCTGATTCCTTCAATCAAAGCAAGTCGACCATAAATGGAATTAGAAAGTTGGACCCTAGGTACAAAATTAATATTAATGTGGACAAGATAGGGTTATGCGAAGCTTTGATTGATACAGGCGCCGATCTTTCAGTGGTCGACCTAAGAACAGCACTTTTTGCTGGCCGTGAAATAAATAGTCTCACTAAAACGTGTTCAGGACCCGATGGAAAAAAATTAGATATGGTAGGTAGCATTATTTTAGATTTAAAAATTGATGACACTGAATTATCCCACGAATTTGTAGTAATGGACGCGCATCTACGAACTCTTATTCTTGGACGAGATTTCCTTAAAAAAATGAATGCTAAAATTGATTGTAAACGAGAAACAATAAAATATAATTTGATGAGTAATCATGACGTAAGCAATTATGATCTAAAAAAAATAAAGAGCACTACAGATACCGTTATACCTAAACTATCTATTAAATTGATTAGGGCCTCAATAGAAGCAGAGGATGGCGAATATGTCATCGAAGAGAACAACAGAATGACTCAAACAAATGGTCTTCGATTGGCAAGAAGTTTGCTTACTGTCAAGGATAAGAAAACCCATATCTGGATAACGAACCCTTATCCTCGACCTTTAAAAATCATGAAAGACCAAACATTGGCTTATGGAAGTCTTCCTGCAGGGGTAAATTTTATAGAGAATAAAGAAAAGCAGAATGAAAATGACGAAATACAATTTCAAATAAACAAAAATTTATCATTTAAAGAACAAGAGAGGTTAAAACAAATTTTGGCCAAGTATACTGATTTGTTCTCATCGAGGTTAGGTAGGACCAGTTTGGCAAAACATCAGATTCATACAGAAGACGCAAAACCAATAAAGCACAAGCCTTACCGGGTAAGCGCTAAGGAACGAACCATCATAAAGGATCAAATAGACGAGATGCTCGAAGAAGGAATAATTAGACAATCTTCAAGTCCCTGGTCCTTTCCCGTTATATTGGTCAAAAAACGAGATGGCAAATACAGATTTTGTGTGGACTACAGGAAATTAAATGAAGTAACAGTGAAGGATGTTTATCCAATCCCAAGAATTGATGATGTAATGGATACTCTCCAGGGATCCAAGTACTTCTCAGCAATAGATCTCAAATCGGGATATTGGCAAGTCGAAATTGAAGAGAGAGACAAAGAGAAGACGGCTTTCACTACTGCACATGGGTTATATGAATTCAACGTAATGCCCTTCGGTCTATGCAACGCCCCTGCTACTTTTGAGAGGAACATGGACAATGTCCTCGGAAATCTGAGATGGCAGATTTGCCTTTGCTACCTGGACGATGTAATTATATACAGCTCGGACTTTCCAACCCACATTAAAAGACTTGAAGCTGTCCTCAGATGCTTCAGCGAATCTAATTTAAAACTGAACGCCAAGAAATGCAGATTTGCTTTCGAGGAACTTGAGATCCTTGGACATATAACCAACCAAGAGGGTATAAAACCTGCCGAATATAATATCAAAGCCGTTAGAGATTTTCCTCAGCCCAAGAAGGCCAAAGAAGTGCAATCATTCCTAGGAATGTGCTCATATTATAGAAAATTTATTAAAGATTTCTCATTAATCGCTGACCCATTGACCAGTCTCATCAGAAAAAATGTGCAATTTATCTGGACAGGAAAACAGGAAGAAGCGTTCCAAAACCTTAAAAAAGCTCTTATGAATCCGCCAATTTTAGGTCACTTTGATCCAAATGCAGCCACCTGCATTCACACAGATGCCTCTAACATCGGCTTAGGCGCAACACTAATTCAAAATATCGGTGGCGAAGAGAAGGTAATATCATATTTGAGCCGAACCCTAAGTAAACCTGAGCAAAATTATTCAACCACCGAAAAGGAATGTTTAGCTGTAGTGTGGTCGATATCAAAATTACGGCCCTATTTATATGGAAGGCACTTTAAAATCGTAACTGATCATCACGCACTATGCTGGCTTAAGAATTTAAAAGATCCGACCGGTCGATTAGCACGATGGGCACTGAAGATTCAGGAATATAATTTCGAAATTATACACAAATCGGGAAAAAAACATCTGGACGCTGATGGTCTATCTAGAGGACCCTTACCAGAAAACGAATGGGACGAGGATTATGAAAGACTATTTTTGAATCAAATAATAGACGAAAAGGATGATTTTATTGAGAATATTAAGGAGAACCTTAGTGGAAACAAGCGTTCAATTACACAGAACTTTAAAGAAGAAAATGGGTGTCTCTACAAGAAAAATCCAAATCCTGAAGGTAGAGAATGGTTGCTGGTAGTGCCAAAGAAGAGAAGGAAAGAAATCATGAGTGAATACCACAACCATATGCTGAATGGCCATCTGGGCGTCGCCAGAACCACATACCGATTGAAGAATAAATACTATTGGCCTTCCATGCTGAAAGATGTTTCCGAATTTGTAAAGACGTGCCATCTTTGCCAAAGTCGGAAAGGTTCAAATCAGTTGCCATCTGGACTTCTACAACCTATTCCCCCAGCTAACTACCCTTTTGAAAGAATCGGAATTGACTTTGTTGGCCCCTTGCCATCAACGAAAAGAAGAAGGAAATGGATCATTGTGTTGACGGATTATTATACAAAGTATGCTGAAACAAAGGCAGTACCAGAAGCGACAGTGAGAGAAGTCTCTACATTTTTAATCGAACATATATTTTTACGTCACGGGGCTCCAAGATTTCTTATCAGCGACAGAGGTTCACAATTCACTAGCAATTTGATGAAGGAGGTTATGAAAATGTGCAAAGTTAAACATTGCTTCACAACGAGCTACCACCCCCAGACTAACGGACTAACGGAACGGCTAAATAGAACTTTAATCAATATGATCAGCATGTATGTGAATACGGATCAGAAGAACTGGGACGAAATCCTTCCTTTTATCACCCACGCATATAATACCACAATTCAAGAAACCACAGGCTACTCTCCATTTTTCCTGTTGTTTGGGAGGGAACCCATGTCCCTCTTAGACGACGAGAATATCCCAACGGACTGTAACATAGACGATTACGACGAATATATAGAAAACTACTTAGATAAAATAGCAAGGACGAGACAGGTAGTCATTAAAAACACAGAGAAGACTCAGGAAAGAATGAAAAGAAACTATGACAAAAAACACAACGAGAGAATCTATGAACCAGGACATTTAGTGGCAGTTTGGACACCAGTCAGGAAAATCGGAAAATGTGAAAAACTATTGAGAAAATATTTTGGGCCATATCGAATATTAAAGAAGCTGTCCAACGTAAATTACTTAATTGAGCCGAAAGATAATCCTGGCCAAGACCCATTGATTGTCCATGTCTCAAGACTCAAACCCTATTTTGAAAGAATTGATGAGGTCACTCACGAGGACGTGACGACCTCTGGAGAGGGGGAAGTGTTGCATCATGATTAATGCGCCTATTTTTAAAATTATTTATAATATTATTTTTAATATATTTAAAATTTAAATTATAAATTTATTTATTTTTATAAAACAGATTATTAATATAAAATATTATGTACTATAAAACATTTGTATTTTGATACACTAAATACCCTACATGCTTTAAACTTTGATGTGGTAAATAAAGAGAGATTCTAGGTGCTACCTAAATTTATAGTTGTCTTATTATTGACTGTTTAACCTTGTAAGATGGTTGAGACACGTTCTGGAAAGATGCAAGACACGTCTGAGGAGAGACTCAAGACTGAAGAATCTGCCAAACCGCAGCCCAGTGCAACAATATGCTTATATTAAGGCAAGAGCAGCAATAATAACATAAAAACTATATACAAAAACAATAATTTGAAAATACACTAAAATAGTTTCGAAGAAGTACAAAAATTTTACATTTTGTTATATAAAACATTTAATGATATTTTAAATATGGAATTTCAAATTATCAGTTAAAAGATTGCATAAGACAATTAATATAATGTTTGAAAAAACAATAGAAAATAAAAAATAATAATAAAAATGTCAGGTGTTGATATTAAAAATAAAAAAGGCATATCCTGACCAGGACCACATGTGCTTTTCAGAAGGCAGAGAACCATCTGGTGGAACAGAAATCAACTATTCATTGATTTAACCTGTTCCCTGATATTTGGCCAACCCAATTTCTTGATGGCTTTTCTTGATTTATCAAGAAATTGGGTAGGCCAAATATCAGGGAACAGGTTAAATCAATGTTTAGTTGATTTCTGTTCCACCAGATGGTGCTCTGCCTTCTGATAAGCACATGTGCTCCTGGTCAGGATATGCCTTTTTTATTTTTAATATAATGCATCTAATATGATTTTCTCTTAAATCAGCCTAGTGTTATAAAAATAATTTATACTTTTAAGACAATTAACCCTAAATCGAATAGCGTTGCATATTTACTAATATATATATAAAAGATGGGTGTCTATGCGAGATGAAACTGTACCCATTTTGTTGAAAAAAAAAATGCAAGTAATTTATCTAATATTTCTGTAAATTTGTGGTTTGAGAGGATCCAAGAATTAAAAAAAAAAAAACAATATTAAGAATCTTGCGTTGAGGTGACGTGATCAAACATATTTGCACAACATCCAGAATAAGAGGATGTCTTAGAAGGTAAAAGTTAAAGTTATGCAAATCTGAAACAAGAGCGTCGTGATTGAATCGGGCAAAAAGGGGTAGCGTGTTGAGGATGAATAAAAAGTGGCTTGTTGGATCTTAGAAGGGTTTTGGAGATGTGATAAAAAAAGGTTAATATAAGTTGATTGCCTAATACCATTTATTAACAGTAAGTTGATATGGTATAATTTTGAATAAAATTATTATAAAAAAACGAATATTAGAAACTCTCACTCTTGTTTTTTTTTCAATGTTTAGTTGATATTTATTCCGATAGTTGACAGTAACTATCAAAAATGTTTCTTGAATAAGTTTATAACATTATTCGTTGGTTAGGGTAAAGTATACAAGGCCAATATTGAGTCCCAAATAGAGAATAACTATTAGAAAGAGATAAATACATTCAATTTGAATTAGATAAATCAAAGAAAACTATCAAAAAAAAATTATTGAAGAAATAAAGTCAATAAACATAATTTTGTATTCTCTTCTGGAAATTTTGAAAGTTGCTAGGTCGACCATTCAATCATTTATCCCTTCCCTCTTTTTTCCTTCTGGTCCCATCCCTTAGTTTTTATCCAAGACTCACCCTCCCCTTACAGCATTATACCGAAAAAAACTACCAAACAAAATTATTACAATGGAAGTTGATAGAAAAAAGAGCACCATATCTAGGCCTTCAAATGATTCTTCTCCTTTTGAAAAAACTTCGTCCTCTTCACATATATCCCAGAAAAGCAAAGGCGTTTTCAAAAGTCTTAAAGGAAGTCTTGGACGTGTTAAACAGAAATTGATGCAAAATATAGGAAAAGCGGATAAATCAAGAGACGAGGTGATGGAAGCTTATATTGAGACTTTTAACTGGCAGAAAAAAACCGTTAACAAGCTTCAAGAACACCTAAAAAACTATGCGCATTATGCTAAATCATCACATGGAGCATTTCAAGATCTTTGCGAAGCTTTTCTAATGATCTACGCAAGAGAATGGGCAGGGCATTCATCAGTAGAATCCGAATTACGTGACTTGATGAACATTAACCATATCTACGCCAATAGAATTCATGATGATATTGTTGAATCAGTAAAAAGGTATGCTAGCCAGTTCCAATCAGTTTCTCAGAAAGTAAGTCAACTTGAGAATAAACTGACAGATTACGATGCCGCACGTTATTCCCTTTTCAACTTACAGAATGCTAAACATCCGGAAGAAGAAAAAATTGAGAAAGCTAAAGAACGTGTAAAAAATACCTGGAGAGAATTTGAACCATATCAGAAAGACCTTTGTGAAGAATTGCCCAAACTTCATGATAGTCGGATTCAACTTTTCACGAAGGATATGTTTGGACTGTTTGAAGCTGAGCGTGACTTTCACACATCATCATATCCCCATTTTCAGAAGCTATGCAAGGTGTTAGAAGACTTAGCGAAGGCATCAGAGAATGGATCCTATGATACACCAAGACGTGGTCCCATCCTCAACCCACCTACAGAAGTATTTTCCGATGCTTCAAGCACCAAGAAACCTGAAACACCGGCCGAGCATCCTATAGAAGTACATTGAAATAATCCCTGTTATCTCCTTTCTATCAAAGTCTCTATTATTTATAGAATTCTAAAAAAAAAAGTACACAAAGACATCACTAGCGGTATGACTCAAAATAAGAAAGGATGATCTAAACTGAAAACAACAGCAGCACAAAAAGAATACTAATTTGTGTTAACGTTTTAGTTGCCTTTTATCATAGTCTAAAAAATAAAAGAAAAACGAAGTCCAATAATGTCAGTAGAATAATGGAAAATTATTCATGGCAATTTATTTTATCTAGGCCTATTTACATGAGATAAACTATATTTTTCTTGGGAAAATACTTAGAAGACTGTGAAGTAGGAGCAGTTAGACGACTTGGTGGAGTGTGATATTGGAGGTAGACTGAAGTTGGAGCAGTTAGACGACTTGGTGGAGTGAGATATTGGAGGTAGACTGAAGTGGGAGCAGCTAGACGACTTGGTGGAGTGTGATATTGGAGGTAGACTGAAGTGGGAGCAGTTAGACGACTTGGTGGAGTGAGATATTGGAGGTAGACTGAAGTGGGAGCAGTTAGACGACTTGGTGGAGTGTGATATTGTAGGTAGGCTGAAGTGGGAGCGGCTAGACGACTTGGTGGAGTGTGATATTGGAGGTAGACTGAAGTGGGAGCAGTTAGACGACTTGGTGGAGTGTGATATTGGAGGTAGACTGAAGTGGGAGCGGCTAGACGACTTGGTGGAGTGTGATATTGGAGGTAGACTGAAGTGGGAGCAGTTAGACGACTTGGTGGAGTGTGATATTGGAGGTAGACTGAAGTGGGAGCAGTTAGACGACTTGGTGGAGTGTGATATTGGAGGTAGACTGAAGTGGGAGCAGCTAGACGACTTGGTGGAGTGTGATATTGGAGGTAGGCTGAAGTGGGAGCGGCTAGACGACTTGGTGGAGTGTGATATTGGAGGTAGACTGAAGTGGGAGCAGTTAGACGACTTGGTGGAGTGTGATATTGGAGGTAGACTGAAGTGGGAGCGGCTAGACGACTTGGTGGAGTGTGATATTGGAGGTAGGCTGAAGTGGGAGCGGCTAGACGACTTGGTGGAGTGTGATATTGGAGGTAGACTGAAGTGGGAGCAGCTAGACGACTTGGTGGAGTGTGATATTGGAGGTAGACTGAAGTGGGAGCGGCTAGACGACTTGGTGGAGTGTGATATTGGAGGTAGACTGAAGTGGGAGCAGTTAGACGACTTGGTGGAGTGTGATATTGGAGGTAGATTGAAGTGGGAGCAGCTAGACGACTTGGTGGAGTGTGATATTGGAGGTAGGCTGAAGTGGGAGCAGCTAGACGACTTGGTGGAGTGTGATATTGGAGGTAGACTGAAGTGGGAGCGGCTAGACGACTTGGTGGAGTGTGATATTGGAGGTAGACTGAAGTGGGAGCAGTTAGACGACTTGGTGGAGTGTGATATTGGAGGTAGACTGAAGTGGGAGCAGCTAGACGACTTGGTGGAGTGTGATATTGGAGGTAGACTGAAGTGGGAGCAGCTAGACGACTTGGTGGAGTGTGATATTGGAGGTAGACTGAAGTGGGAGCGGCTAGACGACTTGGTGGAGTGTGATATTGGAGGTAGACTGAAGTGGGAGCAGTTAGACGACTTGGTGGAGTGTGATATTGGAGGTAGACTGAAGTGGGAGCAGCTAGACGACTTGGTGGAGTGTGATATTGGAGGTAGACTGAAGTGGGAGCGGCTAGACGACTTGGTGGAGTGTGATATTGGAGGTAGACTGAAGTGGGAGCAGTTAGACGACTTGGTGGAGTGTGATATTGGAGGTAGACTGAAGTGGGAGCAGCTAGACGACTTGGTGGAGTGTGATATTGGAGGTAGACTGAAGTGGGAGCAGCTAGACGACTTGGTGGAGTGTGATATTGGAGGTAGACTGAAGTGGGAGCAGCTAGACGACTTGGTGGAGTGTGATATTGGAGGTAGACTGAAGTGGGAGCAGTTAGACGACTTGGTGGAGTGTGATATTGGAGGTAGACTGAAGTGGGAGCAGCTAGACGACTTGGTGGAGTGTGATATTGGAGGTAGACTGAAGTGGGAGCAGTTAGACGACTTGGTGGAGTGTGATATTGGAGGTAGGCTGAAGTGGGAGCAGCTAGACGACTTGGTGGAGTGTGATATTGGAGGTAGACTGAAGTGGGAGCAGCTAGACGACTTGGTGGAGTGTGATATTGGAGGTAGACTGAAGTGGGAGCAGCTAGACGACTTGGTGGAGTGTGATATTGGAGGTAGACTGAAGTGGGAGCAGTTAGACGACTTGGTGGAGTGTGATATTGGAGGTAGGCTGAAGTGGGAGCAGCTAGACGACTTGGTGGAGTGTGATATTCGAGGTAGACTGAAGTGGGAGCAGCTAGACGACTTGGTGGAGTGTGATATTGGAGGTAGACTGAAGTGGGAGCAGTTAGACGTCTTGGTGGAGTGTGATATTGGAGGTAGACTGAAGTGGGAGCAGCTAGACGACTTGGTGGAGTGTGATATTGGAGGTAGACTGAAGTGGGAGCAGCTAGACGACTTGGTGGAGTGTGATATTGGAGGTAGACTGAAGTGGGAGCAGCTAGACGACTTGGTGGAGTGTGATATTGGAGGTAGACTGAAGTAGGAGCAGTTAGACGACTTGGTGGAGTGTGATATTGGAGGTAGACTGAAGTAGGAGCAGTTAGACGACTTGGTGGAGTGTGATATTGGAGGTAGACTGAAGTGGGAGCAGCTAGACGACTTGGTGGAGTGTGATATTGGAGGTAGACTGAAGTGGGAGCAGCTAGACGACTTGGTGGAGTGTGATATTGGAGGTAGACTGAAGTGGGAGCAGCTAGACGACTTGGTGGAGTGTGATATTGGAGGTAGACTGAAGTAGGAGCAGTTAGACGACTTGGTGGAGTGTGATATTGGAGGTAGACTGAAGTGGGAGCAGCTAGACGACTTGGTGGAGTGTGATATTGGAGGTAGACTGAAGTAGGAGCAGTTAGACGACTTGGTGGAGTGTGATATTGGAGGTAGACTGAAGTGGGAGCAGCTAGACGACTTGGTGGAGTGTGATATTGGAGGTAGACTGAAGTGGGAGCAGCTAGACGACTTGGTGGAGTGTGATATTGGAGGTAGACTGAAGTAGGAGCAGTTAGACGACTTGGTGGAGTGTGATATTGGAGGTAGACTGAAGTGGGAGCAGCTAGACGACTTGGTGGAGTGTGATATTGGAGGTAGACTGAAGTAGGAGCAGTTAGACGTCTTGGTGAAAGATGATGTTGAAGATGATGCAGTTAGAGCGCTTGCTGGAGTGTGATATTAGACGACGAATGAAGATCAAAAACGAAGATCCCTAAAGAGTTGATCATCCCAATTTCAATGGCACAACAAATGAGATTTAAGAAGATTCCAGGTTTGATCTGGACAACAAACAAATTATCCGTTACAAGCTGATGGGAAAGATAAAGAGATAGGGATGATATAAGGGATGAAATGGGAGGTAGGGGAGATATAAGGGATGAGTGGAAGGAAGGAAAGATATAAGGGCTGAGATGGGAGAATGGGAATATATAGGGGATGAAATGGGAGGAAGGGAAGATATAGGGGATGAGATGGGAGGAAGGGAAGATATAAGGAATGAGATGGGAGGAAGGGAAGATATAAGGGGTGAGATGGGAGGAAGGGAAGATATAAGGGATGAGATGGGAGGAAGGGAAGATATAAGGGTGAGATGGGGGGAAGGGAAGATATAAGGGATGAGATGGGAGGAAGGGAAGATATAAGGGATGAGATGGGAGGAAGGGAAGATATAAGGGATGAGATGGGAGGAATGGAAGATATAAGGGCTGAGATGGGAGAATGGGAAGATATAGTGGATAATATGGGAGGAAGGGAAGATATAAGGGCTGAGATGGGAGAATGGGAAGATATAAGGGCTGAGATGGGAGAATGGGAAGATATAGTGGATAATATGGGAGGAAGGGAAGATATAAGGGCTGAGATGGGAGAATGGGAAGATATAGGGGATGAGATGGGAGGAAGGGAAGATATAAGGGATGAGATGGGATGAAGGGAAGATATAAGGGATGAGATGGGAGGAAAGGAAGATATAAGGGCTCAGTGGGAGGAAGGGAAGATATAAGGGATGAGATGGGAGGAAGGGAAGATACAAGGGATGAGATAGGAGGAAGGGAAGATATAAGGGATGAGATGGGAGGAAGTGAAGATATAAGGGATGAAATGGGAGAATGAAATGGGAAATAGGAGCCTTACCATGTCCCAGACTGACAACCTGGCAGACTCGTACGCCATGGCATTAGGGGCAGTAGCAATGGGCAGCATGAAGGCAAAGGAACAGCTCGTGGCTACTGGCACCATGAGGTAGAGAGGATGAACACCTGAATTCTGAGCCTGCACATTCCCCAAGATCTCAATCAACTCTACCTGTGGAGATGACATAGTTGCATAATCTCCAGTCATCCACATCTCTTGATACTTTCATTTATTTCGAAGCACAGCTTAATTGCATATAGGATAAGAGAGTAAAACTAAAATAATCATAGTTAATAAAATACTTTTAAAATTCGAAAATATTATAGACGCGTATGATTCTTTTTTAAAAATAAACTATTTCTACTGTCCTTACTGCAATGGAATATTATGATGCAGTAGAAATTGTTTTATTTTTAAAAATAATTATACGCGTCTATAATATTTTCGAATTTAGATAACAGATGGCGCGCTAATGCATCATAAAAATGGTTTTAATATAATCTATTAAAATGCACTCTAAAAAGGAGAAAATGAATATTTCAGCTAAAATCATGGAACAATTGTATTTATAAGGAGTTAAAATAAAACCCGTGGTGGACGATCATTGTGTATTGAGTGAAGAGGTTGATCATTGTATATTGAGTGAAGAGGTCGATCATTGTGTATTGAGTGAAGAGGACGATCATTGTATATTGAGTAAAGAGGTAAATCATTGTATATTGAGTGAAGAGGTCGATCATTGTGTATTGAGTGAAGAGGTCGATCATTGTGTAGGCGCCATCCCGACCAGAGAGCCACAGATAAACAGATTATAAACGCACAGAATATAGAATCCGAGCTCCCCAGTAGAAGGAATACCCGGAAGACGACGGTACTCTCTGTTATATGTGTTGTTCATTTTATTATGATTTTGTTCTAATAAACACTACTAAATTATTTTATTGGATCCTCTCTTTCTTTTTCCCAGTAAGAAACGCCTACGGAAGCCAACAGAAATTCAGAAGTGGGATGGTCCTGAAGAAAATTGAAGATTCACTGGAATAATTTGGAAACGAGAAGGACGTGACGCGGTGACCGATCAACGTAAGAGGAGTTGCATGGTATGTACGAAATTTAATTACCTATTCGTAAAAGTATTATTGCAAAATCATCTCGATAAAAAGTATTTTAAAGTAAAGTGAAGTATTTTAAAGAAAGTATTTTAAAGTAAAGTGAAGTATTTTAAAGAAAGTATTTTAAAGTAAAGTGAAGTATTTTAAAGAAAGTATTTTAAAGTAAAGTGAAGTATTTTAAAGAAAGTATTTTAAAGTAAAGTACAGTATTCTAAAGAAAGTATTTTAAAGTAAAGTACAGTATTCTGAAGAAAGTATTTTAAAGTAAAGTAAAGTATTCTAAAGAAAGTATTTTTAAAGTAAATTGAAGAAACAAATAAAAAGTATTATCGCAAAGTATCGCGGTAAAAAGAAAAAAAAAGTATTGTCTCAAAATTACCAAAGAAAAGTTGATTTCGTTTAAAGAAATAATTGAAACAGTACGTATCTGGTTTAGTCAGTTTTATTTGTTTATTTTAAAAATTTTTGCCTTGTTTATTTTTCCTTTTGAAAAACATGACTTATTTAGCGAAAGTAAGCAAATGCGATTTGAGCAAGTTGGCGTATGAACTCGGCGAGGTAGTACCGCCAGAGAGCAGGATCGTCGACTTAAAACACCTTATTTTGAATAGCCAATCCTACGAAGAAGAATTCGCAAAACAACTGTTGGAGACTCTGATCAAGGATCGGGAACGAATCGAGGAGCGGGAACGAATCGAGGATCGGAAACGAATCGAGGATCGGGAACGAAAAGAACAAATGGTAATGGAATTCGAGCTTGAGAAGCTGCGCATCCAGACTACACGCGGAAACAACGATACGTCTCGAAGTACCAGCAATGACGCACATTACGAGATACGTAAACTGATGCCCAAGTACGAGTCGAAGGACAATGATTTGAGTTTTTACCTAATTCTTTTCGAAAGACAGGCAAAGCGACTAGGATTGGATGAAGACCAATGGGCGTTCAGCCTCCTAGGATTGCTACCTTACGAAATGACTCAATTAATCGCTCGGGAGACAGAAGAACAAAGCGGCGATTATAGGTTCGTGAAAAGGTTGCTCCTAAAACGGTACAAGTTGAGCCCCGAACAATTCAGACAAAAATTCGAGAAGCACGAGAGATCTCAAAAGGGTTCCTGGAGAGACTTCGCTTTCGAATTGCGAGGATATTTCAACGAATGGATCGAAGGAATGAACGTGGAAAATTTCGATGCCCTAAAGGATTTGTCCGTCACTAACCAGCTAAAGAAAAAAGTTCCAAATGTGCTGCGTAATCATCTCATTGACGATTGGACCAAGTTAAACAACCCAGATGAGTTGGCGGATAAACTGGACGAGTACGAAAATGTTCGCACCGAGATGGGACCTCCGCATTGGAATGCGAAACACCTCATACCACCGTCGTTTCAGCAGAAATCTGCGAGATTCCCCAACCAAAGCGAAGTTAAAGAGACTAAACAAGGAACGAATGTTTCGGGTCAAGACGCTGCAAGGAACGAAATCAGTGAAACGTACCCTAACACCTTGAGGAGAATGGTCAACCGTACGATCAGAAACGACAAGGGAGAACCGAAGTGCTTCAACTGCAATCAGTTTGGACACATTGCCAGAGACTGCCCAGCACCCAGGACTACGTTGACATGCCGAGGATGCGGTCAAACGGGACACAAGGAAAGGAATTGCACAAGACCCAAAGAAGGACTAAAAGTAGCCAACCTGGAAGTCGAAGGACTGGAGACTGTCCCGCCAGATGTATATTTGAAGGATGTCAAGATCGACAACAAGGAAACCGTGAAGGCAATGATAGACACCGGGAGCAGCAGTTGTCTAATGAGAGAATCGGTTGCAAGGAGGATCAGCGTCGACATCGAACCAGACTCGACTAGTCTGTACGGCATCGGTAACCAGACTGCACCAGCTGCCAGGACCGTTGGGAAGACGACAGTCGACCTGGAGATTGATGGCATCGTCGGAAGGGAAATCACTGTATTCATTGTCAACGATGATGCCCAACCCTATGACCTATTAATTGGAAGAACATGGACAGATCTGCCCTACGTATCCTTCGCCAGAATTGGTAAAAACTTGCATATTGGCTATTCATCCGAATTTCCGTTTGCTAATCTGCAAGAAGAAATCAAGTCGCGTCGCATCGAACTGAGAGCAACCGAAACTGTTCAGTTGGAGAGCGACTCCATTAACTTTACAAGTGCAATCACAGACGAGGTAAAGGACGGATATGTATTGTTCACAGGAGTAGATGACGCCTGTGTCGATTCCCTATTGGAAGTGGTCGATGGAAAGACGACCGTACCCATCATCTCAGCTGGCAAGGGCAAGTTGAGAGTAAGGAAGAACCAATGTGTAGGGCGAGTTGAACTACTGAACCTTGATGATATTGTTGTTAACCTGGACGTCGCAGAGGATTCGTTTCAGACTAAAAATGAAGAGAAGAGGGAAGGACAAGACCAAATGAAACGTAAGCGCCCCATACTGCCTGAGGACATCAACGTCAATCATTCTCTGACTTCGAAAGAGAGACAAGAAATCCTAGATGTAGTAAACGAGTATAGAGACTGTTTCGCTCTTGGCATGGAGGAATTAGGGTGCACCGATGTCACCAAGATGGACATTAAGGAGGTTGATGGAAGCAAGCCAGTCTGTCTGAGACCGTATAAGACGACTGCAAGTGAACGCGAAGCAATCAGGGAGATTGTCAGAGAGTGGAAGGACAATGGAATAGTCACGGAAACTAGATCACCCTACGCTAGTCCCGTCCTACTTGTGAGGAAGAAAACTGGAGATCATCGTCTGGTGGTAGATTATAGGAGACTCAACATTCAAACAGTTAAGGACAAGTTCCCATTACCAAGGATAGACGACCTTCTGGAAGGCCTAAGGAATGCGAAATTCTTCACCACTCTGGATCTGGCGCATGGATATCTGCAGATACCACTGACCGATAAGGCAAAATTAAAGACAGCATTCATCACCCCAGATGATACAGGTCAATTCGAAAGGATGATTTTTGGACTCGCCAACGCACCAGCTGAATTCCAAAGACTGATGCACACTGTCCTAGGTCCGCTGCTGAACAAGAAGGCATTCTGCTATCTCGACGACGTGATTATCCCGGCAAAGGATTGGCGGGAGATGATCGAAAGGTTGAGGGAAGTCCTCGAAAGAATAAGATCAGCGAAGTTGACACTGAAACCCTCTAAATGTGAGTTCGGAAGGAGGGAAGTTGAGTTCTTAGGGTATGTCATCAGTACAGGCGGACTTAAGCCAGGCCCAAGAAAGATCAAGGCGATAGAAGAATTTCCAGAACCCAAGAATGTCCACGACATACGACGCTTTCTGGGACTGACGAACTTCTTCAGACGATTTGTAAAGGACTTCGCGAGGAAAGCAGAACCGCTAAGCAGACTTACGAAGAAAGGTTCACAATTTGAATGGAAGGAAGAACAGCGAAGGTCATTTGGAGGACTACGAAAGGATCTGGTCGAATATCCGGTACTAGCTCATTACAACCCTGAACTCAAGACAGAAGTACATTGCGATGCGAGTGCTGAGGGATTAGCAGGAATGGTGCTACAGATGGACGAAGACGGCAAATGGCGCTTTGTCTACTGTGTGAGCAAGAAGACAACAGAGGCCGAGAAGATGTACCACTCAAGCAAATTGAAGCTGATGGCGATAGTGTGGACCTTGGATCGACTACGTCAGTTCCTCGTAGGAATCAAGTTTACAGTGGTTACAGATTGCCAAGCACTGGTCTACATGAACGCGAAGAAGACTACAAATCCTCAGATAGCGCGATGGTACAATCTGATTCAGGAATACGATTTCGAAATTCGACATAAACCAGGGGAGAAGATGGCCCACGTAGACGGAATGAGTAGAGCTCCAGTCGACGACCCTAGAGACACGATGGAGGAAATCGCGGAGAAAAACCTTGAAGTGTGCCTCACAATCACACTGGAAGAACAAATCTTGATGATTCAGCATTCCGACCCTGAATTGAGAGACCTGATCCAGATCTTTCGAAAGGACCCGTGTGATAGGACAGTAGGAGAGCAAAATAGAATTAACGATTCAGCTACAGAAGAAAGTCCGGACGAGGAGCCAGAAGTAGAAGATACCCCCCGACGCAACCTACGACGTTCCTGCAACGCAAGGTTCAATCGAGGACGATTGAAATCCAGGAATGGCCGAATGTAGGCGCCATCCCGACCAGAGAGCCACAGATAAACAGATTATAAACGCACAGAATATAGAATCCGAGCTCCCCAGTAGAAGGAATACCCGGAAGACGACGGTACTCTCTGTTATATGTGTTGTTCATTTTATTATGATTTTGTTCTAATAAACACTACTAAATTATTTTATTGGATCCTCTCTTTCTTTTTCCCAGTAAGAAACGCCTACGGAAGCCAACAATTGTATATTGAGTGAAGAGGACGATCATTGTATATTGAGTGAAGAGGTAAATCATTGAATATTGAGTGAAGAGGTAAATCATTGTATATTGAGTGAAGAGGTCGATCATTGTGTATTGAGTGAAGAGGACGATCATTGTATATTGAGTGAAGAGGACGATCATTGTATATTGAGTGAAGAGGTCGATCATTGTATATTGAGTGAAGAGGTCGATCATTGTATATTGAGTGAAGAGGTCGATCATTGTATATTGAGTGAAGAGGTAAATCATTGTATATTGAGTGAAGAGGTCGATCATTGCATATTGAGTGAAGATGTCGATCATTGTATATTGAGTGAAGAGGCCGATCATTGTATATTGAGTGAAGAGGTCGATCATTATATATTGAGTGAAGAGGTCGATCATTGTATATTGAGTGAAGAGGTAAATCATTGTATATTGAGTGAAGAGGTAAATCATTGTATATTGAGTGAAGAGATAAAATATCTAATGAAGCCCATAAAACCCATTATTCACCAGATCCCAGTGGGAGATTTGATTATCTCTTTAAAACGGCAAAAACCTTTCCAAGACAAAAGCCATCCTAGATAAAGTGGTCATTTTAGAAAATTTCGTTCCTTCCGGGAAGTCTTTTTCAGTAAAAAAAAAAAATCGATAATGTCTAGAGGAAAAATGGACAATCCATGGTGAAGGTCACTAGAGGGACTGGATTGGTTGGTGGTAGGTAGTGAATGATCACAGCTAAGGTGTATGTAAATAGGTTTTAAATATCTTTAAAAATATATTTGCATATTTAAGAAAAATGCATCTTCTGATCGTGTAATTGAAAGTTGCTGTCGTCTTGCGCCATCTTTCGGAATAAATATCAACTAATCGTTCATTTTTAATTATTCCAGAATTGACCAAATACCCTTTCTTGATTAATCAAAAAAGCTAACCCCACGTACGCGTTTCAGGCGGTTTATTCCGACAGATGGCACAAGCCATCAGCAACTTTCAGTTACACAATCAAGAGATGCCGTTTTCTTAATTTATCTACCTGATCCCAGTAAAATTACACTTTTGTACTATTTTTCATATTTGCATATATATGGAAAATTTGCCGGGAGGAAATTAATCCATAGAAGCATAGGGCGCCTCTCCCGTCAAAATAAACGTCAAAACCTAACGCCATCTATTGACCGTCGCCGCAACTAGCGGCCTCGGGTCGGTGACAAAGCCACAACAGCAACCTTGCCAGCAAAACACCTCTTTGGTAGATTGTGAAGATTCCATTAGATCCGGTGTGGATCTCATGGAATAAATTCCGTCCTAGACTGACGAGGGCCATTAGCCCGAAACCATGGTCTCTAGGTGGACGCTTCTCAGTTTGCCAAGGCTGGTGTTGTGGTCAATAGATGACGTCAGGTTTTGACGGGAGAGGCGCCCTATGCTTCTATATTTGCATATGTTTTAAAAGAGTTTAAAAGTAGAAAATAATGAGAGTGTGTTCTGGTCGAATATAAAGAAAGGACATCTCCTGATCGTGCAACTGAATATGTTCATGATAAGCCACTGCCATCTATCGAGAAATATATCAACTATCTGTTGATTTTTAAAAATCATTTAAATCAGCATTTAAAATGCTGTAAAACGTTCTATGGTTATCTCTTTCTCAGGCCCGAGGAGTAGGTAACATTCGAAAGCTCTTTGCTGCATTTTAAATAAAAAGAGATATATACTCATAGACAAAACTTAAGGAATTGGAAAGTTTTGATGTCGCCAGTCGTCTGTTAGTTTGAAGGAGACAGAGGCTGTTTACACTTGGTTATCTCGTATGTCTTCAATAAAGGTCACTGTAATATCTTTCAGAGTTATTGTCTCAATCCCGATATACATGCTGAAAGGTACAACTTCCTTAAGTTTTGTCCATGAGTGTATATTGGTTATCTCGTGTGTCTTCAATAAAGGTCACTGTAATATCTTTCAGAGTTATTGTCTCAATCCCGATATACATGGTGAAAGGTACAACTTCCTTAAGTTTTGTCCATGAGTGTATATTGGTTATCTCGTGTGTCTTCAATAAAGGTCACTGTAATATCTTTCAGAGTTATTGTCTCAATCCCGATATACATGGTGAAAGGTACAACTTCCTTAAGTTTTGTCCATGAGTGTATATTGGTTATCTCATGTGTCTTCAATAAAGGTCACTGTAATATCTTTTAGAGTTATTGTCTGAATCACGATATACATGCTGAAAGGTACAACTTCCTTTAGTTTTATCCATGAGTGTATCTTTCAGAGTTATTGCCTGAATCCCGAAATACATGCTAAAAGATACAAACTTCCTTAATCTAAGTGTAATTCAATCAATTCTCTATGAGTGTGGGTAATAAATCAAATTGACCACTGACCAGGCTGGCAGCGACAGGCAGTAGTAACGTGGCCGCCATGGGGTTGCTGACGACCTCAGTGATGGTGGCGGTGAGGACACAGGCCAGTGCGGCCAGTGCAGGAGCTGGTAGTGGGGAGAGCTGTTGGACCATTAGGGAGATCCAGTGGGACAATCCCGACACCTGGGGACACCCTCACTGATGTCACCAAGGTGGAATACCCCAAAAAGTTCGTAAACAATTTCAAAAAATTGAAATACCAATATTATTCGCCGTTATGTATAATATATTTGTATTATGTATGAAGTAATTGTATTGTAACATGGATGACAAGATACCAGAGTAAAGTTGGGGAAAGAGGGGTGGACTCCAGATGCCCCCGTTGCCATGTGGCAGGCGCTAAAAACAGCATTCCTGTGTGGGGGAGGACAGAGTCTGGTTACATCTGCGGTGAGAAGAAGACGTGGCGACTTGCCTCCTCCGGGCGTGTGGATGATCCTACAAGGCGGTGCCAGGAGAAACTGACATCGGAGCGGTCTACAAGAAGGTGTAGTCCAGGCTGGACATGTACAGTGTGGAGCGGAACACAAGAGTAACATCCACGGCGCCAAGGATACTTCTGACAGGGAGGTTGAAGGCAAGTCCAACTCATTGTACTCCTTCTGTTTAGAGCCATAATAAAGCGCTAACTTTAGCTGCATCCCTTCGAACTCACATGTGTATCTTTGTGGCATCCTGAGTAGACAAAGTACACATATAGCGTCTGGGTAGACGTTACAGTATTATTATGTTTTCACCGTGATAATATTGCCACGTGGAAAATTAGGGAAGACCAACTTCGAGATGAGACAGTAATTGATTTCAGGCAAGGACAAACTATGAATGATAAACAAAAGATAAGCAAAAGAGGGAAGTTTACAGAGTATAGCAAAATATAAACATAAAAAATAATACTCTGCTAAAATAATAAATACTTTTTTTACAATATTATTCGCAAAGTAATAAGAAAAAAACACGAACTTTTGGGATAACCTCATATACATACAGCTACATGGACACAGAAGGTTTTATTAAATAGAGAATGTGATAGATGTGAATATCCTGTTTCTGAATTAAATAAGGCAACAGGTTTTTGGAGAGATTAGTTTCTTTTCATTATTTTTAAATTAAAATCTCAAGCTTTCGGGCTTTAACGTCCTTCTACAGGAGTTTTTTTTTTTGCTTATCCCTAGTACACGTGGTACAGGCCATGATACTCATTGTGGGCAGAAGTAGGCGACTGCTTTGACTGTAAGTGCACCACATGTCTACACATGTGAAAAGCAGTTCGACTTCTTCAGGAGTACAACAATGAAGTACTTTCGTACTTGGGATATATAAGAACAGACGATATTTCACGGTAATGTACTGAAAGTTAAAATCGAGAAAGGAAATCTTGTAGCACTGAGTCAACTCACCTTCGATCCCTCGGCAAGGGCGAAGCCACCCCCCACCAGCAGGAAGAGCCACCAGGGCAGCTTGGATTGTGCCGTGCCCCAGTCCAGTAATGGCTCCCGTGAAGAAAGATCCAGAGGTCGTGCAGGGATGAAGAACAGCGGTAGACAGAGCAGGACGGCTGGAGTGGCGTCACGGATCCTCCTGTTCCCCACAACGTGCTCAAATCATAACTCAAAGTAACTCTTCACCTTTGCCGGTCCCAATCCCGGATGAAAAGGAGGAGGGGGAGCAGTAACAAGCTCACTAAAAAACCTGGGCTCAGATGGCCTGGCTGATAGTACCCTGTAAGGGCTCCAGGGATACAGGATGAGCAGCGTTTGTACTCCATGTTAGGATCGGCTGTACATGGTGTCTGTTCCTCATGTCAGAGGTGGCCATTTCATATTTGAGCTAAGTCAGTGGCCTGCTACTGAGTAGTGCTCCCAGTCTTAATGACAAAGGCAGAATCATTCTACTTCACCCAGTCATGATGGTTGTAGAGATAAGAAAGAAGAAGTTAAAGTTTCAGTGTTTTTCCATCCTCTCCCACAATTTATAGTAACTTGTATGTAAATAAGGAAAGCAGTTGAATACCTATAACAAATATGTAAATAATTCAAATTAATGAACAAAACACACTTATATATATGAAATTCTTTTACAGTCTTTTTATGAAAATATATTTCTAAACAGATAAAAAATTATATTCTACAAAAGCAAAGAAGCACCAGAGAGAGATATTTATAAACTAGGTTTCTGGAGCTCAGATGAGGCAACAATAAATGTTTTGATTAGTCATTAAATAAAACATAAAATAAATATTCAGATAAATTTATAATATTGCCACGTGGATAATTAGGGAAGACAAAAACTTCAGGAGGAGGCAACAATTTATTTCAGGCGAGAACAAACTATGAATGATAAACAAAATATAAGCCACGAGGGGAATTTACAGAATAGCAAAATATAATCATAAAAATAACCACTCTGTTAATAAAAATAATAAAATTAATAAATACTTTGTTATAATATTATAAAATAAATTATTTTTATTACAGTCAAACTTGGATAATTTGAAACCCAAAAGACCAAAAAATATATATATTTTTTCGAATTATCCAAAAATTCGAATTAAAAACGGAAATTCTATTTATAGGAAATTCTAGGGACCAAGATAAATATTTGAATTAAATAGGTTCGAATTATCCTCAAGTTGTACTGTATTTTATTCACTGAACATTGAAACCGTCGAAAATCAACGGTTTATAGCACTGTTTTGTATGTACAGTTTTGCTTGGAACACAATAGGATCTACCAAGACAGTGTTTCTACAATGTTTTCTACTTCTATATCATCGTGGACAACCTGGAGGTTATGTAGATAAGTAGCACGTGTAACTGTAGACAGACCACTTACACTTCTCCAGACATGAGATCAGACCAGCCGGGGACAAACCGAGGTTCCCGGGACAACCAGAGCATAACCAGGGCTACAAAGAGGACCAGAACAGCAGCTTCATGGAAACTGAAACACACATGTGTCAATATCTGACCAGATGGAAATCTTGCCGGGAGGATATTGATCTGAAGAGACAAAGGGCGCCTCTCCCGTCAAAATAGACGTCAAAACTAGACCCCATCTATTGACCGTCGCCGCAAACTAGCGGCCTCGGGTCGGTGACAAAGCCACAACACCGGCTTTGACAAACTGAAAAGCGTCCACCTAAAGACCATGGTTTCGGGCTAATGGCCCTCGTCAGTCTAGGGCGGACTTTATTCCATGAGATCCACACGGGATCTAATGGAATCCTCACAATCTGCCAAAGAGGTGTTTAGCTGGCAAAGTGGCTGGGCCAAATCTATGGCTAAAATATAGATGGAAATCTTGCCGGGAGGCCGCTAGTTTGCGGCGACGGTCAATAGATTGCGTCTAGTTTTGACGTCTATTTTGACGGGAGAGGCGACCTTTGTCTCTTTAGAATATCTGACCAGTTTCACACACATAGAACAAATGCGTCCATCTCTGACACATTCACTATGTACATACCTCAGGCTTCCAAGGTCCTCGTATTGCTGACGTAAGACATTCTGGATGTTTGAACTTGATTTATGCTTCGACTTGAAGCTGAAACACACCAAGGTGTTGGTGTACAATACATACAGTTCCAGATATGACACTTTATAACATTGGATCAACCTATAAACTATTGCCATTTACACAAAGCAAAGGCCTGACTGACCTTGTCTTTATTAAGAAAAAGGCATCTCCTTATCGTGCAACTTTCAGTTGCACGATAAGGAGATACCTTTTTTCATAATATAAACTAGCGGATGTACCCGGCTTCGCCCGGGTTTTACCCGAGTAAAGGTTTGTCTAACGAACATTTGTTAAAACAATTCTCTATAAACTTATATAAAAAAAAGAAGATATATTTTGATAATTTGAAACTCGAAAATTTGAATCTCTCGATAAAGTGAACATTTTTCCCGGTCCCTTGAAAAATACTCGATAAGTTGAATAAAATCAATTTTAATTGGTTCCCTCGGTAATTGGAAGTTAAAGGAATAGTATCTTTGCCTTGGAATTGTATCATTATTCTTGTCTCAAATAAATTGCCGTGTCATCCTGAATTTTGTCTTTACTAATTTTCTACATTACAAAATCATCATTTTATCTATTCTCCCAATAGATATGTTGTAGATAAATGATAAAACTAACTTTGACTTGGGCGCAATTAATAGGTAGAAAATCTTACTTTTGATAAATAATCTTTAAGATAATTAACTTAGTGATAATAAAACTTATAGATAAAAAAACTTGTTATCATCGTCGCAATGGGGGCGCTGCTTTCGAGTTAAATATACAAATCTGCAAATAACTCTAAGGATATTCAAGATATTCAAGAAATTATTTTTCAAAAACCTTCCCGGAGATATACTTAATAATATCCCAAAATTTCACGGCGATTGGATGTATGGTTTTTGAATCTATAGAGTACAAACATACAGACAGACATTCAATTTTATATATATATATAGACTATTGCCATTATTGCCATTTACATAAAGCAACGACCTGACTGACCTTGTCTTTATTGTTTGCAGAAGAGCATTGCTCGATGCAAATATTTGAATGTAATTCTACTGTCCTATAAGCTTATGTCCATAGTTTTCTTGAAAACCATTTCTGAGATTTCACCCTTCAGTGCTGCGTATATAAGCAGAATCGTCCAATACAGTATTAGAGCTCTGAAAAGCGGTCTGGTGGATTAAATTGGCGAAACCGCTGGGAAGGTTCACCACTGATGAGCCAAGCCCTCCCAATATATTTTTTTCATCGCAATAAGAGCAGTAGAAGTTTGTATTGTGTATAAAAGAAACATTCGTGCTTTTAAATCTTTTCATTTTATATATTATTGCCATTTGTTACCCTATAGAAAAATTGTGTATAAACAGACTAGGTAAATATGGAATTATTTGAAAAACGCACGCACATCGCTTTTTATTTATAGTGCTATGACGACGCTTCGAAAGAAATTCGGCCAAGTGACAAAAACGGTTGGAGGTCGCGTGCGAACTAGAAGAAGGAATGAGGAGATGGCGTAAATGAAGCCAATATGTAAAGTTGAGAGATATTTTCATAACTGATGTTCCCTTCAAAACCTAGTAGGTAACGTTAGCCCCTACAGTCCTGAGATGGTATAAATGAAGCCAATATGTAAAGTTGAGAGATATTTGCATACCTGATGTTCCCTTCAAAACCTAGTAGGCAACGTTAGCCCCTACAATCATGAGATGGTGTAAATGAGGCCAATGTGTAAAGTTGAGAGATATTTGCATAACTGATGTTCCCTTCAAAACCTAGTAGGCAACGTTAGCCTCTACAGTCCTGAGATGGTATAAATGAAGCCAATATGTAAAGTTGAGAGATATTTGCATAAATGATGTTCCCTTCAAAACCTAGTAGGCAACGTTAGCCTCTACAGTCCTGAGATGGTATAAATGAAGCCAATATGTAAAGTTGAGAGATATTTGCATAACTGATGTTCCCTTCAAAACCTAGTAGGCAACGTTAGCCTCTACAGTCCTGAGATGGTATAAATGAAGCCAATATGTAAAGTTGAGAGATATTTGCATAAATGATGTTCCCTTCAAAACCTAGTAGGCAACGTTAGCCTCTACAGTCCTGAGATGGTATAAATGAAGCCAATATGTAAAGTTGAGAGATATTTGCATAACTGATGTTCCCTTCAAAACCTAGTAGGTAACGCTAGCCCCCTACAGTCAAACGGTATAAATGAAGCCAATATGTAAAGTTGAGAGATATTTGCATAACTGATGTTCCCTTCAAAACCTAGTAGGCAACGTTAGCCCCTACAGTCCTGAGATGATGTAAATGAAGCCAATATGTAAAGTTGAGAGATATTTGCATAACTGATGTTCCCTTCAAAACCTAGTAGGCAACGTTAGCCCCTACAGTCCTGAGATGATGTAAATGAGGTCAATATGTAAAGTTGAGAGATATTTGCATAACTGATGTTCCCTTCAAAACCTAGTAGGCAACGTTAGCCTCTACAGTCCTGAGATGGCGTAAATGAAGCCAATATGTAAAGTTGAGAGATATTTGCATAACTGATGTTCCCTTCAAAACCTAGTAGGCAACGTTAGCCCCTTACAGTCAAACGGTATAAATGAAGCCAATATGTAAAGTTGAGAGATATTTGCATAAATGATGTTCCCTTCAAAACCTAGTAGGCAACGTTAGCCCCTACAGTCATGAGATGGTATAAATGAAGCCAATATGTAAAGTTGAGAGATATTTGCATAACTGATGTTCCCTTCAAAACCTAGTAGGCAACGTTAGCCCCTACAGTCGTGAGATGGTGTAAATGAAGCCAATATGTAAAGTTGAGAGATATTTGCATAACTGATGTTCCCTTCAAAACCTAGTAGGCAACGTTAGCCCCTACAATCATGAGATGGTGTAAATGAAGCCAATATGTAAAGTTGAAAGATATTTGCATAACTGATGTTCCCTTCAAAACCTAGTAGGTAACGCTAGCCCCCCTACAGTCAAACGGTATAAATGAAGCCAATATGTAAAGTTGAGAGATATTTGCATAACTCGGAGAGTTACCTCCTGCAGCCGAAGTAGAAGACGTGCAGGAAGAGCCGGATGGCGATGACACAGAGCAGGACACAGGGGACATTGTAGGCCATCCAGGAGCCGTAGGTCAGCCCTGTGGGGACCTTGAACAACCTGCGCACACCTAGCTGTCAACACGCGTAATTAAGGAGAACGTTCGATTGCTTCAAATTCTTTTATATCTTCTGAAACAACAAAAGTGAGATTTAGGATAATCTTTCATTTATAAACGGTTGTATCACGATGCACTAGCGCGCCATCCATCTGTTAAAAGCTTATATCCATAGTTAATCTAAAATACCTATTCGACGGGTCAAGCATCAGTATCACTATAAAAGGAAGTTAAAAAAATGCAATACAACAGCGGTATGGTAGATTAAACTGGCGAAACCGTTGGGAGGGTTCACCACTGATGAGCCAGGCCCTCTTTTTAAGTTTTCCATTGCAGTAAGGCCAGTAGAAATTGTTTTATTTTAAAAAGAATATTACGCGTCTAAAATAGTTTCGTAATTTGATAAACGGTTGTACCAGCTTTTTGGGCAAGTCGTCCTTCCACAGGTATAATGTATAAAAAAGATACAAATGATAGAATTGTTTTTATATTCATATATACACAGCTGAAAATAATTTGCATAGTTATACATGTGAAAAAAATATATGCGTAAATACGAAAATTTGGTCTTAAATCCTCACTTCTTGATTTCTCAGGAAGCCTCAAGAACCAGTTCTTTGGTCATTGAGGTACAGCCTGCACCACGCTGACGAGGGCCAATAGCACGAAATGCGTACGTGGTTAGATTTTCTTTATTTATCAAAAAATTGGGTTGACCAGATGATTGTTGTTCCACTAGATGGCGCTCTGCTATCTAAAATGCTCATGTGAGCGGTCAGGATATGCAAATTTTGTTTTTGTTTTTAATACAAATGGACCCTGTATATGTAAAATAGGTGAGTGTGAACACACAAGTTGGTGTCGAAGTAAGTGTGTAGCTACAAGATCAACAGTACTGGCAACTTACTCCTCCACCAGTCCACTAAGGATCAAGTTAGGGGAGGTACCCGTCAAGGTCCCCATGCCCCCCACGTTGGCACAGTAGGCGATCCCTAGAGTCAGTATCAGCTCCCTCCTGCGGTGGGCTCCTGAAACACAACACCGACCTTCTCCATCATGCAAATCAAATATCTCACATTATAGTATACAGCTTCTCCTTTATAGAATATTCCGTGAGAGGTTCCATTCTAATAAGAGGAACTACCTCCCATGAGCGACCCCTAAGATAAAAACTACCTATCTCTATATACACTCATGGGTAAAACAAAGAAATGGAAAGTCTTTGATATAGATCGTCTGCTTTTTTGAAGGAGACAGGGGTTGTTCACACTTGGTTATCTCATGTGTCTTCAATAAAGGTCACTGTAATATCTTTCCGAATTATTGTCCCGGTATTCATGTTAAAAGTTACAACTTCCTTAAGTTTTGTCCATGAGTGTAGATATGTACCAAAAGTGTCCCCTTTTTACAATTCACATATGTTATTTAAATAAAAATTTGAAGTGCATGTGTGATGTCAGATTTATACCAACTTGTAAACATATCTATAAGCACTAGATTAGTGTTTTCCTTTAGACGCCAATGGGGGACTAAAACGTTAAGATAAGAAATATACGTTTGATATGATTTGCTCATTTATATTCAATACATTATTCCAACTTGAAAATATATCAAATATTCAATGTCTTCAGTCAATCTCTTTAGTAGGAAAACATATATAAAATTTGTTATTTAGTTTAAACATGTGAGTTTTTTTTATAAAGATCATAAATAAGTACACTAATACCTCGCTTTGCGTCGTTTCGTTTTGCGTTTTTTTCGAAGTTGCGTCGCTGCTTAATTTTTACTGATTTTTACTCTGCGTTGTTAGATTTTCGAAGTTGCGTTGTTTTGGATTCGAGTCTTTAATTTTTTTTCCTAAAATATGGCAACACCTTTGTTTTTGTTTGCGCCTTCACATTTTTTCACTTTGCGTCGTTTCAATTTGCGTCGTGTTTTTATGGAACGTAACCCCGACGCAAAGCGAGGTATGGGTGTAGTTAGAATATAAGCCTTAACCGCCGATGTTTTGCTGATGTTAATTTTCCCCCCTTTATACTACTATATGCCAACTACTTATTATATATATATATATATATGACATAATAAAAATATGATTTTTATTATTCATAAAATAATTAAAATTCTATAATCACAGAGTTAAATTTTAAAATGAAAAGGAATCCTTAACAAAAGGAATATAACCTAATTTTACTTTCATTGTAAATAAATAATAATTGTTAGTTATATGTATGCAAAAAAAAAACTGTTTGCTTTAAAAAATAATCCAAAAATAATAAATATTTTTTGGGACAAAAGTTATCATTCATTTTTACCATCCACGACTGCATGAATTGGTAACGTAACTAGAATACGTCTTTTTTTATGACATATATATATATATACATTTCCCTTAAAAATGTCTTCAAAAACGCATTTTTGTTCATTCCCCCAGTACAGAACATAAAGGTAGGGATAAAGAATAAACCACAACACCAGTTTTGACAAATCCAGACAACAGCCAACAACCTGTATACCATGGTTTCGGGACTATAGCCTTCATCAGTACAGGGACGGCTTCGATTTCATAACATCCTACGGGAAGAGTAATGAAATCGGTCTAATTTACCAAAAAGGTGTTTTAGTCAGTGAAGTAGTAAGATTGTTTTTCAGTCTTCTATGTGTGTTACTATCTGTGTATCGGTGTGTTGTATTCAACAACAACAACAAAACCTCTATTAAGACACTATTATCTTACAAGGGGATTCCCCTAAAAGGTTATATATCAAAATTCAAAACTATTTTAAAGGCGTAAGATTCTTTTTGAAATTAAACAATTTCTACTGCCCTTACTGCAATGGAAAAATTAAAGGGAGGGCCTGGCTCATCAATGGTAGATAAAACTGGCGAAACCGCTGGGAGGGTTCACCACTGATGAGCCAGGCCCTCCGTTTAATTTTTCCATTGCAGTAAGGGCAGTAGAAATTGTTTAATTTCAAAAAGAATCTTACGCCTTTAAAATTGTTTTGAATTTTGATAACAGATGGCGCGCAAGTGCATCATATAATAAAGGTTATATATGTACATGAGTGAGAAGGAAAAACAATTTAAAGGGGAGGGGGAACAATCAGCCGTTGTCTGTGGAGTTGAGCACTTCTTCTCTCATTTTATCAATCGCCTTGAAAAATTGAAAATATTTATAAACAAATGTTTTATCCAGCAGGAAAGTAGTAAAGATTTTATGTTGTGTGTTGTATTCTAGAAGTTCCCAGAGTTCCTCAGCTTGCCACCAGCTGTTCATGTAAGATGTAACGGGCTCAAGGTTGCGAATCAAGAACTCCGGTGTAGAAAGTCTCATTAGAAACCTTCCGCTTGACTGGGTCACGCATTCTTGAGATCTTCCCAGCACGTGGTATTGCTCCGTGGACATTCCTTACGTCATGCTGCGTTTGCCCTGTACGAAATACGAGAACGTTTTATCGTATAGCGATAAAACTAGACGAGTTTTTTCAATCCCTGAAAGCTCTTCTTCACGGCTTTAAAACGATAAAACAGTTCTTAAGGAGAACCACCTTATATACATATCTACCTAATATCTATGTAAATTATAGGATATATACAGTTACGAGCGTCATTCCTCATCTCCTAATCAACAATCAGTCATCAGTTTTCCTATCTGTCACCGTTTGCTTTTTTTTTTTTGGAATGGCGCCCTCCTATTGGTTGGCTACGGTCACGCCACCTTTGCACCCCCCCATCATGCCCCCCCCCCCCCCACCCGCCTTTTCGTTTATGTAATTATTGTGTTGGAGCGGGTCGCTCCTTAAATAAATGCATATATTAGTTAATAACCAAATGGAATCCTCTCTTTCTTTTTCCCTGTAAGAGACGCCTACGGAAGCCAACAGTACATAGACAGATAAAGCACATAGGCTATAGTTATTAACTAACATATGCAATTATTTAAGGCGCCAATTTATAATTGTAACAAATAGTATTTGAATTAAAACATTCAATCGGGTAAAACACGGGCGTTGCCCGGGTCATTCGGCTAGTAGGATATATGTAAATATAAGGATTTTCTTAAGAGCTCTTTTATCGTATTAGAGGGCTGACGAAAATCCTTTCCGACTTGAAAACTCACCCATGAGTGACCTCTAGGTTGAGAACTAACTCCCATGAGCGACCCTTCAGATGATAACTACCTCTCATGAGCGATCCCTCAGATGATAACAACTTCCCATGAACGACCTCTCAGAGGCTATTCACACTTGGTTATCTCGTGTGTCTTCAATAAAGGTCACTGTAATATCTTTCAGAGTTATTGTCTCAATCCCGATATACATGGTGAAAGGTACAACTTCCTTAAGTTTTGTCCATGAGTGTATATTGGTTATCTCGTGTGTCTTCAATAAAGGTCACTGTAATATCTTTCAGAGTTATTGTCTCAATCCCGATATACATGGTAAAAGGTACAACTTCCTTAAGTTTTGTCCATGAGTGTATATTGGTTATCTCGTGTGTCTTCAATAAAGGTCACTGTAATATCTTTCAGAGTTATTGTCTCAATCCCGATATACATGGTAAAAGGTACAACTTCCTTAGGTTTTGTCACCATGAGTGTAAGTAAACTAAGAATCCAATGAACAGTACATTAAAAGTGACAGCAGGACATCAGGAACTCCGGCTAAGGATGTCAATAGCTTGCGACATTTTGACATGTTTTATGACACCAGAATCCGCTTTGAGAAACCCTACTTGCTACTTACTTAGGTTACTTAGTATCATGGCAACTTCTTCTATAAGGTTCTCCCAGTATAATCTGAGGGTTGTTTAGAAGTCAGGGTTATTTTAATTACGGGTCGCTTGAGGAGTTTGGAAAACATTCTTCAATGCCAGATTCTATCACGAGTTGAAACTCATCTATATAAAAAAAGGAAGTGTACCTCTCCCGTCACTCTTGGTAGAGGACACCTTTCTACAAAGAACATTTTTCATTCCCAAAATTACCATTTTTACTAATTAAGAACTCTCCAGTAAGAAGACATCTCTCCCTAAAGGACACTTTGGCTCTGCAACTAGGTGTTGTCTTTTAAAGAGAGGTTGGTTCTAACTATTTTGAGATAAGTAAAACCAAAGGCTTTGTCATTAATGTCATATAAGACCATAGAGTGACAATTTAACTTTTTTTATAATGTCAAGCTATCTATGCGCAAGAAATGAAACCATTTTACGCAGTTTTAATTGATAAAATTATAAAGAAAAATTAAATTCCTAGACTCTTTATTGCTATGAAAAATATGGAAAGGAAGGTTCCTCACTGATTAACCAGACCCTTCCTATATATTTTCATCGCATTAAGGACAGGTTTGTTCTATACACAGAATTTGTAAAAAATGAGAAAAATGGAATCTTTCTGCACACTTCGGATATTATAATTAAAAATAATTAATATAAAGGGGGTGTGAGGGGAGTTTAAAAACACTATTTGATGAACAGACATTCACTCAAGAAGAACCTGGGTCATTAAGATAGTTATAAATAGTTAAAAATAGTTAAATGTGATGAGGAACTTAAGTGTCATGTGTACAAGCCTCTAGGGAAATCTGGGTTAACAAAACAGACGATAGTTATCTTCCTTTCATTACCTTGGTTCGTCCTTATTTTTTAGAACGTTCAGGAATCTACTGTGACCTTTCTTCGTCTTAAATTGGATCTTGTTTTTGTCATCTACGTGTTTATTTATACTCCACGTCTTGACGTAACAATGTCGGGGAAGACAAAACATCTTGGTGACAACAGATTCATAAACTGTCTCACACCGAGGCGATGACACGACAGAAATGTCACCATAGTAGACAGATATCTTTATTTATATCTAGCTGTCGGTGTGATTTCAATCCTTGAGTCAATAAATTGTCGTAACTGAATGTATAATCTAGACCATTCCATCCTTGTCAAGGGGAGTGCTAACTGTATATGTGTTGGGTCGGAAGACCATTCCATCCTTGTCAAGGGGAGTGCTAACTGTATATGTGTAGGGTCCGAAGACCATTCCATCCTTGTCAAGGGAAGTGCTAACTGTATATGTGTTGGGTCGGAAGACCATTCCATCCTTGTCAAGGGGAGTTCTAACTGTATATGTGTTGGGTCGGAAGACCATTCCATCCTTGTCAAGGGGAGTGCTAACTGTATATGTGTTGGGTCGGAAGACCATTCCATCCTTGTCAAGGGGAGTTCTAACTGTATATGTGTTGGGTCGGAAGACCATTCCATCCTTGTCAAGGGGAGTTCTAACTGTATATGTGTTGGGTCGGAAGACCATTCCATCCTTGTCAAGGGGAGTGCTAACTGTATATGTGTTGGGTCCGAAGACCATTCCATCCTTGTCAAGGGAAGTGCTAACTGTATATGTGTTGGGTCCGAAGACCATTCCATCCTTGTCAAGGGGAGTGCTAACTGTATATGTGTTGGGTCCGAAGACCATTCCATCCTTGTCAAGGGAAGTGCTAACTGTATATGTGTTGGGTCCGAAGACCATTCCATCCTTGTCAAGGGGAGTGCTAACTGTATATGTGTTGGGTCCGAAGTCCATTCCATCCTTGTCAAGGGTAGTGCTAACTGTATATGTGTTGGGTACAAAGACCATTCCATCCTTGTCAAGGGAAGTGCTAACTGTATATGTGTTGGGTCCGAAGACCATTCCATCCTTGTCAAGGGAAGTGCTAACTGTATATGTGTTGGGTCCGAAGACCATTCCATCCTTGTCAAGGGGAGCGCTAACTGTATATGTGTTGGGTCCGAAGACCATTCCATCCTTGTCAAGGGGAGTGCTAACTGTATATGTGTTGGGTCGGAAGACCATTCCATCCTTGTCAAGGGGAGTGCTAACTGTATATGTGTTGGGTCCGAAGACCATTCCATCCTTGTCAAGGGGAGCGCTAACTGTATACCTGTTGGGTCCGAAGACCATTCCATCCTTGCCAAGGGGAGTGCTAACTGTATACCTGTTGGGTACAAAGACCATTCCATCCTTGCCAAGGGGAGTGCTAACTGTATATGTGTTGGGTCCGAAGACCATTCCATCCTTGCCAAGGGGAGTGCTAACTGTATACCTGTTGGGTACAAAGACCATTCCATCCTTGCCAAGGGGAGTGCTAACTGTATACCTGTTGGGTACAAAGACCATTCCATCCTTGCCAAGGGGAGTGCTAACTGTATACCTGTTGGGTACAAAGACCATTCCATCCTTGCCAAGGGGAGTGCTAACTGTATATGTGTTGGGTCCGAAGACCATTCCATCCTTGTCAAGGGGAGTGCTAACTGTATATGTGTTGGGTCCGAAGACCATTCCATCCTTGTCAAGGGGAGTGCTAACTGTATATGTGTCCGAAGACCATTCCATCCTTGTCAAGGGGAGTGCTAACTGTATATGTGTCCGAAGACCATTCCATCCTTGTCAAGGGGAGAGCTAACTGTATATGTGTTGGGTCCGAAGACCATTCCATCCTTGTCAAGGGGAGGGCTAACTGTATATGTGTCCGAAGTCCATTCATGCTAAGCAGTTACAAGTTCAACCATGCGGTATACCATCTACCATGTTGTGAAGTAAGTACAGGAAGGTTTCTATGGTACCTTGCACATGGACGGAGTCATGAGCAAGCTCCCTAAGGATCTCAGCTCCTATGGGTAGCATGACTGCAGTGGCGGCCGTATTGGTGATCCACATGGAGAGAAAAGCCGTGGTCGCCATGAGACCTGTGGCCATCCTGGAACACAGAGGAATATACATTGTCATATAACCCAGATACTCTTTTGTACCTATATAGGCCTCAATACTATAATACCATATCTTATTACTTATATTAATGACCTGAAGAAAAACCTTTTTGGCTTGAAAGATCATATAGTGCTATCATTAATTTAAGAAAAACGGATTGTTAAGTAAAAAATAAAAAAAAGGTATCTTCTTATCGGGCAACTGAAAGTTACTGATGGCTTGCGCCATCTATCGGAATAAATACAAAATATTCGTTGATTTTTAATTATTACAAGAATAAAATAAAATAAAAAATACTCTTTCTTGATTAATCAAGAAAAGCTAACCACGTACGCGTTTCGGGCTGTTGGCCCTCATCAGCGTGGTGTAACGTGGATTGTTAAGGTTCTAAAATTAGTGTTTTAAGTAATAGAGCGTGGATGTACATGTTGTAGGTATCACCACTAAGGACTCACCATTCGAAACTGCTCCCTATGGACACCAGAACTTTGAGGGCTATACGTCTATGGAGCTTGGAGTGTTCCATGGCGATAGCGAAGATCAAGCTGGTGAAGAACATCATCACTGTGTCCTGTGTAACACACAAATAGGAAATTCCGGAGATATGTAAAGACAAAGAGATATAGTAAGAAAGCTTTCCGCATTTTAATAAACACGTTACAATTAATCGTTTTTACTTTTAGAATCATTTAATCCACGAATTAAGTCTCCATGACATATATAATATACAGTTAAACCTGTCTATAGCGCTCTCTCTAAACAGCGCCTCCCTCTCTATAGCGCCCGATTTTAAATACGTAGTACGATGCGATTTACATTAAAAGTGACCTGTCTATAACACCCTATTTTGGTGAGTCCCAAGAGGGGACGCTATAGACAGGTTTAACTGTATATATATTATATATATATATATATATATATATATATATATATATATATATAATATAACAATAAAAACTTTTAGAACTAACTTCCCCTTTGCCGATCCCAAGCCCGGAATACAAAGGAAGAGGGGGAACAGTAACAAGCTTGCTAAAAAACACATGGTCTCAGCTGATAGTACCCTGTAAGGGCTCCAGGTATACAGGATGTACTCCATGTTAGGAGTGGCTTTACATGGCGTAACAATAGCAACTAATCGTTGGTTTTCTAAAAATCTTTTATTATATATATTTTTTTATTCCAGAAATATTGGTTAAAATAAACTTTTTTTATTAATCAATGTTCAACAGCCTGAAACGTGTACATGGGTTGACTTTTTTTTATTGATTTAGAAAGGGTATTTTCCAAAATTCTCTCTGGTAAATAAATAAAAAGGTAACTATATTAGTTGATGTTTATTCCGATAGGTGGCGCAAGCCATCAGGAACTTTCAGTTTCACATTCAGATGATGTTTTTTTTCTAAAGTTATCAACTTGATCTCATTACATATTTATTGATTTCATTTTATTGCTATCAGTATATATTTTTCTTTTGCTTTTTTTTCTATCTTTCTTTTGTTTGTCTTTTCCATTGGGCGCCAGTATCCTTAGCGGGACATCACGCTTTGTTGTTATAATAGAATAAAAGCGGAATATCATTACGATTTCACTTTTTTACTGTTGGCTTTTTAATTATCCTTGATACACAGTAAAATCTTGTGTGTGTGTATTAGTATTACAGCCTATTGAAAAACGTTATCTAAAAGCTTGAAGCTTTTCATTAAAGAAACTCGTTGCTTTTATCCCTATGGTCTCTTATTAACAGTGAAATGTGTGGGAAGAGTTACTTACCTTCATGTAGTACGGAGTGACTTGAGCGGTGGACATGATTCCCATGAGAGGAAACAGGGCTATGGGTAGAAGTGAGGTCACTGCCATAGGAACCACTTCTAAGATCCAGTAGGCAGCCATGAGGAGTAGGACATAGCCACATCTTGCTGCCTATGTACACAGTTCTTCATTTACATATCCTAAGCCTTTTATTATTGTTCATTGTTATACTCCTGCAGAAGGATGGTAATGACCGAAAGCTTGAAATTGCAATAAAAAATGAAAAGAAACATCTCTAAAAACCTGTTGCCTTATTTAATTAACTTATTCTATGAACAGACCATGATAATCATGATAGGTAGTTCGCGACTGATATTGTCACCAGTAGTCTCTCTGTCATATTGTCAATAAATGAACATAGCTGTACAGAATTGAGAGAATGTTGTCATTGTCCATAGAACCTGTAAACCAGTAACAAAAAAGAATGTGTAAATAAATCCTTTTCAAACAAAGGATCAGGTGAACATGGGGAAAGGGAGAAAAAAATTACTGTGTTGTTTTGTTGTTGTATGACGAATCCATACAGGGCAATGGGCCCTAATAAAAACCTTTTTGTTATTGTAACAAAAAAGAAAATAAGGATTGATAATCACAGAAAAGGGGAAATACCAAATTTTTACAAATGTCTCCACGCCGAACAAACAACTTTACTTTGAGCTTGTAAATTTCCGCTGTGGTCTGGTGTAGTTGGATCTTTGCCAGCACTTAGTCAAATCTTTCCTCCGAGGAAACAATTTTGGACTTTCCATATTACAATACATTAGAGTATCGTTTATGGAAATTGATATTCAAAACGCGATTTTTCCTTTTAGTTTTATTAATCAACTACACAAATACTCCGGCTTCGCCCGTGTTTTATCTGAATGAATATTTTCTCTAACGTAACACTTGTAAAGTTTTCCCAAAAGTTCGTGTTTTTCTTAAAGAGTTGCTTTTCTTATTACTTGGGGTTTTTTGCTTATCCCTAGTACACGTGGTACAGACCATGATAATCATGGTGGGTAGAAGTAGGCGACTGATTTTACTGTAAGTGCACCACATGTCTACACATGTGAAAATCAGTTCGACTTTTGCAGTTATAAATGTGCCAGAGCCGTTTGATTACTTGCACTCGCTGTTGGGGTTGGACTTTTGAAATAAGCGGGGGTCATTCGAGCATTTTTTTTTTATCAGAAAAAATTGCCCAATGCGGGAATCGAACCCGGGTCGTAGCGGTCGAAAACCAACGGTTTAGACCATCCTTCCACCTATCCCCTTATTACTTGGTGAATAATATTATTACGGGGAATACATAATAATACAATTACTTCATACATAATACAAAGCCAATATACATAACGACGAATAACATTGGTATTTCAAATTTTTGCACGTGTTTACGAACTTTTGGGATAACCTTGTCGTTACTGAGCCCAAGTGTCCTTTAGAGAGAGAGTTGTCCCCTTACCGAAGAGCTGCTAATTAGTAAAAAAAAGGTAATGTTGGCGATGAAAAATGTTCTTTGTAGAGAGGTGTCCTCTTAACAGATAACAATTAATTAGTAAAATATGTAATTCTACTGTCCTCAAATCTTATGTCCATTGTTTACTTCAATACCATTTCTAAGATTCCACCCTTCAGTGTAGCATATTGTAACAAATTATTTATTATTTTATTAGCAGAGTATTATTTTTTATGTTTATATTTTACTATACTCTGTAAACTTCCCTATTTTGCTTATATTTTGTTTATCACTCATAGTTTGTTCTTGCCTGAAATAAATTGTTGTCTCATCCTGAAGTTTTTGTTTTCCCTAATTTTCCACGTGGCAATATATATGCAGAATGATCCAATACAGTATTAGATATCTAAGAAGCGGTCTGATAGATTAAATTGGCGAAACCGCTGGGAGGGTTCACCACTGATGAGCCAAGCCCTACCAATATTTTTCATCGCAGTAAGAACAGTAGAAAGTTTATTTTATTTATAAAAGATAAATTCGTGCATAATTGATATTTCTTATACACTCATGAGCAAAATTTAAGTAAATGGAAAATCTTTGATGTTTTCGGTCGTCTATTTTAATTTTTTTTAATGGAGACCTAAGCAATTTTGTTCACACTTGGTTATCTCGTATGTCTTCAATAAAGGTCACTGTAATATCTTTCAGAGTTATTGTCACAATCCCGATATACATGCTGAAAGGTACAACTTCCTTAAGTTTTGTCCATGAGTGTATATTGGTTATGTCGTGTGTCTTCAACAAAGGTCACTGTAATATCTTTCAGAGTTATTGTCTCAATCCCGATATACATGCTGAAAGGTACAACTTCCTTAAGTTTTGTCCATGAGTGTATATTGGTTATGTCGTGTGTCTTCAATAAAGGTCACTGTAATATCTTTCAGAGTTATTGTCTCAATCCCGATATACATGCTGAAAGGTACGACTTCCTTAAGTTTTGTCCATGAGTGTATATTGGTTATGTCGTGTGTCTTCAATAAAGGTCACTGTAATATCTTTCAGAGTTATTGTCTCAATCCCGATATCTACAAAAGGCCTATACAGTAGACACACTATAACTTCTACTATAAGTAGATAGTGACCTCTATCCACTAGACACCTCATCAGCACCCAGTACACAGACTTCTCATGATGGTGCAATATTTCTAATAAACAGAGAAATCTAGATGGTTCACTGAGGGGAGAAGACAAGAAAGAGTGGGAGACAAAGACGTCATTTACACACAATGGTCGGCGGGATGAAAGTTGCATAGAAGATATACATTATATAATTTGGGGGGAAATTTAGGGCAGACGAGACAATGAACTATCGTCTGGGGAGTTAATGACAGACATCACAAAGGAGGGGTTAACATGCAGACATTGATATTCAAGTTCAAGAAACACTCCTATGACATGTGGGGAAAGACTATACTAATAAAGTTGCATATGTGTAGGTTCAAAGCCTACTAAATAAAGTTGCATATATGTATGTTCAAAGCCTATACTAATAAAGTTGCATATGTGTATGTTCAAAGCCTACTAAATAAAGTTGCATATATGTATGTTCAAAGCCTACTAAATAAATTTGCATATGTGTATGTTCAAAGCCTACTAAATAAAGTTGCATATGTGTATGTTCAAAACCTACTAAATAAAGTTGCATATATGTATGTTCAAAGCCTATACTAATAAAGTTGCATATATGTATGTTCAAAGCCTATACTAATAAAGTTGCATATGTGTATGTTCAAAGCCTATACTAATAAAGTTGCATATGTTTATGTTCAAAGCCTACCAAATAAAGTTGGATATGTTTATGTTCAAAGCCTACTAAATAAAGTTGCATATGTTTATGTTCAAAGCCTACTAAATAAAGTTGCATATATGTATGTTCAAAGCCTACTAAATAAAGTTGCATATATATATGTCATAATATATACTCTTCCAGGAATAATAAAGCAAACCTACAGTCGACCCAGAGAGAGACGGGCGGGTAAAGTCCGGTCACTTTAGACCTCAGCGACATTCAAAGAGGCGACTACTGGGGCCCGTTACTTGGAATCTGGACTATTAGGACAGTTGGGGATTGTGGGCGCATCGAACGGCCGCCCGGCTGTGCTGGGCCCGTCTCTCTCTCTCTGGTCGTCTGGGCTTCCCTTCCAACTTGTGGTGTGATTATTTCTCTTCCCACCTATTATTATATTATATTGCCAAATATATATATGTAAAAACTATGCTAAATAAAGTCTACACTAAATAAAGTTGCATATGTATATGTGTAAAGCCTATACTCAATAAAGATGGTAATGGTAGATTAGCGCGCCATCTGTTATAAGAAATTGTAACTATTTTTGACGCGTATATTTCTTTTTAAAAATAAAATAATTTTCTACCGCCCTTACTGCAATGATAAAAATAATGGGAGGACCTGGTTCACACATAAGTGATGAACCCTCACTGCGGTTTCGACAGTGTGTGTATGCATATGTACATGTATATAGTAAATAAAGTTGCATATGAAGTTCTATAGTGAGCAAATAATACCTATATTCTCATGTGGCAGTTACAGTAGAGTCAGTCTCCCGTGAGAGACCATAGCCTATAAACATGGCTAAACCCGGTCTCTTCTGGAGGTGGTGGTCTCTTATTGGAGGTTGGGTTATACAGTAGAGTCTCCCATGAGAGACCAAAGCCTAAAACATGGATAAATAGTCTCTCCTAGAGGTGTCTTATAGGAGGTTGGGTTATACAGTAAAGGCCTCCACGAGAGACTAAAGCCTAAAAAATGGATATATAGGTCTTTTCTGGAGGTGGTCTCATTAGAGGTTGGGTTATACCTTAGAGTCTCCCATGAAAGACCACACCCTATAATCCTGGTCTCTCCTAAAGGTAATGGTGTCTTATCAGAGGTTGTCGTGATTGCACAAGTAATTGGAAGTATTTTAACCCTAACAGAGTCTCTGATGGGAAACCAAAAATACCCAATGCGCCGGATTCGATCCCAGGTCGTGTCTGTCGGAAATTGACGGTTTCCACCACTCCTTCACCAAACTCCATCTTGACAAACTGTTATTTACAGTAACGTCTAGAAAAATAAAACTTCTCTTTCATTCCAAGTTTCCTCAATTCCAAAATAACTTTATTAGGTACCGCTCAAAAAGAGCAACCTAGCTTAAGTTATTTCCTTACAACTCTGAACACTCGGATTTTCCTGGAAAGTCTCTTAAAGATTTCTTGAAAAAAGCCATGGTCCACCTGTGCTGTGTGAGCAGAAGAGCTTAAATTGACTTGTTCCATTATATGTATGTTCCATATGTAAATACCTGTTTTTTTCCTCTTTTCGATCTCCACTTCTTCCATCCATATTTCCAATTTTTTTTTTCCAAATCCATATTCATATTTTCCATAGGATAATTCAAATAATAATCTGTATATATCTATCATGTGTATATAATCTTTCTCCATTTTTACCCCTTTGTATATTTCCCACTTTCATGGGTTTCTCCGTCTTGTAACCCCAAGGAGAATCCTCTGTAAGACCTGTGTGTCTTAATAGAGGTTTTTGTGTGTGTGCTTATGTTATTTAGAATGAAAAATTTGGATTTAAATCTTGGAGCTAAGTCGGCTTACTACTGAGTAGTGCTCCCAGTCTTAATGACATTCTACTTCACCCAGTCATGATGGTTGTCAAGCTTTATAAACTTGATACCCTAATATGAATGATTGGAGATAAGTAAGAAAGAAGAAGACAATGAAAAATATAAGAACAGGTTCTTTCTATATAAAAAAAAGAGTTCAATACGGGATTCGATGCCAGTTCATGGTTGTCCGACGGTTTATAGGTTTATACCGTCGACCTCCAAGTTTCCTAATAACTAGACAGATATCTGTCAGCCATTTTTTACCAGCAGAAAACAAGAGGTTCCACGTGTTGCTACAGAACATAAACAATGATGGTGTTGCTAGATAGTTCTGAAACCTGGTGTCATGACTAGAAACAGTGGATCTATAATTATCTACCTCGACTTTTCGTCTGCTCGGGATAAAGTCCCACATGTTTTTTTTTTTTTTTATGCTGAAAAAAACCTTTCCACGAAGACGTTGTTATATTCTCCATTAAAAGATAAGAGAAGCTGCTGTGATAAAAACAAATTGAAATATATATTTTTAAATTGCCTTCTCCTGTGATTCAAATTTGCTGATGGCTTGCGCCATCTATCGGAATAAATATAAACTAATCGATGCTTTTTTTAAATAAAAAGGTCACCTCTCCCGTCAAAATAGACATCAAAACTAGACGCCATCTATTTTGACGGGAGTGGCGACTTTTTTATAGATCATTATCCTCCCGGGAAAAAATTCCCATCGTTGATCTTTTTTATTATTCCAGAATTGGTCAAATACTTTTTTTTTGATTAATCAAGAAAGGTTAACCACGTACGCGTTTCGGGCTGTTGGCCCTCATCAGTGTAGTGTATTTAAGGGCGTGAAACGCCAACCTATATGAGACGTCTTTTATTAATTTATCAACCTGATTTCAATACAATTTTCCCTTTTTTTTGTACTATTTTTTATATAATGAAAATATGTAAATTTTCTACGAATAAAAACCCTATTTGCATAGTTTCACTATATAATCACTATAACATCAATATTTCGAAAGCTTGTTTTTTTTAACTGAATAAAGAAAAAACGTTACATAAATGATTCCTGAATTCTCTGCTCAGAGCATAACATATCAATTTAATCTGAAAAACCAATCCAGTTTATATAGACATAGATGTTATTTGAAGTTAGGGTCGGTAGTCGAGTGGTCTAAACCGTCGATTTCAGACAATCACGACCCGGGTTCGAATCCCACATTGGGCACTTTTTTTCTTTAAAAAAAATATTCACGAATGGCCACCGATTATTACAAAAGTCCAACACATAACAGTGAGTGCAAGTAACCAAACGGGGCTCTGGTACTTGTAAGTGCAAAAGTCGCTTATTTCTATATGTTTAGACATGGGGTGTTTAGTGTCTATCAAGTCGAGTATGTTTTTGTTGTACCATATGGACAAATACACACACACACAAAGCTTTATTAAGACCACCGGTCTTATACAGATTCACCACAGGAAGGAAGCATAGATAGAGCTCCTATACTCCAGGCAGCACAGAACCCAACAACAGCCTCCAGGGTCTTATACAGATTCACCACAGGAAGGAAGCATAGATAGAGCTCCTATACTCCAGACAGCACAGAACCCAACAACAACCTCCAGGGTCTTATACAGGTTCACCACAGGAAGGAAGCATAGATAGAGATCCTATACTCCAGGCAGCACAGAACCCAACAACAACCTCCAGGTTCTTATACAGATTCACCACAGAAAGGAAGCATAGATAGGGCTCCTATACTCCAGGCAGCACAGAACCCAACAGCAGCCTCCAGGGTCTTATACAGATTCACCACAGGAAGGAAGCATAGATAGAGCTCCTATACTCCAGGCAGCACAGCACCCAACAACAACCTCCAGGTCCGACACATGTCCAATGGCCACACGTTCCTTCGTACATACGTCATGGTTAACGTATCACTGAACAGACCAGTGTGGAATCAGCCGCAGTCTTAGTTTTCCTCGTCCAAATGGACCATGGCATTCGGCGATTCTATTAATCTCCT
>CP092863.1:124155153-124189656 GCA_030710605.1 Cordylochernes scorpioides | reverse complement strand
AACCACGGACGCGTTTCGGGCTGTTGGCCCTCATCAGTGTGGTGCAAGCTCTATCTCAACGACCAAAAAAAATTGGTCATTCAAGGCATCCTGAAAAATCATGAAACGGGTAGTTAAGGCCAGAATTGCGTGAGACGAGAATAGTTGATATTTATTCCGATAGATGGCGCAAGCCATCAGCAAATTTCAGTTGCACGATAAGGAGATGCCTTTTTTCATAATTATGCACCTTATCCCAGTACAATATCACATTTGTGCTATTTTTTTTAAATAGTTTATATGTCGATCTAATGTTATAAAGTGTCATATCTGTATGTATTGTACACCAACACCTTGGTGTGTTTCAGCTTCAAGTCGAAGCATAAATCAAGTTCAAACATCCAGAATGTTTTACGTCAGCAATACGAGGACCTTGGAAGCCTGAGGTATGTACATAGTGACTGTGTCAGAGATGGACGCATATGAGCTGTGTGTGTGTAAAACTGGTCAGGTATTCTAAAGAGACAAAGGTCAACTCTCCCGTCAAAATAGACGTCAAAACTAGACGCCATCTATTGACCGTCGCCGCAAACTAGCGGCCTCCCGGCAAAATTTCCATCTATATTTTAGCCATAGATATGGCCCAGCCACTTTGCCAGCTAAACACCTCTTTGGCAGATTGTCAAGATTCCATTAGATCCCGTGTGGATCTCATGGAATAAAGTCCGCCCTAGACTGACGAGGGCCATTAGCCCGAAACCATGGTCTCTAGGTGGACGCTTTTCAGTTTGCTAAAGCTGGTGTTGTGGCTTTTTCACCGACCCGAGGCCGCTAGTTTGCGGCGACAGTCAATAGATGGGATCTAGTTTTGACGTCTATTTTGACGGGAGAGGTGCCCTTTGTCTCTTTAGATCAATATCCTCCCGGCAAGATTTCCATCTGGTCAGATATTGACACATGTGTGTTTCAGTTTCCATGAATCTGCTGTTCTGGTCCTCTTTGTAGCCCTAGTTATGCTCTGGTTGTCCCGGGAACCTCGGTTTGTCCCCGGCTGGTCTGATCTCATGTCTGGAGAAGTGTAAGTGGTCTGTCTACAGTTACGCGTGCTACTTATCTACATAACCTCCAGGTTGTCTACGATGATATAGAAGTAGAAAACATTGTAGAAACACTGTCTTGGTAGATCCTATTTTGTTCTAAGCAAAACTGCACATACAAAACAGTACTATAAACCGTTGATTTTCGACGGTTTCAATGTTCAGTGAATAAAATACAGTAGAACTTGAGGATAATTCGAAAACGTCTTTAATTCAAATATTTATCTTGGTCCCTAGAATTTCCTATAAATAGAATTTCTGTTTTTAATTCGAATTTTTGGATAATTCGAAAAAAAAATTTTTTTTTTTTGGTCTTTTGGGTTTCAAATTATCCAAGTTTGACTGTAATAAAAATAATTTCTTTTATAATATTGTGACAAAGTATTTATTAATTTTATTATTTTTATTAACAGAGTGGTCATTTTTATGATTATATTTTGCTACTCTGTAAATTTCTCTCGTGGCTTATCTTTTGTTTACCATTCATAGTTTGTCCTCGCCTGAAATAAATTGTTGTCTCCTCCTGAAGTTTTTGTCTTCCCTAATTATCTACGTGGCAATATTATAAATTTATCACTGAATTTTTATTTTATAATATGTTTTATTTAATGACTAATCTCAAAACATTTATTGTTGCCTCATCTGAGCTTCAAGAACCTGGTTTATAAATATCTCTCTCTGGTGCCTCTTTGCTTTTGTAGAATATAATTTTTTATCTGTTTAGATTTTTTCCTCAAAAGACTGTAAAAGAATCTCATATATATAAGTGTGTTTTGTTCATTAATTTGATACCTCACAATATTATTTACATATAGGTCCGTACGTCTCTTGACCTCACGGACAATAGAGCAGCTCTCCATTCTGTCACCCCGGAAGCCCTGAACTGGCTGAAGGCCTTGCCTCTCAGACTTTAATGACCGATATGTCCTCACTTCTTTTTTCTAGATTTAATTCATTTTCTCTCCTCTCTAATTGTAAATACGCTGCTGTATCACCTCATAAGCATAAATAAATAAATATAGGTGATAGGCATTCATCTGTTCTTATTTACATACAAGTTACTGTAAATTGTGGGAGAGGATGGAAAAACACTAAAACTTTGAGTTATCTTCTTTCTTATCTCTACAGCCATCATGATTTGGTGAAGTAGAATGCTTCCGCCTTTGTCATTAAGACTGGGAGAACTACACTCAGTGGCAGGCCGACTTAGCTCCAATATGAAATGGCCGCCTCTGACATGAGGAACAGACGCCATGTACAGCCACTCCTAACATGGAGTACAAACGTTGCTCATCCTGTATCCCTGGATCCCTTACAGGGTACTATCAGCCAGGCCATCTGAGCCCAGGTTTTTCAGTGAGCTTGTTATTGCTCCCCCTCCTCCTTTTTCATCCGGGCTTGGGACCGGCAAAGGTGAAGAGTTACTTTGAGTTATGATTTGAGCACGTTGTGGGGAACAGGAGGATCCGTGACGCCACTCCAGCCGTCCTGCTCTGTCTACCGCTGTTCTTCATCCCTGCACGACCTCTGGATCTTTCTTCACGGGAGCCATTACTGGACTGGGGCACGGCACAATCCAAGCTGCCCTGGTGGCTCTTCCTGCTGGTGGGGGGTGGCTTCGCCCTTGCCGAGGGATCGAAGGTGAGTTGACTCAGTGCTACAAGATTTCCTTTCTCGATTTTAACCTTCAGTACATTACCAGGAAATAACTTCTTTAACTCCAGGGATACAGGATGTACTCCATGTTAGGAGTGACTGTACATGGCGTCTGTTCCTCATGTCAGAGGCGGCCATTAATTATTGGAGCTAAGTCAGTGGCCTGCTACTGAGTAGTGTTCCCAGTCTTAATGACAAAGGCATTCTACTTCGCCCAATCAAGATGGTTGTAGAGATAAGAAAGAAGAAGTTAAAGTTTCAGTGTTTTTCCATCCTCTCCCACAATTTACAGTAACTAGTATGTAAATAAGGAGAACAGATGAATACCTATCACCAATATGTAAATAATATTGTGAGGTATCAAAATTAATATATCCCAAGTACGAAAGTAATCCTTTTTTTTACCCCTGTAGAAGGACGTTAAAGCCCGAAAGCTTGAGATTACAATAAAAATGAAAATAAATTCGTCTCCAGAAAACTGTTTCCATATTTAATTCATAAACAGGATATTCACATCTATCGTATTCTCTATATAATGAAATCTTCTGTGTCCTTGTAGCTGTATATATATATATATATATGAGGTTATCCCAAAAGTTCGTGTTTTTTTTCTTATTACTTTGCGAATAATATTGTAACAAAGTATTTATTATTTTATTAGCAGAGTATTATTTTATGTTTATATTTTGTTACTCTGTACACTTCCCTCTTTTGCTTATATTTTGTTCACCATTCATAGTTTGTCCTTGCCTGAAATAAATTGTTGTCTCATCTCGAAGTTGGTCTTCCCTAATTTTCCACGTGGCAATATTATCACGGTGAAAACATAATAATACTGTAACGTCGTACCACAGACGCTATTCGTGTACTTTGTCTACTTAGTATGCCACAAAGATATGAGCTCGAAGGGATGCAGCTAAATTTAGCGCTTTATTATGGCTCTAAACAGAAGGAATACAATGAGTTGGATTTGTCTTCAACCTCCCTGTCAGAAGTATCCTTGGCGCCGTGGATGTTACTCTTGTGTTCCGCTCCACACTGTACACGTCCAGCCTGGACTACACCGTCTTGTAGACCGCTCCGATGTCAGTCTCTCCTGGCACCGCCTTGTAGGATCATCTACACGCCCGGAGGCAAGTCGCCACGTCTTCTTCTTGCCGCAGATGTCACCAGACTCTGTCCTCACCCACACAGGAATGCTGTTTTTAGCGCCTGCCACATGGCAACGGGGGCATCTGGAGTCCACCCCTCTTTCCCCAACTTTACTCTGGTATCTTGTCATCCATGTTACAATACAATTACTTCATACATAATACAAATATATTATACATAACGGCGAATAATATTGGTATTTCAATTTTTTGAAATTGTTTACGAACTTTTTGGGGTATTCCACCTTGGTGACATCAGTGAGGGTGTCCCCAGGTGTCGGGATTGTCCCACTGGATCTCCCTAATGGTCCAACAGCTCTCCCCACTACCGGCTCCTGCACTGGCCGCACTGGCCTGTGTCCTCACCGCCACCATCACTGAGGTCGTCAGCAACCCCATGGCGGCCACGTTACTACTACCTGTCGCTGCCAGCCTGGTCAGTGGTCAATTTGATTTATTACCCACACTCATAGAGAATTGATTGAATTACACTCATAGATTAAGGAAGTTTGTATCTTTTAGCATGTATTTCGGGATTCAGGCAATAACTCTGAAAGATACACTCATGGATAAAACTAAAGGAAGTTGTACCTTTCAGCATGTATATCGTGATTCAGACAATAACTCTAAAAGATATTACAGTGACCTTTATTGAAGACACATGAGATAACCAATATACACTCATGGACAAAACTTAAGGAAGTTGTACCTTTCAGCATGTATATCGGGATTGAGACAATAACTCTGAAAGATATTACAGTGACCTTTATTGAAGACATACGAGATAACCAAGTGTGAACAGCCTGTCTCCTTCAAACTAACAGACGACTGGCGACATCAAAACTTTCCAATTCCTTAAGTTTTGTCTATGAGTATATATCTCTTTTTATTTAAAATGCAGCAAAGAGCTTTCGAATGTTACCTACTCCTCGGGCCTGAGAAAGAGATAACCATAGAACGTTTTACAGCATTTTAAATGCTGATTTAAATGATTTTTAAAAATCAACAGATAGTTGATATATTTCTCGATAGATGGCAGTGGCTTATCATGAACATATTCAGTTGCACGATCAGGAGATGTCCTTTCTTTATATTCTACCAGAACACACTCTCATTATTTTCTACTTTTAAACTCTTTTAAAACATATGCAAATATAGAAGCATAGGGCGCCTCTCCCGTCAAAACCTGACGTCATCTATTGACCACAACACCAGCCTTGGCAAACTGAGAAGCGTCCACCTAGAGACCATGGTTTCGGGCTAATGGCCCTCGTCAGTCTAGGACGGACTTTATTCCATGAGATCCACACCGGATCTAATGGAATCTTCACAATCTACCAAAGAGGTGTTTTGCTGGCAAGGTTGCTGTTGTGGCTTTGTCACCGACCCGAGGCCGCTAGTTGCGGCGACGGTCAATAGATGGCGTTAGGTTTTGACGTTTATTTTGACGGGAGAGGCGCCCTATGCTTCTATGGATTAATTTCCTCCCGGCAAATTTTCCATATATATGCAAATATGAAAAATAGTAAAAAAGTGTAATTTTACTGGGATCAGGTAGATAAATTAAGAAAACGGCATCTCTTGATTGTGTAACTGAAAGTTGCTGATGGCTTGTGCCATCTGTCGGAATAAACCGCCTGAAACGCGTACGTGGGGTTAGCTTTTTTGATTAATCAAGAAAGGGTATTTGGTCAATTCTGGAATAATTAAAAATGAACGATTAGTTGATATTTATTCCGAAAGATGGCGCAAGACGACAGCAACTTTCAATTACACGATCAGAAGATGCATTTTTCTTAAATATGCAAATATATTTTTAAAGATATTTAAAACCTATTTACATACACCTTAGCTGTGATCATTCACTACCTACCACCAACCAATCCAGTCCCTCTAGTGACCTTCACCATGGATTGTCCATTTTTCCTCTAGACATTATCGATTTTTTTTTTTTTACTGAAAAAGACTTCCCGGAAGGAACGAAATTTTCTAAAATGACCACTTTATCTAGGATGGCTTTTGTCTTGGAAAGGTTTTTGCCGTTTTAAAGAGATAATCAAATCTCCCACTGGGATCTGGTGAATAATGGGTTTTATGGGCTTCATTAGATATTTTATCTCTTCACTCAATATACAATGATTTACCTCTTCACTCAATATACAATGATTTACCTCTTCACTCAATATACAATGATCGACCTCTTCACTCAATATATAATGATCGACCTCTTCACTCAATATACAATGATCGACCTCTTCACTCAATATACAATGATAGTCCTCTTCACTCAATATACAATGATCGACCTCTTCACTCAATATACAATGATCGACCTCTTCACTCAATATACAATGATCGACCTCTTCACTCAATATACAATGATCGACCTCTTCACTCAATATACAATGATAGACCTCTTCACTCAATATACAATGATCGATCTCTTCACTCAATATACAATGATCGACCTCTTCACTCAATATACAATGATCGACCTCTTCACTCAATATACAATGATAGACCTCTTCACTCAATATACAATGATCGATCTCTTCACTCAATGTACAATGATCGACCTCTTCACTCAATATACAATGATCGATCTCTTCACTCAATATACAATGATCGACCTCTTCACTCAATATACAATGATTTACCTCTTCACTCAATATACAATGATCGACCTCTTCACTCAATATACAATGATCGACCTCTTCACTCAATATACAATGATCGACCTCTTCACTCAATATACAATGATAGACCTCTTCACTCAATATACAATGATCGATCTCTTCACTCAATATACAATGATCGACCTCTTCACTCAATATACAATGATCGACCTCTTCACTCAATATACAATGATAGACCTCTTCACTCAATATACAATGATCGACCTCTTCACTCAATATACAATGATCGACCTCTTCACTCAATATACAATGATCGACCTCTTCACTCAATATACAATGATAGACCTCTTCACTCAATATACAATGATCGATCTCTTCACTCAATATACAATGATCGACCTCTTCACTCAATATACAATGATCGTCCTCTTCACTCAATACACAATGATCGACCTCTTCACTCAATATACAATGATTTAAGTCTTCACTCAATATTCAATGATTTACCTCTTCACTCAATATACAATGATCGTCCTCTTCACTCAATATACAATGATCGACCTCTTCACTCAATACACAATGATCGACCTCTTCACTCAATATACAATGATTTACCTCTTTACTCAATATACAACGATCGTCCTCTTCACTCAATACACAATGATCGACCTCTTCACTCAATATACAATGATCGACCTCTTCACTCAATATACAATGATCAACCTCTTCACTCAATACACAATGATCGACCTCTTCACTCAATATACAATGATCAACCTCTTCACTCAATACACAATGATCGTCCACCACGGGTTTTATTTTAACTCCTTATAAATACAATTGTTCCATGATTTTAGCTGAAATATTCATTTTCTCCTTTTTAGAGTGCATTTTAATAGATTATATTAAAACCATTTTTATGATGCATTAGCGCGCCATCTGTTATCTAAATTCGAAAATATTATAGACGCGTATAATTATTTTTAAAAATAAAACAATTTCTACTGCATCATAATATTCCATTGCAGTAAGGACAGTAGAAATAGTTTATTTTTAAAAAGAATCATACGCGTCTATAATATTTTCGAATTTTAAAAGTATTTTATTAACTATGATTATTTTAGTTTTACTCTCTTATCCTATATGCAATTAAGCTGTGCTTCGAAATAAATGAAAGTATCAAGAGATGTGGATGACTGGAGATTATGCAACTATGTCATCTCCACAGGTAGAGTTGATTGAGATCTTGGGGAATGTGCAGGCTCAGAATTCAGGTGTTCATCCTCTCTACCTCATGGTGCCAGTAGCCACGAGCTGTTCCTTTGCCTTCATGCTGCCCATTGCTACTGCCCCTAATGCCATGGCGTACGAGTCTGCCAGGTTGTCAGTCTGGGACATGGTAAGTCTCCTATTTCCCATTTCATTCTCCCATTTCATCCCTTATATCTTCACTTCCTCCCATCTCATCCCTTATATCTTCCCTTCCTCCCATCTCATCCCTTGTATCTTCCCTTCCTCCCATCTCATCCCTTATATCTTCCCTTCCTCCCACTGAGCCCTTATATCTTCCTTTCCTCCCATCTCATCCCTTATATCTTCCCTTCATCCCATCTCATCCCTTATATCTTCCCTTCCTCCCATCTCATCCCCTATATCTTCCCATTCTCCCATCTCAGCCCTTATATCTTCCCTTCCTCCCATATTATCCACTATATCTTCCCATTCTCCCATCTCAGCCCTTATATCTTCCCTTCCTCCCATATTATCCACTATATCTTCCCATTCTCCCATCTCAGCCCTTATATCTTCCATTCCTCCCATCTCATCCCTTATATCTTCCCTTCCTCCCATCTCATCCCTTATATCTTCCCTTCCTCCCATCTCATCCCTTATATCTTCCCTTCCCCCCATCTCACCCTTATATCTTCCCTTCCTCCCATCTCATCCCTTATATCTTCCCTTCCTCCCATCTCACCCCTTATATCTTCCCTTCCTCCCATCTCATTCCTTATATCTTCCCTTCCTCCCATCTCATCCCCTATATCTTCCCTCCTTCCTTCCATTTCATCCCCTATATATTCCCATTCTCCCATCTCAGCCCTTATATCTTCCCTTCCTTCCACTCATCCCTTATATCTCCCCTACCTCCCATTTCATCCCTTATATCAACCCTATCTCTTTATCTTTCCCATCAGCTTGTAACGGATAATTTGTTTGTTGTCCAGATCAAACCTGGAATCTTCTTAAATCTCATTTGTTGTGCCATTGAAATTGGGATGATCAACTCTTTAGGGATCTTCGTTTTTGATCTTCATTCGTCGTCTAATATCACACTCCAGCAAGCGCTCTAACTGCATCATCTTCAACATCATCTTTCACCAAGTCGTCTAGCTGTTCCCACTTCAGTCTACCTCCAATATCACACTCCACCAAGACGTCTAGCTGCTCCCACTTCAGTCTACCTCCAATATCACACTCCACCAAGTCGTCTAGCTGCTCCCACTTCAGTCTACCTCCAATATCACACTCCACCAAGACGTCTAGCTGCTCCCACTTCAGTCTACCTCCAATATCACACTCCACCAAGACGTCTAGCTGCTCCCACTTCAGTCTACCTCCAATATCACACTCCACCAAGTCGTCTAGCTGCTCGCACTTCAGTCTACCTCCAATATCACACTCCATCACGTCGTCTAGCTGCTCCCACTTCAGTCTACCTCCAATATCACACTCCACCAAGACGTCTAACTGCTCTCACTTCAGTCTACCTCCAATATCACACTCCACCAAGTCGTCTAGCTGCTCCCACTTCAGTCTACCTCCAATATCACACTCCACCAAGTCATCTAGCCGCTCCCACTTCAGTCTACCTCCAATATCACACTCCACGAAGACGTCTAGCTGCTCCCACTTCAGTCTACCTCCAATATCACACTCCACCAAGTCGTCTAACTGCTCCCACTTCACAGTCTTCTAGCTATTTTCCCAATAAAAATATAGTTTATCTCATGTAAATAGGCCTAGATAAAAACAATTGCCATGAATAAATCATCCATTATTCTACTCTTATTATTGGACTTCGTTTTTCTTTTCTTTTTTAGACTATGATAAAAGGCAACTAAAACGTTAACACAAATTAGTATGCTTTTTGTGCTGATGTTGTTTTCAGTTTTGATCATCCCTTCTTATTTTGAGTCATACTCGCTAGTGATGTCTTTGTGTACTTTTTTTTTAGAATTCTATAAATAATAGAGACTTTGATAGAAAGGAGATAACAGGGATTATTTCAATGTACTTCTATAGGATGCTCGGCCGGTGTTTCAGGTTTCTTGGTGCTTGAAGCATCGGAAAATACTTCTGTAGGTGGGTTAAGGATAGGACCACGTCTTGGTGTATCATAGGATCCATTCTCTGATGCCTTCGCTAAGTCTTCTAACACCTTGCATAGCTTCTGAAAATGGGGATATGATGATGTGTGAAAGTCACGCTCAGCTTCAAACAGTCCAAACATATCCTTCGTGAAAAGTTGAATCCGACTATCATGAAGTTTGGGCAATTCTTCACAAAGGTCTTTCTGATATGGTTCAAATTCTCTCCAGGTATTTTTTACACGTTCTTTAGCTTTCTCAATTTTTTCTTCTTCCGGATGTTTAGCATTCTGTAAGTTGAAAAGGGAATAACGTGCGGCATCGTAATCTGTCAGTTTATTCTCAAGTTGACTTACTTTCTGAGAAACTGATTGGAACTGGCTAGCATACCTTTTTACTGATTCAACAATATCATCATGAATTCTATTGGCGTAGATATGGTTAATGTTCATCAAGTCACGTAATTCGGATTCTACTGATGAATGCCCTGCCCATTCTCTTGCGTAGATCATTAGAAAAGCTTCGCAAAGATCTTGAAATGCTCCATGTGATGATTTAGCATAATGCGCATAGTTTTTTAGGTGTTCTTGAAGCTTGTTAACGGTTTTTTTCTGCCAGTTAAAAGTCTCTATATAAGCTTCCATCACTTCGTCTCTTGATTTATCCGCTTTTCCTATATTTTGCATCAATTTCTGTTTAACACGTCCAAGACTTCCTTTAAGACTTTTGAAAACGCCTTTGCTTTTCTGGGATATATGTGAAGAGGACGAAGTTTTTTCAAAAGGAGAAGAATCATTTGAAGGCCTAGATATGGTGCTCTTTTTTCTATCAACTTCCATTGTAATAATTTTGTTTGGTATTTTTCTTCGGTAAAATGCTGTAAGGGGAGGGTGAGTCTTGGATAAAAACTAAGGGATGGGACCAGAAGTAAAAAAGAGGGAAGGGATAAATGATTGAATGGTCGACCTAGCAACTTTCAAAATTTCCAGAAGAAAATACAAAATTATGTTTATTGACTTTATTTCTTCAATAATTTTTTTTTGATAGTTTTCTTTGATTTATCTAATTCAAATTGAATGTATTTATCTCTTTCTAATAGTTATTCTCTATTTGGGACTTAATATTGGCCTTGTATACTTTACCCTAACCAACGAATAATGTTATAAACTTATTCAAGAAACATTTTTGATAGTTATTGTCAACTATCGGAATAAATATTGACTAAACATTGAAAAAAAAACGAGAGAGAGAGTGAGAGTTTTTAATATTCGTTTTTTTATAATAATATTATTCAAAAGTATGCCATGTCAACTTACTGTTCATAAATGGTATTAGGCAATCAACTTTTATCAACCTTTTTTATACCATCTCCAAAACCCTTCTTAGATCCAACAAGCCACTTTTTATCCATCCTCAACACGTTACCTTTTTGCCTGATTCAATCACGACTCTCTTGTTTCAGATTTGCATAACTTTAACTTCTACGCTCTATGACATCCCCTTTTTCTGGAGGCTGTGCAAATATGTTTGATCACGTCACCTCAACGCAAGATATTCTTAATATATATTTTTTTAAATCTTGGATCCTCTCAAACCACAAATTTACAGAAATATTAGATAAATTACTTGCATTTTTTTTCAACAAAATGGGTACAGTTTTCATCTCGCATAGACACCCATATATCTATATATATAAAAATGAATGTATGTGTGTCTGTTTGTTTGTTTGTTTGTCCTTTATGCCTGACCAAACCACTCATTGGATCGCCGTGAAACTTTGGGAAGTTATTTAGTATAGTACTGGGAAGGTTTCTAGCAAATAAAATTTTTGAAATAACTTTTCGCCTAGAAATAATCAAGATAAATATTCTAATTTATCTGTTATAATTCAACAATCTGCTCTAAATATTATCATGATGATACGATGATTTTGTAATGTAGAAAATTAGGAAAGACAAAATTCAGGATGACACGGCAATTTATTTGAGACAAGAATAATGATACAATTCCAAGGCAAGATACTATTCCTTTAACTTCAAATTACCGAGGGAACCAATTAATATTGATTTTATTCAACTTATCGAGTATTTTTCAAGGGACCGGGAAAAAATGTTCACTTTATCGAGAGATTCGTTAAACAAACCTTTACTCGGATAAAACCCGGGCGAAGCCGGGTACATCCATACAAGAATAATGATACAATTCCAAGGCAAGATACTATTCCTTTAACTTCCAATTACCGAGGGAACCAATTAATATTGATTTTATTCAACTTATCGAGTATTTTTCAAGGGACCGGGAAAAAATGTTCACTTTATCGAGAGATTCGTTAGAGAAACTTTTACTCGGGTAAAACCCGGGCGAAGCCGGGTACGTCCGCTAGTATATATATATATTAGTAAATATGCAACGCTATTCGATTTTGGGTTAATTGTCTTAAAAATGTAAATTATTTTCTATAACACTACACTTATTTTAAGAGAAAATCATATTACATACATTATACTAATTGTCTTATTCTATATTTTGATTAATAATTTGAAATTCCATATTTAAAATATCATTTAATGTTTTATATAACAAAATGTAAAATTTTTGTACTGCTTCAAAACTATTTTAGTATATTTTAAAATTCTTGTTTTTGTATATAGTTTTTATGTTTATATTTCTGCTCTGGCCCTAATATAAGCATATATACATATAATACAATATAATGCGGCTTTTGATTGTAAAACGACATTTGAAAATTATACCGTGTTTGGTGTTTATATTTTTACTAGACGAATGGCCCGGGCAACGCCCGTGTTTTACCCGATTGAATGTTTTTATTCAAATACTAATTGTTACAATTATAAATTGGAGCCGTGGATGTCACTCTTGTGAAACGTCCCGCTCCAAACTTTATATGTACATTAGGTCAGCTGGTATTACCCCTCATTTTCACCGCTAGAGGCGCGAGCGAATTGACTTTTTGTAAATATACATAATTATAAAGATAGAAGCTTCTATAGAAGATAATGATCATAATGATGATGCGCGCGCATCCGTGACATGAGGAATTGAAGAAAGACGGTCGTGACTATATATATTAATAATAAAATAATAATAATAATTTAATTATTATTATTATTATTATTATTATCATTAGATAATGATAATGATCATAATGGTGATGCGCGCGCATCCGTGACATGAGGAATTGAGGAGGAAAGACGGTCGTGACTATATATGTTGATAATTAAGAATGAGATTTGTATAAATTGTTTATTAAACTTTATACTGATCTTTTTACATCACCACGTTGTTTATTTATTTATTTCATCTCAATTTACAGGTGTTACATTCGAGCACAGCTCGCGAGTCACCTTGTCCAGATTATTTACACATGGCAAGTTGTAATGCTGGAGTGGCCCCCCGAACCTTACAGGAGGGCAGTTGTTGGGTGTTTGGCTGTCAGCTAGCCATTGGGTCCAGGTCGTCGGATTCAGTGGCTGAGGTCACCTTGATTTTGAACAATTTCTTGTATAGTTGGATTTGATGATTTTTGAAATTGCGAGAATAGTCTTGTCGCAGAGTCTTGATAAATCTCTTCTATATTAGGCTGGTTGAGATCTTCTTTGAGAATTTTGTTTGAAAGATTGAATGGGGCTCCTATAGTGGTTCGTAAGCAAATCCTTATGAAGGCATCTATTCTTTTTTTATCCGTAGGTGTGATATATTTGCCCCAGACTGGTAGTGCGTACGTGATGATGGGTAGAATACAGGTTTTGTACAACGTGAATTTATGCTTTGTTGTTAAATTACTTCTAAAATTAAGCAGGCTTGATAGAGCTATTTTGGCTATCTTTGCCTTTCTTATGGTGTTTTGGACATGTAGGTTAAATTTTAATTTCGAATCCAAAGTGACACCAAGATACTTGGCATGGTCGGCCCAACTAATAGTGCTTGAGTTTACTGTCAAGTTGGTTTGTGGCTTGAATTTTTTGTTATCTCTTGGGGGAAAAACTATTGCTTGAGTCTTAGTTGGGTTAATGTCTAGTTTCCACTCATCGCACCATTTGATTATGTCATTTAGGTAATTCTGAAGCTGAGTAACCAATAGGTCGACTGATTTAGAGTTAAATAAAATTGCTGTGTCATCTGCGAAGAGCTTAAGTTTACATTTAGAGTGCAGTGGGATGTCATTAATGTAAATATTGAAAAGGTAGGGTCCGAGGATAGAGCCTTGAGGTACTCCAGTCTGGATTGGCTTTGGTTCAGTTATAAAATTTCCTTGCTTGATTGAAAATGTCCTGCCCTGTAGATAATTCTGCATAAAATGTATAATGTCATTTGGAAACTGGTGTTTTGTGAGTTTCTTTATAAGGCCATTATGCCAAACTTTATCAAATGCTTTCGCAAAATCTAGAAAGACTGCACCTACCACTTCCTTGTGGGATCTTCTTATCTGGATGTAGTCCATAACTGCAATGAGTTGGTGAGTTGTTGAATGCCCCCTTCTAAATCCGAATTGCTGCGGGATAATGAAGTTAGAGTTGTCCAAGTACCTCTGAAGTCTACGTAAAATAATTCTTTCGTAAATTTTGCCGATGGTGGGGAGGAGGCTGATAGGTCTTAGATCTTCAGGGGATTTAGCGGATTTTTTTGGAATTGGAATTATGATAGCATGCTTCCAGACTTTGGGGTAGTAACACAAGTGCAGCGCGGCGTTGAAAACTCCAGCTAGAAATACAATCCATTTGGTGGGAAGATTCTTGGCCATTTTCGGAGTGATATTGTCATGGCCAGGAGCTTTGTGGTTAGCTAAGTATTCAATCACTTCCTTGACTTCATTTGGTGTCGTCACTGTGAGAATTCTTTCTTTTTGGTGATTATAAGTTATGTTTGGTTGGTCTTCTTCTTTTTCCTTGGAGAACTGGTTGGAGAAGTGTTCTGCAAGTTCATTTCCGATTTCTTTGTCGGTCAATAAGGTTTTGCCGTTCATTACTAAATTTGAGATCCTTTCCGTTTTTTTCCTGATAGGTTTTGTTTTTCTCCAGAAGTCCTTTGGGCTTGATTCAATCTTGTGTATGAATTGATTCCAGTTCTCGGTGGAGTCAGATTTGAGGGCTTTGTTAACTTTTCCCTGTAGGTTTAAATAAGTGGCTCTATGGGCTGGATCCCAGGTTGCTTGCCATCTCTTACGAGCTTTATTCTTTTCTTTTATCAAGGCCTTGGTCGAAGGGTTCTGTTTTGATGAAGAGGATGAAATAACCGTGTTTTTTGAGTAGCTGTTGTAGATTTTATCATTTAGTATGGTCACTGCTGAGTCAATATTGGCTTCCGTTTTCAAGGGTACTCTAGGAGGCGTACTAGAAATTAAGTCTTGTTGGAAGTGAACCCAGTTAGTGAGTCGGCAAGCCCTAGTCGTGAATTCATCCTTCGGGCAGGTCAGCTCTAGGATTACTGGGAGGTGATCTGAAGATAAGGCATCCAGGGTCTTAATCCTCGAAGTCCAGGGGATGTTTCTAAGAATTGCGATGTCTAGAAAGTCTGGATTTCCCAAAGGACTGTAGTGCGTGGGTGAAGAAGGTGCGACAATGTCCAGGTTTTCTTTTTCGGAAAAATTATGAAGCACGGTTCCACTATTATTGGAGGTTCTTGAGCCCCAAAGAGGGTGCTTGGAGTTCCAGTCTCCTGCAGCGATTACTGATTGGTTATTCTCTAACAAAAGATTCAGATCTTCCTCCAGGAGTGGTAGATCAGGTTTCTTATAGATTGACGATATCTGCACTACTGCCCTTCCATCTGGTTTCATTAGTATTGTGGTGTTTTCCATGTTAGATGTTTGAATCAGCACTTTTTTATATTTAAGATAGTTTTTTAGAATTATTGCCGTTCCACCGCCCCTTCCAACGATTCTATCGTCTCTTATTGTCTGATAGTTTCTGAGTTTGAGGTCGACAGATGGTTTTAAGTGTGTTTCACTGAGCAGTGCCATGTCTATTGAGTTTTCTTCTAAAAACTGTAGGAATTCTTCTTTTTTGAGTTTGATTCCGTTGCAATTCCAGAAAACGATTTTTAAAGGTAATTTGCCTTTCATTGTAAGAAGGTTTTGATAATTTCTAATAACTTTTCGCACAGTTCCCTGGTGTCAGAACGAGTAGTTTTCTTTTTTGCAGTTTCAGCGTAACTTTCCTTTTGTTTTTCAGTAGTTGCTTCTTCTGTTTTAGTGGAGCTTGCTTGGGGTATGGTGTTAGGGGAGTTTTGTCTGGGAGGCTTTAGCTGCTGTTGTTGTGGCTTCGGAAAATTTGGGCATCCGCGGTAATTGGCTGTGTGCGCCTTTCCACAGTTAGCGCACTTTGGTGGGAGCTGTTTCGAGTTTCTTGTACAATCCTTCGAATGGTGTTCTTCAGCACACTTGACGCATTTGGGCTTCAAAAAGCAGTTTAGCTGGCCATGCCCAAAACCCTGGCAGTTAAAGCATTGGGTCACTCGTTTTGTAGTCCTGAATGATTCCACGACTATTTTTTGATAAAGTATTTCGGTTATTCCATAGATTCGTTTATTTTGTTCATTTTTCGGTAGCTCTACTAGGACTATATTCATCGGTATTTTGGTCGATTGTCTATGGAGTCTTTTGACAATGACCTCAGTGAAGCCCATTGAGACCAGTTCAGTTACGACGTCTTCTTCTTTGAAGGCTGTTGATACCCCCTTCAATACCACTTTTAGCGGTTTTTCCTCCTGTAGTCTGTAGGAATATCCTCCATTATTTTTCTGTACATATTCCCTGATTTTTTTGAAGTCGCCTATGTTTTTCGATTTAATTATGTGCTTTTTGCCAGAGATCGTGACTTGGAATGGTTCCATGCACAAGTCTTTCAGTTCTTGGCAAAGAAGCTTCCAATCTGCAACATTTTCCGCAATAACAGGAGGAATTCTCGGTTTTTTCACGTTAGTGACTGTGGTCCATGGGCCATCGTTGTCGTTATTTTCTTCATCGTCTTGCGGTGGGTGAGCTGCGTTCATTTGTTGAGAAACTCCAGTGGCGGGACTTTGTTCGTCGATGTCCATTCTAGGCGTCTTCAGGTTACGCTCGCTCCTAGTTGGCGATCTTGAGTCATCCTGGGAGCCGCGAGTTCTCTTCTTTGATTGAACCGTTTCCTCAAGTTTATACTCGATTCCACATTTGTCTAGGATCTTTGTTATTAAGGAGGCTTCGATTATGCATAGTTTCTCGCCAGTTGGTCCGATCGTCGATTTAATTACAATCGGTGGCATATTATTATTAATTTCGACTTATTTAAAGTATTAGTAAATCTATTAAAATATATACCACGTTGTTTACATTCTACATCTTATTCTTATTGTTTATAATGATGATATATTTATTCACAGATTAATAGGATATATATATTTAGTCCCAAACATCCCGCATGTGTTTCTTTTCAACGAATATTCAAAAATTATTTTAATTTTTTTTTTTATATTATTTTAAATAAATTTTGATTTTTCGTTGAAAAGAAACACATGCGGGATAATTTTCAAATGTCGTTTTACATATATACATATAATTTCAAATATTTTATATTCCACTTCAGTTATATATAGAGAAATATTTAAAATAATTTATTTATTTTTAAAATATGCGATCCTTGTATTAAAAATATCTTTAAACGATTTTTTTTTAAATAAAATATGAAAAAAAAAGCATGACCATTTTCCCCATAAGTAATTGATTTTTAAATTTGTGAAAATAAATGCATACTTTTTTTAAATAATCACAATATAATGTTAGTTCTCTTCTTTAATTGTATTTTTAATTTAAAATATTATTGTTTCATATAGTTTTGTTATATAAAGAAATTGATAAAACCATTTTAAAAGTTGTCTTTGTCTTTTTTTATTTCAACATTCAAAATACACATAAGCATTGTGAGCACAGAAATGATTCCTATCTGAGTCCTGGTGCTTAATGGATAATATACACTAATGGACAAAACTTAAGGAAGTTGTACGTTTCAGCATGTATATCGGGATTGAGACAATAACTCTGAAAGATATTACAGTGACCTTTATTGAAGACACACGAGATAACCAATATACACTCATGGACAAAACTTAAGGAAGTTGTACCTTTCAGCATGTATATCAGGATTCAGACGATAACTCTGAAAGATATTACAGTGACCTTTATTGAAGACACACGAGATAACCAACATACACTCATGGACAAAACTTAAGGAAGTTGTACCTTTCAGCATGTATATCAGGATTCAGACGATAACTCTGAAAGATATTACAGTGACCTTTATTGAAGACACACGAGATAACCAATATACACTCATGGACAAAACTTAAGGAAGTTGTACCTTTCAGCATGTATATCAGGATTCAGACGATAACTCTGAAAGATATTACAGTGACCTTTATTGAAGACACACGAGATAACCAATATACACTCATGGACAAAACTTAAGGAAGTTGTACCTTTCAGCATGTATATCGGGATTGAGACGATAACTCTGAAAGATATTACAGTGACCTTTATTGAAGACACACCAGATAGCCAAGTGGGAACAAAATTTCCTCTGTCTCCTTAAAAATATATATATAAGACGACCAGCGATATCAATGACCTTCCACTTCCTTAAGTTTTGTCCACGAGTGTATATATATATGGAAATATCGCTCTTTAAAAAAATATATATAAAAAAAAAATTAAGATACAACCAACACAAATATATTAATTAATTAAGCCTATAAATAATAAAAGGCTTATTATTGAATTGAATAAAAAGATTTAGTTGTCAATATTTCGGTTCGCTGACTCCAACTTTTGTCAAGACCTACCCTTTAAAAAAAATTTGTTTCTAGTTCAACAACAGGAAGAAATTTTGAGAATTGATACCACAATCTTGTATTTAATATAGTACTTTGTTTCTTAATGTAAACACCGAGCTAAAAAAAACTTTGTAGTCGAATGAACTCAACTCTGTTTATCTGTATGTCTTCAATAAAGGTCACTGTAATATCTTTCAGAGTTATTGTCTCAATTTAGATATATATGCTGAAAGGTAAAATTTCTTTAAGTTTTGTCCATGAGTGTATATAGTGTGATTATATTGAGGCATATATTAAGTATTATTTTAACCATACATATTTACAGTATAATATAATGCGACTTGTGATTGTAAAACGACATTCGAAAATTATCCCTCATGTGTTTCTTCTCAACGAAAAATCAAAATTTATCCCAAGGAGAAAAAAACGATTATTTCTAACCTTAGGGATGAGGTATGAAAGGATGAATTGTGAAGAGTAATTATATAAACGGAAATATAAAAGTGTCCAGGGTAGCCTAGTGAACATGTCATCTACCCAGTAAGCTGAACACTGTGGATTTGATTCACATCCCCAATTCATATCACCAAGTTAAACTCTACTTCGAAAGACTCCGACAATATAATAGGTCCTCTCTAGTAGGATGTCTCAAAACCAAATCATAATCAGCACTATACAAATGGGGACAATATCCTGAATCGATGGTATACCTGAAGTTTTTTTTCCTGTCATCATTAGTGGTCTAAAACGAATTGTTACCGCTAGATGGTGATAAATTGGCTGAAGTGAACTAGACAGTCGACCAGACAATTGGCAACTAAAATATTATTCATTGGCATCTTACCAATTACTTCAGTGCATAGTATGCACAATTATTGTTAAATATTCATTATAGTGGGCGAGCGGCTCGAAAACACGACCCCATCGAGCAACACGTGGTGGCGGCGGGCGTGGTGTGCGCCTGCGCAGGATCGAGTATAGAACAGTTGTTGGCAGACAAAGAAAAATGGCGGTTGCCAATGTTTACGTTTTGGTTTCATTTTCTTTTGTTCTTTAGTTTATATATAGTTATATGTGTAAATAAATTATATTATCTTTAATATATTTCAAATTCAATTAAAATTAAAAGCAATAAATAAAGGCTTTTTGTAAATTCTATTTTTTTTTGTTATTAATTAACAAAAGTGGCGAGCCTGCCAGGATGGAACGTGACAAGAAGTTGACACAAGAACGTGACAAGGTGTGATCAGGGACAAATTTAGCAAATTAAAAGACATCGATTTCAAATTAAAGGATCTTGATCAGAAGATGTTGGATCATATGATGGTGGCTGATGCAGAAGAAGATACTTTAAATTGTGAAATTGAGGAAGCAGAACATTACTCGGATACCTTCATCACCCTGGAAAGAAAGGTAAGAGAATTAATTGATTCTAATAACAAAAGTGATGTTAAATCCCTGGGAAGCTCAAATGGGTCATTAATGGCCAAAAAAGTTATACACTTCCTAAGATCGAAATAAGAAAATATGATGGAGAACTAATTAATTGGCTTCCGTTTTGGGCACAATTTGAAAAGATTCATGAGGATACTGAGCTGCATGATGCAGACAAGTTTCATTATTTGGTGCAGTCTATGCAATCAAACACTAGAGCCAGAGAGCTCATAGAAAGCTATCCCCAAACAGCAGAAAACTATGCCAAAGCGGTCCAAGCCTTGAAACAAAGGTATGGACAGAAATATTTGCTCGTGGAAATATATCTAAGGGAACTGCTTAAATTAATGATGGCAAATGTCAAGACTCCACCAGATGAAAGGCGGTCAGTGGCTAAACTATATGACAAACTTGAAACACAACTAAGATCTCTGGAGTCTTTGGGTGTTGACACCAGGGAAAACACAGCATGGCTTTTCCCAATGATAGAGTCTTGTTTGCCAGAAGATGTGCTGTTTGCTTGGCAGAGATCACCGCTGGATAATTGTGATGCATCAAAAAACTCTTATTTTAACTCCAGCTCTCGCCTTAACAATCTATTGGACTTTCTTAGAAGATAAGTGGAAGGGGAAGAAAGAAGACTTCTAGCCAGGAGAGGATTTGAAGGGTCTTCCCCAAAAGAGAAACTTAGAAATAAGTTTAATCAGAATTCAAATATACCTACCGCTGCACGTTTATTTTCTGCCAAGGAGATGGAATGTTTGTTCTGTGAAAATAATCACCAAAGTAAAGACTGCATCATTGCTCAATCTATGCCATTCAAGGATAAAAGAGCAAAGATCTATGAAAAGAGGTGTTGTCTGAAATGCCTTAAACCTGGACATCTTGCAAAGGCTTGCAAGAGGACAGTTCAATGTAATATTTGTACCAAAGGACACTACGTTCTTCTTTGTCCTGACTTGCCCTGCAACCGAAAGGAAAAGACGCATGTCTCTGAAGTAGTGCAGAGTGCTTTAGCCAATCAGCAGTGTACAAGAGATGTAACCTTAATGACCTTGATGGTCAATATTATGGGAAATAATGGCTATAAAAGAGTGCGAGCACTCTTGGACCCTGGTTCTCAGAAGTCCTATATTTTGGAATCCACTGCACTAGAAGTAAAATTGAAGCCTGTCGGCATTGTAAATATTGCTCATTCATTGTTTGGTGGTACACAAACAGAAACAAAATGCCATAAGGTATATAAGGTCGCATTATGCAGCAACCAATCCGAATTGGACACTCTGAGAGAATTTGAATTCTTGGGTCAAAACATTATTTGTGGAGAGATTCCAAGGACGCCTAAAGGAGCATGGTTGAATGAACTAAAAGGATCTAGAATTTGGCTGCCTGATCTTGGAAGAGATAGCCCCAAGATAGAACTTTTGATCGGCAGTGATATTTATGGAAGCCTTTTGTCGGGACGTGTGAAGCAGCTGGAAAATGGACTAACAGCCATAGAAACACATCTTGGATGGACAATTTGTGGCCCTTCACCGAAGAAAGATGAGCAAACTGATTACTCATCACTGGTGGTCATCAATATGCACAGTAGAAATATGTCAGTTGATGATTTGTGGGATTTAGAAACGATTGGCATAAAAGATCCCAGGGAAAATCTCACAAAGCTAGAAGAAGATAAGATAGTACACCAGCACTTCTTAAATACTGTTCATCCGCTGGAAGCTTTTGTGTAGGATTACCTTGGCTGGGAACCAAGAAGGAATTCCATCCAATCGTCATATTGCAGAGAGAAGACTTTTCAACACAACCCGTAAATTGATAGCTAAATGTATCTTCAGCGAATATGATAGGGTGTTCCAAGAATGGCTAGTTGAAGGTGTTATTGAAAAGGTGTCTCCAGAAGATTTGAACAGGAAGTGTCATTATCTCCCTCATAACCCAGTGGTTAAAGCCAATAGCAATACCACCAAGATAAGACCTGTGTTTGACGCATCATGTAAGGACAAGGGGAATCTTTCATTGAACGATTGCTTGGCAAGTGGCCCAAATGTTATTGAACAGATCCCAGCTATCCTACTGAAGTTTAGAGAAAAGGCTATTGGAGTTATTGCTGACATTAGAAAAGCCTTTTTGCAAATTGAAGTGAAAGAAGAAGATAGAGACTATCTTAGATTCTTATGGTGGAAAAATAATCATCAGATTCAGGTTTTCCGTCACAAGCGAGTTGTCTTTGGTGTGACCTGTAGCCCCTATTTGCTTGGAGCAGTCATTCTGCATCATCTCAAAGGAGTCTCATCTGAATTTGGAGCTCTTCCTCAGAAGTTGATGAAATGTTTGTATATTGATAATTGTGTCACTTCAGTGGATACCGAGGCAGAATTAGTTCATCTGGTGGAGAAATCTACTGAGATATTTGCAAAAGCCAAGATGGATCTCAGAATGTGGCAATTCGGACCTATACACCGAGTCAAGGAAGTCTATTCTAGATTACCTCCTAGTGTTGATATAGAAAGGAGTGAAGAGGCTTCAGTTCTGGGCATGAAATGGAATCTTTTAGAAGATACTCTTAATGTGACCCCTAAGTTCGGAGTTATAATAAACTCAATTTCCAAGAGAGACCTCTTGTCTCATACCCAACAGATCTTTGACCCAATTGGATTATTAGCTCCTGTCTTATTGCCTGCTAAACTACTTATTCAACAAGCCTGGACAGTCAAAACTGATTGGGATGAACCTTTACCATCAACCATTCAAGAAAATTTTATGAAGTGGTACAGTGAGTTGGACACTCTTGCCGACATAAAAATACCACGTAGAGTGGGCCATGGGATTAGAGCCCATTGGTCCATTCACATATTTTGTGATGCCAGCCAAAGTGCATATGCAGCAGCAGCTTTTCTACGTTGTCCTGAGAACAAAGGAGTGTCAGTACAACTTTTGATGGCCAAATCCCGGCTAGGTCCACTTAAGAAAACTACTATACCTAGGATGAAACTTCTTGCTTGTATGTTGGGAGTTAGACTCAGCAGGTACATAACTGAGTCTTTAAATTTGGCTGCGGAACCGGTGTACTACTGGACAGACTCTACTACAGCACTTTCATGGATCAAGACAAACAGGCAGTGGGGCACCTTTGTAAACAACAGAGTCAAAGAGATATGCAACACTTCAGGTCCGAACAAATGGTTTTATGTACCTGGGAGCCTCAACCCTGCAGACCTTCCTTCAAGAGGTTGTAGTGTACTACAGCTTAAACGCACCAGATGGTGGGAGGGACCTGAATGGCTCAAGCAGCCTCAAGATCACTGGCCAAAGCAATTATTCCACTCAGACAGAACTTTGGTCAATTCAGAAATAGATAGACAAGTATTGGTGACTACTCATGCCAGAACTGAAGTAATGCCATGGTTTGAAAGATTGTCAAATTTTACAAAGATTGTCAGAATAAATGCGTGGATCCGGAGGTTCATACGAAATACACAAAAATTGTCCCCATCAGGTATGCATAGTCTACAGCTTTCAGAATTAGAAGATGCTGTGCAACAACAAGTTTTTTCTAGCCGAGGAGAGTCGATCAACGGGTTGATGATAATCAGAGATGATCAGAGATGATTTTGGATTGATCCGTATAAAATCCAAGCTTATTGAAAGGGATGACGAATATTCATTTCGTTACCCAATTGTGCTTCCAACAAAACATCATGTTGTCACATGCCTGATAAAATAATTCCATCTGAGACATTGTCATGCAGGAGTTCAGATCCTTTCTGCCAAACTCAGAGAAAATTATTGGATCTTAAATTCCCGGCGCAGCATACGAAGTGTCGTCTCTCAGTGTGCCAAGTGTAGAAGATTTTCATCAAAACCTGTGAAAACTACTCCGATACACTTACCCCTTGATAGAGTGAGAGATGCCACAGCCTTTGAAATTCTGGGAGTAGACCTTGCTGGTCCACTTTACCTCAAGAACAAGACCAAGGCATGGATTGTTCTATTTACCTGTGCCGTCTTCAGAGCTATACACCTGGAACTTGTAACCTCATTAAGTACTGAAGCTTTCATACAAGCTCTGAGAAGATTTATAGCCCGGAGAGGGAGACCAACGGTCATTTATTCTGATAATAGTACTAATTTTGTGGGCGCTAACAATGCACTAAAGGCTTTAAACTAGAAGAAGATAGTGTTAGACCAAAATCTTCACAAGATAAGTTGGAAGTTCATAACTTCTACTGCTGCATGGTGGGGAGGTTGGTGGTAGCGTCTTATTTGTTCCATCAAGGATCTCCTTGTTCGAATTTTGGGCCATTCTTCAGTGTACTATGAAGAGATGTCCACTATCCTATGTGATGTAGAAGCTACAATCAACAGTCGTCCGCTGACATACATTCATGAGGACTCTGATAGTTTGATTTCTTTATCACCCTCCATGTTTCTACATGAATCAAAGACGTGGGAGTTCCAGATCTTGATAAGTTGGACTCAAAGAAATTTCAAGATAGATATCGGCATTGCCAAAGGCTGCGAGAAGCTCTCAGAAGTCGCTTTCGGAGTGAATATCTGGGCCAGCTTGTCCAGAAGGCCAATGAGAGGACTCCGAAACTGAGTGTGGGTGATGTGGTTATAGTGAAGGTGGAAGACAAAAGGATACTTCACTGGCCTATGGCAAGAATAGTGGAACTGTTTCCAGGAAGAGATGGACATTCTCGGGTTGCTAAAGTTCGCACAAAACTGGGAACCCTTATACGCCCTGTGCAGAAGCTCTATCCCCTGGAAGTGTCAAGTGGGGATCCAATTCTTCGATCCAAAGGAGATACTACAATTGAAGAAGAGCATAGTGAGGCTAAGCAAACTCGATGTGGACGCGTGGTCAAGCCACCACAGAGACTTAATTTATAATGCTTAACTCCTTTTATGTACCACATATATATCACTTATCTTAATTGTATGGTTTTCTTCCCCAAATCATAGGTGGGAGTATTTTAAATATCCATTATAGTGGGCGAGCGGCTCGAAAACACGACCCCATCGAGCAACACGTGGTGGCGGTGGGCGTGGTGTGCGACTGCGCAGGATCGAGTATAGAACAGTTGCTGGCGGTTGCCAATGTTTACGTTTTGGTTTCATTTTCTTTTGTTCTTTAGTTTATATATAGTTATATATATATGTGTGTAAATAAATAATATTATCTTTAATATATTTCAAATTCAATTAAAATTAAATGCAATAAATAAAGGCTTTTAGTAAATTCTATTTATTTTTGTTATTAATTAACAATTATTATTACAATGCTAAAATGATGCGATAAATTGGTATTTAAATAATATGTACAATGATCATGTGCATATAATATATTGATAAGAATTATATAAATGACTTACCGCAAGTTTTTTTTTATAAGTATTATAAAATGTATATAGTTTATATAATTTTCTTAATAGCATAGTATATCCTTCAAATACAAAAAAAAAATCGAATATGAAAGCGAAAAGCGACTCTAACAACCTATATATATATAGAGGAAGATATTTATAACCAAGGATTCTGGAGCATAACAACCGTATTATTTTATTTAAATTTTAAATATATATAAATAAAAAAACGTGCGGAGAGAGGGAAAGTCATTCATATAATTCTTATCGACTTTAATAATTACTTACTAAAAATTTTAAAATCAAACACACTCTCTTTATTTGAAATTATAATATTAATTTATACATATCTTGAAATAAAATTTGAACACACACAATAATTATTTTGCATATTTTCATATTTAAAAACTGCAAAATATAGAGCATTCCAAATGTGAAATTCATTAATGATAACATATTTTATTGTATCGTCTGATATAAAATAAGATGGACAATCAACTGTGTATAAATATCTAAGAAATTAATAAAATATTTTATCCAAGTGTTAAACCTGTAATCATTAATATTTTAAAATATTTATAACTTTTAACCAACCTATATTATTTAATGTAAGCTGTCATTTTTGTGACAAAATTATATATTATTATTTATCATCAAAATATATAAATACAAAATGAGTAAACACATTCCATGTACTTCCAAAACTTTATAATTTAATTTTTAATTCAAAGAATTCGATACTTGTGGTGTATGATCATTATCACGTGTTTATACTGTCACATCATCATTTTGTTTATATTTTCTCTTATGGAACCTTAGAGAGGCTATCTCTCCTTAAATTAACCTATATCGAATATGCCAATTCAATAATATATTTATTTTTAGGTTTTAATTTAATGAATATTTATTAAAGATGAAGTTGGTACATAAAGATATAGATAAAGAAGGAGCCGGGTTAGTTATTTAAAATAATTAATGCCTTCATTTTTTTTAAGCGTTAATTTTTTTTTTACCCCATATAAAAATTATAAAATAATATAAATGTATATCCGTATCATGCTTCTTTTAACAACTTCTTCATACAATTTTAAAAACGATCGATAAGAACATTTTTGAAATGCCATATATGGTGATATATACGTTATAAAATTACGAATAATATGTTGATTGTAATAATAATTTTAAAAGGCTAAATTAACATTTTTATGTGTTTTAGGCATGTCACGCTTATTCCTGATCAAGCAGAAGACATGTGGCATGCCTACAATCTGATTGCAATTGGTGACAGCTTGAGGGCCTCAACATTCAGGTTAGTAAACATTTTAAAATAATGAATTTTGACCCTATCTTTTTCAAAAATATTTTATTAAAAAGCAATTACACACAATAAAATTATATAAAAATAAAATTTGTTGTATATTTTTTAAAAGGTGAAATATATATAAAATTAAAATCAGAAATGTAAAAATAAAACCAAAACAACATTTTTGCCTTTTAAATCTGTGATTATATTGTATTTGATAATTGTTAAAATTAGTAATAACATAAAGGTAACCCAGGCTCCTGGAGCGTATGGTTGTTAAAATATACTTTTGCAATTTAATAGCACACACAATATTGCAATGTTTTAAAAATATTCTAAATATTTTTACAGTATTTATATTTACTCTGTTATATATATATATATATATTGTTGACATTTATTTAAATTAAGCCCAAATAATTCTTTTAAACTTTTACAAACTTTTTTGTGAAAAATTTCCATGATATATATATCCTGAACAATAGATCAAATTTTTTTTTTTTCTTTTCATTCACACACAGTTTTACCATTAAAACTCAAAAGATTTTTTAAAAATTAATAATTGTCATATTTTTGTCTTTTTTTTTTTAATTAATCATTTTTACTTTAATGATCAATTCAGAAGTTTATTTTGTAGATTTATATTTTGATTTTATGATACAAAAATAAATTTGATAATAATTCAAATATATAAAAAATATTGTGATATCTTATTAAAATTATATTCATATTAGAATGTATATTTTATATTTAATAAATTCGATTAATTATATAATATTTTTGTCTTTTTTAATTCTTCTTCTTCTTCTTCTTATCTCCACTCAATCATATTAGGGTATCAAGTTGTGACCCTTGATGGTGGAGATTTGACAACCTTCATGACTGGGTGAAGTAGAATGCGTCTGCTTTTGTCATTAAGACTGGGAGCACTACTCAGTGGCAGGTCGACTTAGCTCCAAAAGAAATGGCCGCCTCTAACATGAGGAACAGACACCATGTGCAGCCGCTCCTAACATGGAGTACAAACGCTGCTCATCCTGTATCCCTGGAGCCCTTACAGGGTACTATCAGCCGGGCCAGCTGAACCCAGGTTTTTTTAGCGAGCTTGTTACTGCTCCCCCTCCTCCTTTTTCATCCGGGCTTGGGACCGGCAAAGGCGGAGTTTTGTCTTTTAATGATTATAATAAATTCTTTAAATATTATTTTTATTTCATTTGATTCTTAATTTACACTATAACTACAAGGTAATAAGACCAAATCCAAATAAATTAATGGTATGTGATGTTTTGGTAACTGTGTTATTACCATCATCAGAAAAAAAGAATAAAAAAATTGGATTTAGTCTTATTACCTTGTATTTATAATCTATGATCCAAAGTGTACCTTATATAATTTAACCCATAACCTAAAACCAGATGATTGTTATTGACATTTTATCATTATAGTTTCCACCTAGAAATATGCAAATTAGTTTCTCTTTGAGTGTAAAGATGATGATAATAATAGTGTATTAAAGGATTCTCATCAACATTACTACTAATACTAACACAAGGTAATAAGACCAAATCCAAATAAATAAATAGTGTGTGACGTTTCGGTAACAGCGTTGTTACCATCCTCAGACAAAAGTACTGAATGAGCAAATACTCTTTCTGTTACTAATAATAACAAAACTATCTCTTTTGATCTCTTATTTTTACAATTAAAATAATTCTTTTTTTTGCTTATCCCTAGTACACGTGGTGGTACAGGCCATGATAATCATGGTGGGTAGTTAGCGACTGCTTTTTTTCTGTAAACGCACCACATGTCTACACATGTGAAAAGCAGTTCTACTTTGCACTTACAAATGTGCCAGAGCCCCGTTTGGTTACTTGCACTCGCTGGTGGGGTTGGACTTTTGCAAGAATCGGAGGCCATTGGAGCTTTTTTTTTTTTTTAAACAGAAAAAAGTGTCCAATGTGGGAATCGAACCCGGGTCGTAGTGGTCGAAAACCAAAGGGTTTAGCCAGCCTCCACTGACCCCCATTAAAAAAAAATGAATTGAAAGAAATATTTTTTTAGAAAAACATTTATATTCGGAAAGACACCCAATAAGATCATTCAGCTAGATTGAAAATAACTGAGCAAAAAAAAAAAAAGATGAGCATCAAATATGATGCAACAATACTCATTTGCACGATTGCTTGACTTTGAAGAATTAATTTTTTTTTTCAAAATAATAGTAAAAAGTAGAACATTTCTCTTAAAAAAAGTCTACCTTAAAAATACAAATACCTTTGGTCTTTTGCAAATAACTTTAGTGAAACGAAGAAAGAAAACTTATATTTGGCGTACCTTTTGCACCATTGAAAATTTGAATATTTAATCAAAAGAAATAAACACAAAATATTAAATTAAATGAATGCAATAAAGAAGAAAATAATGCAAATTATATATACTCAAAACAACTATGATGATAACAACTTGTGAATTACAGAAGTAAACAATATTCACAGAATTTTTCATGCTGATATATTACAGGTCTCTCCTGGAGGTTGTCTCTTATTGGAGGTTGGGTGATATGCAAATGAGTCATATTTGATTGATTGTTACAATGATAGTGTTACACATTATATGGGTCACCACTCTCAAGTGTGAGGTTATGTGTGAGTGACCTAATGAGATATCATTTTATCTTTCTCTATACATCACAAAAACTTGTTCATTTTTTTGGAAAATCTCTGACAATTCAAGTTCACATGTTTCTCAAAACTTTCTTTTCTATCTTGGATACCTGGTAGACAATCATCTTTAGTTATAAAACACAGTAAAACCTTCTCCATGAGAGAACACTGTATCTAGAGGACACCTCTACAAAAATACCATTTATACCACAAGGTAATAAGACCAAATCCAAATAAATAAATAGTGTGTATGGTAATGAAATGGCAGATGAATTGGCAAAAGAAGCCAGAAAGCTGAGCCAAAGGAAAGAACAAATGTCAGTATTTGACACTGTTGCTTTGGCAAAATACAAGATAATCAAACAAAAAATAAGAAAAGATCAAATATGTGAAATAAACTCTTGAGAGAAAACTGACAAAAACTATAACAAGACTTAGAACAAAACACTATAAAGGAATGGCAATACATCCAGATGGCACAAGAACCTATAGGACATGTAACAACTGTCCTGGCGAGGAACTAACACCTACTCACATATTCTCATGCCCAGCAATGGCCGCAGCCTTGCAGAAAATTGACTTAGACCCAGAGCAGCAGCTTTACACACCCAAGATAGTGGACATTGCTGCTGCTGTGATGGAGATGCATGGAGACATCTGAGGCTTTTTATTGGACACGACAACAACAACAACAACAAATAGTGTGTGACGTTTTGGTAACAACGCTGTTGCCAAAACGTCACACACAATTTATTTATTTAGATTTGGTCTTATTACCTTGTGTTTATAATCTACTAGACGGGTGACCTGGGCTTCGCCCCGGGATTGACCCGTGTGCATATCTACCCGAGTGGTATATATTTAGATTTTTTTCAATAATTATTTGTTATTAGCATTATCTATTTGTTTGCATCAGCATAATTTAATCTAATCTTTGATAGAGGGCGCTGTTCGTGAGCTAAGTAGAATAATTTGAATATATAGTTTTAATAATTGATTTATATATTTTTTAAAATAGCCTATCATCTTCCCCGTATTTTTTTACCTATGTATGGAAATTTTGGTTTGAATTAGTGTACTGCGAATTTGTATACCGGACATACAAACAAACATACAAGCATTCATTTTTATATATATAGATAAAAGATAGATAATCCAAATTGTGTCTTATCACCATTTATACCAATTACTGTAAAACCCCTCTATAGTGAACCTCAATGGGACTGAACCTGTGGTTCACTATAAGCCATGGTTCATTATAGCCAAAGTTCACTATATTATAAAATTTTAAAAATATGTGGATTATTTCAGGTTTGTTATAAGAGATGTTCTCTATATCCCAGGTTTATTTTGAGCAGGGTTTTACTGTACTTGCTCTCCGGTAAAAAGACACCTCTCAACAAAATGACAATTTTTACATATTAACAACTTTCCAGTAAGAGGATACCTCTCTCTATAGAACACTTTGGTTCTGCAACTAGGTGTTTTCATCTACAAAGAGGTTGGCTACTGTATATTGCCAATATCTTTTTTTACTTTTTCACTTTTCCTTTGCTTTTTTTTTTTTTAACCATAAGTGAATTCTTTGAGTAATTGAACTTGTGGGCCTAAAAAAATATAAATCAAAATAGGTTATAATGGCCTCCCATTTTTCATGTTCATTTCTGACCAATCAGGATATCACTATTCCTGATATACAGTTAAACCTGTCTATAGCGCCCTCCTCTAAATAGCACCTCCCTCTCTATAGCGCCTGATTTTAAATACGTAGTACGATGTGATTTACATTTAAAGTTACCTGTCTATAGCATCCCCTCTTGGGACTCACCAAAAGAGAGGGGATGTTATAGACAGATTTAACTGTATTATAAAAAAGATTTTCTGCTGATTTTGGTTGAGGTTGGTATACATAAGAATTTAAATTGTAGATATTGCAATGTAGTTGTAGGAACAGAATAATAAAAATAGTTAAGAAATAGCTTCAATTGAGCTTATGGAATATAAAATACATAATTAAGGAAGAAATACCTGATTTAAGGCGCGTAAAGAAGAAAATAAAATATTAAATATTTACATAATTTACAAAAGGTTTGAGCCAGCCAACGAGAAACAACAACAATAGGTTATATAAAGGGAAGTCGTGACATCTGGTGGTCATCTTAACAGAATAGTTTAATTTATGAATTAAAATAAATAATATTTTTATATAACATATATATATGTGTGGAATGGTTGCGTATGTGTTGGTGTGGCTTGTGGAAAGGCCGCTGATAAAATTATAATTTAAATTAATTTATTGAAGCCCCGAAATATTTAGAGAGGAAAGAAGTAACAGCTGCTGTAAGAAAGCCTTGTTGTTCGAACGACGTGCATGCTAAGAGTCCCGGATGGCGCATGCGTAGTGGGGTGTTCTCCCAGCTTGTGCTTGCTGAGGCGTAGTGAGGCCACCACACTACTGCCCGTATGTGTAGTGAAGCTTTGTCCGCGCTCGCTGTGTGGTCGCCACATACGAATAATAAGTTACAATTCGGGAGAATTATAAAATTATAAGCGTACATAAAGTAACAAGACCTAACCATTGATTTGTATTTGTTCTTGTTACCTTATATTATGAAAAAGGCATCTCCTTATCGTGCAACTGAAAAGTTGCTGATGGCTTGCGCCATCTATCGGAATAAATATCAACTATTCTCGTTGATTTCTAATTATTTCAGAATTGGCCAAATACCCATTCTTGATTAATCAAGAAAAGCTTGGGATTTGCTTAATTGGGAAAAGCTTAATCAAGAATGGGTATTTGACCAATTCTGGAATAATTAGAAATCAACGAGAATAGTTGATATTTATTCCGATAGATGGCGCAAGCCATCAGCAACTTTCAGTTGCACGATAAGGAGATGCCTTTTTCATAATTTATGCACCTTATCCCAGTACAATATCACACTTGTACTATTTTTTCACTTTATTACCTTATGTTTTAGGGAGGGGGTCATTGGATGAGTGGTCTAAACTGTTGGTTTTTGACTGCTATGTCCCAGGATCGAATCCCGCACATTGGGCACTTTTTTCTAATTTAAATAAATGCTCTGATGGCTACCGATACTTGTAAAAGTCCAACCCCACCACCAAATACAAGTAACCAAATGTAGCTCTGGCACACTTGTAAATGCAAAAGTCAAACTGCTTTTCACATGTGTAGATATATGGTGCACTTGCAGTAAAAAGCAGTCGCTAATTACCCATCATGATTATCATGGCCTGTACCACTTGTATACTTGGGATAATAAAAACAAATTATAAAAAAAGCAGTAAGGCACACAATTTGAATTATAGATTATAAACACCAGGTTAATAAGACCAAATACAAATAAATTGTGTGTGAGGTTTTGGTAATGAAATTTCATACACTATTTATTTATTTGGATTTGGTCTGTTTTATACAAATGCTCTTTATTTGTCCGGATAAAACTATATAAGCAAAAGTCGTTTTAGGTAACAAGACTATCCCTATTCTCCTCCCGCTGGACTGGCACACACGCTCTATATTGTTGTGTGTCAACAAGCAACCGACCGGAAATGCACGTGGCGTTGCAAAATTATCTTAAATTTTGTTTATTTTATTTATTTATCAGAGAAACGACACCACAGAGATAACAGGCACAAGTTGTATTTGACCACGGACCACCGTTTTCGCGGAATGCTTACAAACACAACGTGCCAGTTATCGTCTGACCTTCGTGCTATTTTTATTATTTTTGTTTTTCTTTTTATCCTTGTGCCGGCGAACGAACGATGTCTTGTACCAGATCAAACCCTCCCAACGGCTATACCGCAGAGAATCGGACCTCAACAACCCTCCAGAACCGGACCACAAGCCCAGCCCTGGAACGGGCCATGGTGACCATAGCCCACCAGGACAATGTACTGCAACCTACCAATAAATTGAGTTTTATATCCCCACTTCAGCCTCATCACATGGTGGAGAGCAGTGTCGGCCCAGCACCTCAAGCAGCGAACATAAATATCGGCTACGGAGAGACGCCGTGTTTCAACCCGGAGGAGGAAGACATCGAGGACCACGTGGAGGAATTCAAGACGTGGCTGACGGCGAGCAAGGTACCGAAGGGAGACTGGACAAAGGCCCTAGTACGTCGGCTTCCACTTGACGGCCGCGAATTCATCAAGTGCAGGTTTGACCCTTCAGCCGCACTTGAAGACGTCCTGGAAGCGCTGAGGCTTTGCTACCCAAGGAACGACGGCCGGGCACGTAGTAGGGGCAACGAATTAAAGAAAATGAGACGGCCCCAGTCCACGGAAGATACGGGGAAATACCTGATGAACCTGATTACGGCCCACGCGACGGCAGGTGAGTTTTCGCCGTTTAATTCAAGCAAGGAGGCATTGTGGGCATTGGCTCCAAAAGACTGCCTACTACTGGCAGCCTCGTGGAGTACCACGCGGAACCCAGAAGAGGCCGACTTCCTACAGGCGGCGAAATTCCTCGACGAGACGAATAAATGGAACAAGGAACGGACGGAGGCAGGTACAACGACGAGTTGGGAAACAACTACGAGGACGGCGGAAGAGTGGGAACAAAAACAAGGACGAAATCCAAGGACCGAAACGCCAATGGAGAAAGCAAGAAGATTTATGCTACCGGACGGGACGCCAAGATGCTTCACTTGTTACCAGACGGGGCACAAACACTGGGATTGCCCGAAAAGGAGGCCACGTGGTAAGTACAATTTTGCCTCTAATCCTGTGGTGGAAGTTTCAAATAGTGTAGAGAGCGTACCACGTGTATTTTCCGAGGTTACTGGTAACACCAATCGCATAATCTTCAGGGTTAAAGGACAACCGGGGGTTAACGAGAAACAGACATTAAATAAGGTACCAATAGAAAAATCCACTTTAGAAATAGGGGGTACAGCAATGGAAAAATTCCGTTGGACAGGTATGACAAATTTCTGTTTAATCACGCATATCAATGAGACACGTGTAGGCAAACTGATTTT
>CP092863.1:124080052-124155053 GCA_030710605.1 Cordylochernes scorpioides | reverse complement strand
TTGTCAAGGGGAGTGCTAACTGTATATGTGTTGGGTCGGAAGACCATTCCATCCTTGTCAAGGGGAGTGCTAACTGTATATGTGTAGGGTCCGAAGACCATTCCATCCTTGTCAAGGGAAGTGCTAACTGTATATGTGTTGGGTCGGAAGACCATTCCATCCTTGTCAAGGGGAGTTCTAACTGTATATGTGTTGGGTCGGAAGACCATTCCATCCTTGTCAAGGGGAGTGCTAACTGTATATGTGTTGGGTCGGAAGACCATTCCATCCTTGTCAAGGGGAGTTCTAACTGTATATGTGTTGGGTCGGAAGACCATTCCATCCTTGTCAAGGGGAGTTCTAACTGTATATGTGTTGGGTCGGAGACCATTCCATCCTTGTCAAGGGGAGTGCTAACTGTATATGTGTTGGGTCCGAAGACCATTCCATCCTTGTCAAGGAAGTGCTAACTGTATATGTGTTGGGTCCGAAGACCATTCCATCCTTGTCAAGGGGAGTGCTAACTGTATATGTGTTGGGTCCGAAGACCATTCCATCCTTGTCAAGGGAAGTGCTAACTGTATATGTGTTGGGTCGAAGACCATTCCATCCTTGTCAAGGGGAGTGCTAACTGTATATGTGTTGGGTCCGAAGTCCATTCCATCCTTGTCAAGGGTAGTGCTAACTGTATATGTGTTGGGTACAAAGACCATTCCATCCTTGTCAAGGGAAGTGCTAACTGTATATGTGTTGGGTCCGAAGACCATTCCATCCTTGTCAAGGGAAGTGCTAACTGTATATGTGTTGGGTCCGAAGACCATTCCATCCTTGTCAAGGGGAGCGCTAACTGTATATGTGTTGGGTCCGAAGACCATTCCATCCTTGTCAAGGGGAGTGCTAACTGTATATGTGTTGGGTCGGAAGACCATTCCATCCTTGTCAAGGGGAGTGCTAACTGTATATGTGTTGGGTCCGAAGACCATTCCATCCTTGTCAAGGGGAGCGCTAACTGTATACCTGTTGGGTCCGAAGACCATTCCATCCTTGCCAAGGGAGTGCTAACTGTATACCTGTTGGGTACAAAGACCATTCCATCCTTGCCAAGGGGAGTGCTAACTGTATATGTGTTGGGTCCGAAGACCATTCCATCCTTGCCAAGGGGAGTGCTAACTGTATACCTGTTGGGTACAAAGACCATTCCATCCTTGCCAAGGGGAGTGCTAACTGTATACCTGTTGGGTACAAAGACCATTCCATCCTTGCCAAGGGGAGTGCTAACTGTATACCTGTTGGGTACAAAGACCATTCCATCCTTGCCAAGGGGAGTGCTAACTGTATATGTGTTGGGTCCGAAGACCATTCCATCCTTGTCAAGGGGAGTGCTAACTGTATATGTGTTGGGTCCGAAGACCATTCCATCCTTGTCAAGGGGAGTGCTAACTGTATATGTGTCCGAAGACCATTCCATCCTTGTCAAGGGGAGTGCTAACTGTATATGTGTCCGAAGACCATTCCATCCTTGTCAAGGGGAGAGCTAACTGTATATGTGTTGGGTCCGAAGACCATTCCATCCTTGTCAAGGGGAGGGCTAACTGTATATGTGTCCGAAGTCCATTCATGCTAAGCAGTTACAAGTTCAACCATGCGGTATACCATCTACCATGTTGTGAAGTAAGTACAGGAAGGTTTCTATGGTACCTTGCACATGGACGGAGTCATGAGCAAGCTCCCTAAGGATCTCAGCTCCTATGGGTAGCATGACTGCAGTGGCGGCCGTATTGGTGATCCACATGGAGAGAAAAGCCGTGGTCGCCATGAGACCTGTGGCCATCCTGGAACACAGAGGAATATACATTGTCATATAACCCAGATACTCTTTTGTACCTATATAGGCCTCAATACTATAATACCATATCTTATTACTTATATTAATGACCTGAAGAAAAACCTTTTTGGCTTGAAAGATCATATAGTGCTATCATTAATTTAAGAAAAACGGATTGTTAAGTAAAAAATAAAAAAAAGGTATCTTCTTATCGGGCAACTGAAAGTTACTGATGGCTTGCGCCATCTATCGGAATAAATACAAAATATTCGTTGATTTTTAATTATTACAAGAATAAAATAAAATAAAAAATACTCTTTCTTGATTAATCAAGAAAAGCTAACCACGTACGCGTTTCGGGCTGTTGGCCCTCATCAGCGTGGTGTAACGTGGATTGTTAAGGTTCTAAAATTAGTGTTTTAAGTAATAGAGCGTGGATGTACATGTTGTAGGTATCACCACTAAGGACTCACCATTCGAAACTGCTCCCTATGGACACCAGAACTTTGAGGGCTATACGTCTATGAGCTTGGAGTGTTCCATGGCGATAGCGAAGATCAAGCTGGTGAAGAACATCATCACTGTGTCCTGTGTAACACACAAATAGGAAATTCCGGAGATATGTAAAGACAAAGAGATATAGTAAGAAAGCTTTCCGCATTTTAATAAACACGTTACAATTAATCGTTTTTACTTTTAGAATCATTTAATCCACGAATTAAGTCTCCATGACATATATAATATACAGTTAAACCTGTCTATAGCGCTCTCTCTAAACAGCGCCTCCCTCTCTATAGCGCCCGATTTTAAATACGTAGTACGATGCGATTTACATTAAAAGTGACCTGTCTATAACACCCTATTTTGGTGAGTCCCAAGAGGGGACGCTATAGACAGTTTAACTGTATATATATTATATATATATAATATATATATATATATATATATATAATATAACAATAAAAACTTTTAGAACTAACTTCCCCTTTGCCGATCCCAAGCCCGGAATACAAAGGAAGGGGGGAACAGTAACAAGCTTGCTAAAAAACACATGGTCTCAGCTGATAGTACCCTGTAAGGGCTCCAGGTATACAGGATGTACTCCATGTTAGGAGTGGCTTTACATGGCGTAACAATAGCAACTAATCGTTGGTTTTCTAAAAATCTTTTATTATATATATTTTTTATTCCAGAAATATTGGTTAAAATAAACTTTTTTTATTAATCAATGTTCAACAGCCTGAAACGTGTACATGGGTTGACTTTTTTTTATTGATTTAGAAAGGGTATTTTCCAAAATTCTCTCTGGTAAATAAATAAAAAGGTAACTATATTAGTTGATGTTTATTCCGATAGGTGGCGCAAGCCATCAGGAACTTTCAGTTTCACATTCAGATGATGTTTTTTTTCTAAAGTTATCAACTTGATCTCATTACATATTTATTGATTTCATTTTATTGCTATCAGTATATATTTTTCTTTTGCTTTTTTTTCTATCTTTCTTTTGTTTGTCTTTTTCCATTGGGCGCCAGTATCCTTAGCGGGACATCACGCTTTGTTGTTATAATAGAATAAAAGCGGAATATCATTACGATTTCACTTTTTTACTGTTGGCTTTTTAATTATCCTTGATACACAGTAAAATCTTGTGTGTTGTATTAGTATTACAGCCTATTGAAAAACGTTATCTAAAAGCTTGAAGCTTTTCATTAAAGAAACTCGTTGCTTTTATCCCTATGGTCTCTTATTAACAGTGAAATGTGTGGGAAGAGTTACTTACCTTCATGTAGTACGGAGTGACTTGAGCGGTGGACATGATTCCCATGAGAGGAAACAGGGCTATGGGTAGAAGTGAGGTCACTGCCATAGGAACCACTTCTAAGATCCAGTAGGCAGCCATGAGGAGTAGGACATAGCCACATCTTGCTGCCTATGTACACAGTTCTTCATTTACATATCCTAAGCCTTTTATTATTGTTCATTGTTATACTCCTGCAGAAGGATGGTAATGACCGAAAGCTTGAAATTGCAATAAAAAATGAAAAGAAACATCTCTAAAAACCTGTTGCCTTATTTAATTAACTTATTCTATGAACAGACCATGATAATCATGATAGGTAGTTCGCGACTGATATTGTCACCAGTAGTCTCTCTGTCATATTGTCAATAAATGAACATAGCTGTACAGAATTGAGAGAATGTTGTCATTGTCCATAGAACCTGTAAACCAGTAACAAAAAAGAATGTGTAAATAAATCCTTTTCAAACAAAGGATCAGGTGAACATGGGGAAAGGGAGAAAAAAATTACTGTGTTGTTTTGTTGTTGTATGACGAATCCATACAGGGCAATGGGCCCTAATAAAAACCTTTTTGTTATTGTAACAAAAAAGAAAATAAGGATTGATAATCACAGAAAAGGGGAAATACCAAATTTTTACAAATGTCTCCACGCCGAACAAACAACTTTACTTTGAGCTTGTAAATTTCCGCTGTGGTCTGGTGTAGTTGGATCTTTGCCAGCACTTAGTCAAATCTTTCCTCCGAGGAAACAATTTTGGACTTTCCATATTACAATACATTAGAGTATCGTTTATGGAAATTGATATTCAAAACGCGATTTTTCCTTTTAGTTTTATTAATCAACTACACAAATACTCCGGCTTCGCCCGTGTTTTATCTGAATGAATATTTTCTCTAACGTAACACTTGTAAAGTTTTCCCAAAAGTTCGTGTTTTTCTTAAAGAGTTGCTTTTCTTATTACTTGGGGTTTTTTGCTTATCCCTAGTACACGTGGTACAGACCATGATAATCATGGTGGGTAGAAGTAGGCGACTGATTTTACTGTAAGTGCACCACATGTCTACACATGTGAAAATCAGTTCGACTTTTGCAGTTATAAATGTGCCAGAGCCGTTTGATTACTTGCACTCGCTGTTGGGGTTGGACTTTTGAAATAAGCGGGGGTCATTCGAGCATTTTTTTTTTATCAAAAAATTGCCCAATGCGGGAATCGAACCCGGGTCGTAGCGGTCGAAAACCAACGGTTTAGACCATCCTTCCACCTATCCCCTTATTACTTGGTGAATAATATTATTACGGGGAATACATAATAATACAATTACTTCATACATAATACAAAGCCAATATACATAACGACGAATAACATTGGTATTTCAAATTTTTGCACGTGTTTACGAACTTTTGGGATAACCTTGTCGTTACTGAGCCCAAGTGTCCTTTAGAGAGAGAGTTGTCCCCTTACCGAAGAGCTGCTAATTAGTAAAAAAAAGGTAATGTTGGCGATGAAAAATGTTCTTTGTAGAGAGGTGTCCTCTTAACAGATAACAATTAATTAGTAAAATATGTAATTCTACTGTCCTCAAATCTTATGTCCATTGTTTACTTCAATACCATTTCTAAGATTCCACCCTTCAGTGTAGCATATTGTAACAAATTATTTATTATTTTATTAGCAGAGTATTATTTTTTATGTTTATATTTTACTATACTCTGTAAACTTCCTATTTTGCTTATATTTTGTTTATCACTCATAGTTTGTTCTTGCCTGAAATAAATTGTTGTCTCATCCTGAAGTTTTTGTTTTCCCTAATTTTCCACGTGGCAATATATATGCAGAATGATCCAATACAGTATTAGATATCTAAGAAGCGGTCTGATAGATTAAATTGGCGAAACCGCTGGGAGGGTTCACCACTGATGAGCCAAGCCCTACCAATATTTTTCATCGCAGTAAGAACAGTAGAAAGTTTATTTTATTTATAAAAGATAAATTCGTGCATAATTGATATTTCTTATACACTCATGAGCAAAATTTAAGTAAATGGAAAATCTTTGATGTTTTCGGTCGTCTATTTTAATTTTTTTTAATGGAGACCTAAGCAATTTTGTTCACACTTGGTTATCTCGTATGTCTTCAATAAAGGTCACTGTAATATCTTTCAGAGTTATTGTCACAATCCCGATATACATGCTGAAAGGTACAACTTCCTTAAGTTTTGTCCATGAGTGTATATTGGTTATGTCGTGTGTCTTCAACAAAGGTCACTGTAATATCTTTCAGAGTTATTGTCTCAATCCCGATATACATGCTGAAAGGTACAACTTCCTTAAGTTTTGTCCATGAGTGTATATTGGTTATGTCGTGTGTCTTCAATAAAGGTCACTGTAATATCTTTCAGAGTTATTGTCTCAATCCCGATATACATGCTGAAAGGTACGACTTCCTTAAGTTTTGTCCATGAGTGTATATTGGTTATGTCGTGTGTCTTCAATAAAGGTCACTGTAATATCTTTCAGAGTTATTGTCTCAATCCCGATATCTACAAAAGGCCTATACAGTAGACACACTATAACTTCTACTATAAGTAGATAGTGACCTCTATCCACTAGACACCTCATCAGCACCAGTACACAGACTTCTCATGATGGTGCAATATTTCTAATAAACAGAGAAATCTAGATGGTTCACTGAGGGGAGAAGACAAGAAAGAGTGGGAGACAAAGACGTCATTTACACACAATGGTCGGCGGGATGAAAGTTGCATAGAAGATATACATTATATAATTTGGGGGGAAATTTAGGGCAGACGAGACAATGAACTATCGTCTGGGAGTTAATGACAGACATCACAAAGGAGGGGTTAACATGCAGACATTGATATTCAAGTTCAAGAAACACTCCTATGACATGTGGGGAAAGACTATACTAATAAAGTTGCATATGTGTAGGTTCAAAGCCTACTAAATAAAGTTGCATATATGTATGTTCAAAGCCTATACTAATAAAGTTGCATATGTGTATGTTCAAAGCCTACTAAATAAAGTTGCATATATGTATGTTCAAAGCCTACTAAATAAATTTGCATATGTGTATGTTCAAAGCCTACTAAATAAAGTTGCATAGTGTATGTTCAAAACCTACTAAATAAAGTTGCATATATGTATGTTCAAAGCCTATACTAATAAAGTTGCATATATGTATGTTCAAAGCCTATACTAATAAAGTTGCATATGTGTATGTTCAAAGCCTATACTAATAAAGTTGCATATGTTTATGTTCAAAGCCTACCAAATAAAGTTGGATATGTTTATGTTCAAAGCCTACTAAATAAAGTTGCATATGTTTATGTTCAAAGCCTACTAAATAAAGTTGCATATATGTATGTTCAAAGCCTACTAAATAAAGTTGCATATATATATGTCATAATATATACTCTTCCAGGAATAATAAAGCAAACCTACAGTCGACCCAGAGAGGACGGGCGGGTAAAGTCCGGTCACTTTAGACCTCAGCGACATTCAAAGAGGCGACTACTGGGGCCCGTTACTTGGAATCTGGACTATTAGGACAGTTGGGGATTGTGGGCGCATCGAACGGCCGCCCGGCTGTGCTGGGCCCGTCTCTCTCTTCTGGTCGTCTGGGCTTCCCTTCCAACTTGTGGTGTGATTATTTCTCTTCCCACCTATTATTATATTATATTGCCAAATATATATATGTAAAAACTATGCTAAATAAAGTCTACACTAAATAAAGTTGCATATGTATATGTGTAAAGCCTATACTCAATAAAGATGGTAATGGTAGATTAGCGCGCCATCTGTTATAAGAAATTGTAACTATTTTTGACGCGTATATTTCTTTTTAAAAATAAAATAATTTTCTACCGCCCTTACTGCAATGATAAAAATAATGGGAGGACCTGGTTCACACATAAGTGATGAACCCTCACTGCGGTTTCGACAGTGTGTGTGTATGCATATGTACATGTATATAGTAAATAAAGTTGCATATGAAGTTCTATAGTGAGCAAATAATACCTATTTCTCATGTGGCAGTTACAGTAGAGTCAGTCTCCCGTGAGAGACCATAGCCTATAAACATGGCTAAACCGGTCTCTTCTGGAGGTGGTGGTCTCTTATTGGAGGTTGGGTTATACAGTAGAGTCTCCCATGAGAGACCAAAGCCTAAAACATGGATAAATAGTCTCTCCTAGAGGTGTCTTATAGGAGGTTGGGTTATACAGTAAAGGCCTCCACGAGAGACTAAAGCCTAAAAAATGGATATATAGGTCTTTTCTGGAGGTGGTCTCATTAGAGGTTGGGTTTACCTTAGAGTCTCCCATGAAAGACCACACCCTATAATCCTGGTCTCTCCTAAAGGTAATGGTGTCTTATCAGAGGTTGTCGTGATTGCACAAGTAATTGGAAGTATTTTAACCCTAACAGAGTCTCTGATGGGAAACCAAAAATACCCAATGCGCCGGATTCGATCCCAGGTCGTGTCTGTCGGAAATTGACGGTTTCCACCACTCCTTCACCAAACTCCATCTTGACAAACTGTTATTTACAGTAACGTCTAGAAAAATAAAACTTCTCTTTCATTCCAAGTTTCCTCAATTCCAAAATAACTTTATTAGGTACCGCTCAAAAAGAGCAACCTAGCTTAAGTTATTTCCTTACAACTCTGAACACTCGGATTTTCCTGGAAAGTCTCTTAAAGATTTCTTGAAAAAAGCCATGGTCCACCTGTGCTGTGTGAGCAGAAGAGCTTAAATTGACTTGTTCCATTATATGTATGTTCCATATGTAAATACCTGTTTTTTTCCTCTTTTCGATCTCCACTTCTTCCATCCATATTTCCAATTTTTTTTTTCCAAATCCATATTCATATTTTCCATAGGATAATTCAAATAATAATCTGTATATATCTATCATGTGTATATAATCTTTCTCCATTTTTACCCCTTTGTATATTTCCCACTTTCATGGGTTTCTCCGTCTTGTAACCCCAAGGAGAATCCTCTGTAAGACCTGTGTGTCTTAATAGAGGTTTTTGTGTGTGTGCTTATGTTATTTAGAATGAAAAATTTGGATTTAAATCTTGGAGCTAAGTCGGCTTACTACTGAGTAGTGCTCCCAGTCTTAATGACATTCTACTTCACCCAGTCATGATGGTTGTCAAGCTTTATAAACTTGATACCCTAATATGAATGATTGAGGAGATAAGTAAGAAAGAAGAAGACAATGAAAAATATAAGAACAGGTTCTTTCTATATAAAAAAAAGAGTTCAATACGGGATTCGATGCCAGTTCATGGTTGTCCGACGGTTTATAGGTTTATACCGTCGACCTCCAAGTTTCCTAATAACTAGACAGATATCTGTCAGCCATTTTTTACCAGCAGAAAACAAGAGGTTCCACGTGTTGCTACAGAACATAAACAATGATGGTGTTGCTAGATAGTTCTGAAACCTGGTGTCATGACTAGAAACAGTGGATCTATAATTATCTACCTCGACTTTTCGTCTGCTCGGGATAAAGTCCCACATGTTTTTTTTTTTTTTTATGCTGAAAAAAACCTTTCCACGAAGACGTTGTTATATTCTCCATTAAAAGATAAGAGAAGCTGCTGTGATAAAAACAAATTGAAATATATATTTTTAAATTGCCTTCTCCTGTGATTCAAATTTGCTGATGGCTTGCGCCATCTATCGGAATAAATATAAACTAATCGATGCTTTTTTTAAATAAAAAGGTCACCTCTCCCGTCAAAATAGACATCAAAACTAGACGCCATCTATTTTGACGGGAGTGGCGACTTTTTATAGATCATTATCCTCCCGGGAAAAAATTCCCATCGTTGATCTTTTTTATTATTCCAGAATTGGTCAAATACTTTTTTTTTGATTAATCAAGAAAGGTTAACCACGTACGCGTTTCGGGCTGTTGGCCCTCATCAGTGTAGTGTATTTAAGGGCGTGAAACGCCAACCTATATGAGACGTCTTTTATTAATTTATCAACCTGATTTCAATACAATTTTCCCTTTTTTTGTACTATTTTTTATATAATGAAAATATGTAAATTTTCTACGAATAAAAACCCTATTTGCATAGTTTCACTATATAATCACTATAACATCAATATTTCGAAAGCTTGTTTTTTTTAACTGAATAAAGAAAAAACGTTACATAAATGATTCCTGAATTCTCTGCTCAGAGCATAACATATCAATTTAATCTGAAAAACCAATCCAGTTTATATAGACATAGGTTATTTGAAGTTAGGGTCGGTAGTCGAGTGGTCTAAACCGTCGATTTCAGACAATCACGACCCGGGTTCGAATCCCACATTGGGCACTTTTTTTCTTTAAAAAAAATATTCACGAATGGCCACCGATTATTACAAAAGTCCAACACATAACAGTGAGTGCAAGTAACCAAACGGGGCTCTGGTACTTGTAAGTGCAAAAGTCGCTTATTTCTATATGTTTAGACAGGGGTGTTTAGTGTCTATCAAGTCGAGTATGTTTTTGTTGTACCATATGGACAAATACACACACACAAAGCTTTATTAAGACCACCGGTCTTATACAGATTCACCACAGGAAGGAAGCATAGATAGAGCTCCTATACTCCAGGCAGCACAGAACCCAACAACAGCCTCCAGGGTCTTATACAGATTCACCACAGGAAGGAAGCATAGATAGAGCTCCTATACTCCAGACAGCACAGAACCCAACAACAACCTCCAGGGTCTTATACAGGTTCACCACAGGAAGGAAGCATAGATAGAGATCCTATACTCCAGGCAGCACAGAACCCAACAACAACCTCCAGGTTATACAGGTTCACCACAGAAAGGAACATAGATAGCTCCTATACTCCAGGCAGCACAAACCCACAGCAGCCTCCAGGGCTTAGAAAGTTTCAACCACAGGAAGGAAGCTTAGATAGAGCTCCTATACTCCAGCACACAGCACCCAACAACAACCTCCAGGTCCGACACATGTCCAATGGCCCAACGTTCCTTCGTACATACGTCATGGTTAACGTATCACTGAACAGACCAGTGTGGAATCAGCCGCAGTCTTAGTTTTCCTCGTCCAAATGGACCATGGCATTCGGCGATTCTATTAATCTCCTCCGAAATCATATGGACAAATATTCTTTAATTTGATCTGATATTTTGGTTCCTATAGTTTTCTCTGTATTTCTTGATACAAAATTTAGCACACCATCTTTCCATTTATGCCGTTTTAGCCAAATAAATTAAGCGCTTTCGCTTTTTGGGGCGATTCCCCCCAAGATAAGAGAGTGACCTCTTTATTCAAGAACTACGAACTACCCACCATGATGATCTTACCTGTATACGTGTACTATGGATAACAATAAAAAGTTTGTATATAGAATGCCTGTCATTACATGTCTCTATAAAAGCAGAATAATGGTACATCCGGCATCCTTTCATAAACTCTGACAGCTGTTTATACATCACGGAGGATATAAATAGAAAGTTACAAATGGGGACAAATGTTGTAATGATAATACATAAACACCTTTATAATGGTCAGTAAGTCGTGGTAACGGGTCATATATATCATGACATGAATATGTTGTAATCATAATATACCTGCCATAATAATGTGACAAAATAGGGCAACACGCCTCCTTATCAAGGCTTTTCTTTGATTTAAACTAAATCACGCGGGCATGTGATCCACTCACGCTATACAAGACCAAAGCGAGAAACCATTTAATAAAATATAAATAACTGTAAATACATGACTACTTGAAATTGTAACCATTATTCCTGTAGAAGGGCAGCTTGCGCCCGAAAGCTCGAATGATTTTCAAATAAAGAAACTTATCCTTTTTGAATCTATTCGTTATTATAATATATGACAATAGTTTATTTCCCATTCGCTTATGCAAATAATACACGTTACCACGTCTTACTGAAACTATGCACAAAGGTTTATAATACAAAGTTACATATGTACCTAGAATCCATTTCTCTCTTTAATAATGTACCAGAACAATGTGTTATGTTCATCTCCCTAGTAGAAAGAAATTTACTAGATGTGATGAAGCCACAACACCAGTTTTGATAAATTCAGGCAACAATCCAACAACCTGTATACCATGGTTTCTGGCTATGGCCCTCATCAGACAGGGACGGCTTCGATTTCATAACATCCAACGAAAGAGTTATATATGGCTACATGGTTGCATATGGTGTAAGATAAACATGTGAAGGATAGAATCCTACCAACAGGGATAATATTGGTTATATCTAGATATGGTTTTTGTGTTTGATAAAATTGAAGCTCCTATCTCAGCAAGAAAGCCAAGTGACACTCACTCCTCACTTTCTTACCGCTACTCTTTTTGTGTTGTTTTTCTTGCTTCCCTCTTTCTATTTCTTGTTTTCTTTTCTTTTTCTCTGTATATATCGTTATTTCCTCTGTCTCACTGCTTTGTTTCTTATGCATACCTCTGGAATCCTGTATAGGGTCAGTGACCCTAAATAAAGGCTTTTGTTGTTGTTGTAAAATTGAAGCTCCTTTACTTTTATTCTGAGTAAGCATTCAACCTGTTTGAGGACTCCACGAAAGCGACGGTTGCTTTGAAATTTCTCGAATTAAAATAAAGTCTTTTAACTTGACGAGAGGATGTTTCATTTCTTGAATATTTTAGAGAAAAGGTATTTCTGTATTCATTTAGATCCTATTATCCTTTATATAAACAGCCAAACTTGTATTAGTAATCATTTTCCACTATATCAGACATCAATTTGAATACACTCATGGACACAACTTAAGGAAGTTTGTACCTTTCAGCATGTATATCGGATTGAGACAATAACTCTGAAAGATATTACAGTGACCTTTATTGAAGACACACGAGATAACCAATATACACTCATGGACAAAACTTAAGGAAGTTGTACATTTCAGCATGTATATCGGAATTGAGACAATAACTCTGAAAGATATTACAGTGACCTTTATTGAAGACACACGAGATAACCAATATACACTCATGGACACAACTTAAGGAAGTTGTACCTTTCAGCATGTATATCGGGATTGAGACAATAACTCTGAAAGATATTACAGTGACCTTTATTGAAGACACACGAGATAACCAATATACACTCATGGACAAAACTTAAGGAAGTTGTACATTTCAGCATGTATATCGGAATTGAGACAATAACTCTGAAAGATATTACAGTGACCTTTATTGAAGACACACGAGATAACCAATATACACTCATGGACAAAACTTAAGGAAGTTGTACCTTTCAGCATGTATATCGGAATTGAGACAATAACTCTGAAAGATATTACAGTGACCTTTATTGAAGACACACGAGATAACCAATATACACTCATGGACAAAACTTAAGGAAGTTGTACATTTCAGCATGTATATCGGAATTGAGACAATAACTCTGAAAGATATTACAGTGACCTTTATTGAAGACACACGAGATAACCAATATACACTCATGGACAAAACTTAAGGAAGTTGTACCTTTCAGCATGTATATCGGAATTGAGACAATAACTCTGAAAGATATTACAGTGACCTTTATTGAAGACACACGAGATAACCAATATACACTCATGGACAAAACTTAAGGAAGTTGTACCTTTCAGCATGTATATCGGAATTGAGACAATAACTCTGAAAGATATTACAGTGACCTTTATTGAAGACACACACGAGATAACCAATATACACTCATGGACAAAACTTAAGGAAGTTGTACCTTTCAGCATGTATATCGGAATTGAGACAATAACTCTGAAAGATATTACAGTGACCTTTATTGAAGACACACGAGATAACCAATATACACTCATGGACAAAACTTAAGGAAGTTGTACCTTTCAGCATGTATATCGGAATTGAGACAATAACTCTGAAAGATATTACAGTGACCTTTATTGAAGACACACGAGATAACCAATATACACTCATGGACAAAACTTAAGGAAGTTGTACCTTTCAGCATGTATATCGGAATTGAGACAATAACTCTGAAAGATATTACAGTGACCTTTATTGAAGACACACGAGATAACCAATATACACTCATGGACAAAACTTAAGGAAGTTGTACTTTCAGCGTGTATATCGGGATTGAGACAATAACTCTGAAAGATATTACAGTGACCTTTATTGAAGACACACGAGATAACCAATATACAATCATGGACAAAACTTAAGGAAGTTGTATCTTTCAGCGTGTATATCGGGATTGAGACAATAACTCTGAAAGATATTACAGTGACCTTTATTGAAGACACACGAGATAACCAATATACACTCATGGACAAAACTTAAGGAAGTTGTACCTTTCAGCATGTATATCGGGATTCAGACAATAACTCTGAAAGATATTACAGTGACCTTTATTGAAGACACACAGATAACCAATATACACTCATGGACAAAACTTAAGGAAGTTGTACCTTTCAGCATGTATATCGGGATTGAGACAATAACTCTGAAAGATATTACAGTGACCTTTATTGAAGACACACGAGATAACCAATATACACTCATGGACAAAACTTAAGGAAGTTGTACCTTTCAGCGTGTATATCGGGATTGAGACAATAACTCTGAAATATATTACAGTGACCTTTATTGAAGACACACGAGATAACCAATATACACTCATGGACAAAACTTAAGGAAGTTGTACCTTTCAGCGTGTATATCGGGATTGAGACAATAACTCTGAAAGATATTACAGTGACCTTTATTGAAGACACACGAGATAACCAATATACACTCATGGACAAAACTTAAGGAAGTTGTACCTTTCAGCGTGTATATCGGGATTGAACAATAACTCTGAAATAACTCTCCTAGAGTGTCTCTATTGAGGTTGGGTTATACAGAGTCTCCCATGAGAGACCCTATAATCCTGGTCTCTCCTAAAGGTAATGGTGTCTTATCAGAGGTTGTCGTGATTGCACAAGTAATTGGAAGTATTTTAACCCAAACAGAGTCTCTGATGGGAAACCAAAAATACCCAATGCGCCGGATTCGATCCCAGGTCGTGTCTGTCGGAAATTGACGGTTTCCACCACCTCCTTCACCAAACTCCATCTTGACAAACTGTTTTTTACCGAAACGTCTAGAAAAATAAAACTTCTCTTTCATTCCAAGTTTCCTCAATTCCAAAATAACTTTATTAGGTACCGCTCAAAAAGAGCAACCTCAGCTTAAGTTATTTCCTTACAACTCTGAACACTCGGATTTTCCTGGAAAGTCTCTTAAAGATTTCTTGAAAAAAGCCATGGTCCACCTGTGCTGTGTGAGCAGAAGAGCTTAAATTGACTTGTTCCATTATATGTATGTTCCATATGTAAATACCTGTTTTTTTCCTCTTTTCGCTCTCCACTTCTTCCATCCATATTTCCAATTTTTTTTTCCAAATCCATATTCATATTTCCCATAGGATAATTCAAATAATAATCTGTATATATCTATCATGTGTATATAATCTTTCTCCATTTTTACCCCTTTGTATATTTCCCACTTTCATGGGTTTTTCTCCGTCTTGTAACCCCAAGGAGAATCCTCTGTAAGACCTGTGTGTCTTAATAGAGGTTTTTGTGTGTGTGCTTATGTTATTTAGAATGAAAAATTTGGATTTAAATCTTGGAGCTAAGTCGGCTTACTACTGAGTAGTGCTCCCAGTCTTAATGACATTCTACTTCACCCAGTCATGATGGTTGTCAAGCTTTATAAACTTGATACCCTAATATGATAATTGGAGATAAGTAAGAAAGAAGAAGACAATGAAAAATATAAGAACAGGTTCTTTCTATATAAAAAAAAAGAGTTCAATACGGGATTCGATGCCAGTTCATGGTTGTCCGACGGTTTATAGGTTTATACCGTCGACCTCCAAGTTTCCTAATAACTAGACAGATATCTGTCAGCCATTTTTTACCAGCAGAAAACAAGAGGTTCCACGTGTTGCTACAGAACATAAACAATGATGGTGTGCTAGATAGTTCTGAAACCTGGTGTCATGACTAGAAACAGTGGATCTATAATTATCTACCTCGACTTTTCGTCTGCTCGGGATAAAGTCCCACATGTTTTTTTTTTTTTTTTATGCTGAAAAAAACCTTTCCACGAAGACGTTGTTATATTCTCCATTAAAAGATAAGAGAAGCTGCTGTGATAAAAACAAATTGAAATATAATTTTTAAATTGCCTTCTCCTGTGATTCAAATTTGCTGATGGCTTGCGCCATCTATCGGAATAAATATAAACTAATCGATGCTTTTTTAAATAAAAAGGTCACTCTCCCGTCAAAATAGACATCAAAACTAGACGCCATCTATTTTGACGGGAGTGGCGACTTTTTTATAGATCATTATCCTCCCGGGAAAAAATTCTCATCGTTGATATTTTTTATTATTCCAGAATTGGTCAAATACTTTTTTTTTGATTAATCAAGAAAGGTTAACCACGTACGCGTTTCGGGCTGTTGGCCCTCATCAGTGTAGTGTATTTAAGGGCGTGAAAACGCCAACCTATATGAGACGTCTTTTATTAATTTATCAACCTGATTTCAATACAATTTTCCCTTTTTTGTACTATTTTTTATATAATGAAAATATGTAAATTTTCTACGAATAAAAACCCTATTTGCATAGTTTCACTATATAATCACTATAACATCAATATTTCGAAAGCTTGTTGTTTTTTAACTGAATAAAGAAAAAACGTTACATAAAATGATTCCTGAATTCTCTATTCAGAGCATAACATATCAATTTAATCTGAAAAACCAATCCAGTTTATATAGACATAGATGTTATTTGAAGTAAGGGTCGGTAGTCGAGTGGTCTAAACCGTCGATTGATAACAGACACGACCCGGGTTCGAATCCCGCATTAGTCACTTTTTTTCTTTAAAAAAAATATTCTCAAAATGGCCACCGATTATTAAAAAAGTCCAACACACAACAGTGAGTGCAAGTAACCAAATGGGGCTCTGGCACTTGTAAGTTTAAAAGTCGCTACTTTCTATATGTTTAGATATGTGTTGTTTAGTGTCTATCAAGTCGAGTATACTTTTGTTGTATCATATGAACAAATACACACACAAAGCTTTATTAAGACCACCGGTCTTATACAGATTCACCACAGGAAGAAAGGAATCATAGATGTAGCTCCTATACTCCAGGCAGCACAGAACCCAACAACAACCTCCATGGGTCTTATACAGATTCACCACAGGAAGGAAGCATAGATAGAGCTCCTATACTCCAGGCAGCACAGAACCCAACAACAGCCTCCAGAGTCTTATACAGATTCACGCCAGGAAGGAAGCATTAGATAGAGCTCCTATACTCCAGGCAGCACAGAACCCAACAACAGCCTCCAGAGTCTTATACAGATTCCACCGCAGGAAGGAAGCATAGATAGAGCTCCTATACTCCAGGCAGCACAGAACCCAACAACAACCTCCAGAGTCTTATACAGATTCACCGCAGGAAGGAAGCATAGATAGAGCTCCTATACTCCAGGCAGCACAGAACCCAACAACAGCCTCCAGAGTCTTATACAGATTCACCGCAGGAAGGAAGCATAGATAGAGCTCCTATACTCCAGGCAGCACAGAACCCAACAACAGCCTCCAGGGTCTTATACAGATTCACCACAGGAAGGAAGCATAGATAGAGCTCCTATACTCCAGACAGCACAGAACCCAACAACAGCCTCCAGGTTCTTATACAGATTCACCACAGGAAGGTAGCATAGATAGAGCTCCTATACTCCAGACAGCACAGAACCCAACAACAGCCTCCAGGTTCTTATACAGATTCACCACAGGAAGGTAGCATAGATAGAGCTCCTATACTCCAGGCAGCACAGAACCCAACAACAGCCTCCAGGGTCTTATACAGATTCACCACAGAAAGGAAGCATAGATGGAGCTCCTATACTCCAGACAGCACAGAACCCAAAAAACAGCCTCCAGGGTCTTATACTGAATCACCACAGGAAGTAAGCATAGATGAGCTCCTATACTCCAGGCATGCACAGACCCAACAACAGCCTCCAGGGTCTTATACAGATTCACCACAGGAAGGTAGCATAGATAGAGCTCCTATACTCCAGGGCAGCACAGAACCCAACAACAGCCTCCAGGGTCTATACAGATTCACCACAGGACGGTAGCATAGATAGAGCTCCTATACTCCAGGCAGCACAGAACCCCAACAACAGCCTCCAGGGTCTTATACAGATCACCACAGGAAGGTAGCATATATAGGAGCTCCTATACTCCAGGCAGCACAGAACCCAACAACAGCCTCCAGGTCCGACACATGTCCTATGCCACACGTTCCTTCGTGCATACGTCATGGTTTACGTATCACTGAACAGACCAGTGTGGAATCAGCCGCAGTCTTAGTTTTCCTCGTCCAAATGGACCATGGCATTCGGCGATTCTATTAATCTCCTCCGAAATCATATTGACAAATATTCTTTAATTTGATCTGATATTTTGGTCACTATAGTTTTCTCTGTATTCTTGATACAGAAGGGTTTCTCCAGTACCTTCTTTCCATTCATGCCGTTAGCCCAATAAATTAAGCTCTTTCGCTTTTTGGGGCGATTCCCCCTTCCCCCAAGGATAAGAGAGTGTACCTCTTATTCCAAGAACTACGAACTACCCACCATGAGGATCATGACCTGTACTACGTGTACTATGGATAACAATAAAAAAGTTTGTATATAGAATGCCTGTCATTACATGGTCTCTAAAAAAAAAGGCAGAAGAATGGTACATCCGGCATCCTTTCATAAACTCTGACAGCTGTTTATACACACGGAGGATATAAATAGAAAGTTACAAATGGGGACAAATGTCTGTAATGATAATATCATAAACACCTTTATAAATGGTTTCAGTAAGGCGTGGTAACGTGTCATATAGAACTCATCTTTTGATTCTATGCGTATTACAATAATATATACCTGTCATAATATATATGACAATAATAGGGGCAACACGCCTCTCTTTATCAAGGCTTTTCTTTGATTTAAACTAAATCACGCGGGCATGTGATCCATTCACGCTATACAAGACCAAAGCGAGAAACCATTTATATAAAATATAAATAACTGTAAATACATGACTACTTGAAATTGTAACCATTATTCCTGTAGAAGGGCAGCTTGCGCCCGAAAGCTCGAATTGATTTTACAAATAAAGAAACTTATCCTTTTGGAATCTATTCGTTATATATAATATATGACAATAGTTTATTTCCCATTCGCTTTATGCAAATAATACACGTTACCACGTCTTACTGAAACTATGCACAAAGGTTTATAATAAAAGTTACATATGTACCTAGAATCCATTTCTCCCTTTAATAATGTACCAGAACGATGTGTTATGTTCATCTCCCTAGTAGAAAGAAATTTACTAGATGTGATGAAGCCACAACACCAGTTTTGATAAATTCAGGCAACAATCAACAAACCTGTATACCATGGTTTATGGCTATGACCCTCATCAGTACAGGGACGGCTTCGATTTCATAACATCCTACGAAAGGGATTATATATGGCTACATGGTTGCATATGGTGTAAGATAAACATGTGAAGGATAGGTTCCTACCAACTGGGACAATTTGGTATCTCTAGATATGGTTTTTTGTGTTTGATAAATTTGAAGCTCCTTTACTTTTATTCTGAGGCTAGCATTTACACCTGTTTGAGGACCTCCACGAAAGCGACGGTTTGCTTTGAAATTTCTCGAATTAAAAATAATGTCTTTTAACTTGACGGAAGAATGTTTGATTTCTTGAATAATTTTAGAGATAAAGGTATTTCTGTATTCATTTAGATCCTATTATCCTTTATATAAACAGCCAAACTTGTATTAGTAATCATTTTCCACTATATCAGACATCAATTTGAATACACTCATGGACACAACTTAAGGAAGTTGTACCTTTCAGCATGTATATCGGGATTGAGACAATAACACTGTAAGATATTACAGTGACCCTTATTGAAGACACACGAGATAACCAATATACACTCATGGACAAAACTAAGGAAGTTGTACTTTTTAACATGTATATCGGGATTTAGACAATAACGCTGAAATATATTAAAGTGACCTTTATTGAAGACACAAGATAACCAATCTACACTAATGGACAAAACTTAAAGAAGTTGTAACTTTCAGCATGTATATCGGGATTGAGACAATAACTCTGAAAGATATTACAGTGACCTTTATTGAAGACACACAAGATAACCAATCTACACTCATGGACAAAACTTAAGGAAGTTGTACCTTTCAGCATGTATATCGGGATTGAGACAATACCTCTGAAAGATATTACAGTGACCTTATTGAAGACACACGAGATAACCGATATACACTCATGGACAAAACTTAAGGAAGTTGTAACTTTCAGCATGTATATCGGGATTGAGACAATAACTCTGAAAGATATTACAGTGACCTTTATTGAAGACACACAAGATAACCAATCTACACTCATGGACAAAACTTAAGGAGTTGTACCTTTCAGCATGTATATCAGGATTGAGACAATAACTCTGAAAGATATTACAATGACCTTTATTGAAGACACACAAGATAACCAATCTACACTCATGGACAAAACTTAAGGAAGTTGTACCTTTCAGCATGTATATCGGGATTGAGACAATAACTCTGAAAGATATTACAGTGACCTTTATTGAAGACACACAAGATAACCAATCTACACTCATGGACAAAACTTAAGGAAGTTGTACCTTTCAGCATGTATATCGGATTGAGACAATAACTCTGAAAGATATTACAGTGACCTTTATTGAAGACACACAAGATAACCAATCTACACTCATGGACAAAACTTAAGGAAGTTGTACCTTTCAGCATGTATATCGGGATTGAGACAATAACTCTGAAAGATATTACAATGACCTTTATTGAAGACACACAAGATAACCAATCTACACTCATGGACAAAACTTAAGGAAGTTGTACCTTTCAGCATGTATATCGGGATTGAGACAATAACTCTGAAAGCTATTACAGTGACCTTCATTGAAGACACACGAGATAACCGATATACACTCATGGACAAAACTTAAGGAAGTTGTACCTTTCAGCATGTACGAGGTGTGTTCAAAAGGTTATCGCGAATTTTGAATTTTCGACGGTTACGTATATTCGAATTTCTATCTTTTTGTGGCTGTATGTTGGTACTCATGTCTCTCACTTATGCCGACAAGCTCGGCCATTTTGAATGTTCACTTAATTGTTGACAGCTGCTTTGCTTGCAGGTGTTTTGGATCGTCTTCGATTTTTACATATTAAAAAAAAAATGGATCAAAGAACCTGTATCAAATTTTGCGTGAAAAAACGAAATTAAGTGCGCGGATGCATTCCGAATGTTGACTGTGGCATACGGAGAAGCTACCTTGGACCGAAGCAACGTTTATCGGTGGAACAAAATGTTCTCAGAAGGCCGAGAAGATGTGAACGACGAAGAGCGTGCCGGACGCTCGAGCACTTCAACAACAGACGAAAAAATTAATGAAGTGGAGAAAATGATATTGGCCAATCGTCGAATCACCGTTAGAGAAGTTGCTGAGGACCTAAACATATCGATTGGCTCGTGCCATTCGATTTTTATCAATGATTTAGGCATGAGACGGGTCGCCGCGAAATTCGTACAAAAATTGTTCAATTGCGACCAAAAACAGCATCGCATGAACATTGCTAATGAGATGTTGGACTCTGTCCGCGACGACCCAAATTTGCTCCAGAGGGTCATAACTGGTGACGAAGCGTGGGTTTTATGGTTATGACGTGGAAACCAAAGCTCAATCATCTCAATGGAAACTGCCGCACGAACCAAGACCGAAAAAAGCGCGCCAAGTTCGGTCGAATGTGAAAGTTATGCTGAGAGTTTTCTTCGATTGCAGGGGCGTGGTGCATCATCAGTTTCTTGCCACAGGGGTGGAACGGTCAATAAGGAATATTACCTGCAAGTTATGCGCAATTTGTGCAAAGCAATCCGCCAGAAACGACCGGATTTGTGAAAGAACAAAAATTGGATTTTGCACCAAGATAACCCCTGCTCACACATCGTTGCTTGTGCACGACTTTTTGGCCAAAAACAACACACTAATGATGCCGCAGCCACCGTATTCCCCAGATCTGGCTCCCTGTGACTTTTTCTTGTTCTCTAAACTGAAGAGGCCCATGAAAGGACGACGTTACGCTACGCTTGACGAGATAAAGACGACAATCGAAGGAGGAGCTGAAAAAGATTTTAAAAATGATTTTTTTGAAGTGCTTCGAAGATTGGAAACCCCGTTGGCACAAGTGTATAATATATCATGGGGATTACTTTGAAGGAGACAAAATAAGTATTCATGAATAAATAAATAATATTTTGAAAAAAAAACACAAAAGTCGCGATACTCTTTGAACATACCTCGTATATCGGGATTGAGACAATAACTCTAAAAGATATTACAGTTACCTTTAATGAAGACACACAAGATAACCAATATACACACAGTGGACAAAACTTAAGGAAGTTGTACCTTTCAGCATGTATATCGGGATTCAGACAATAACTCTGAAAGATATTACAGTGACCTTTATTGAAGACACACGAGATAACCAATATACACTCATGGACAAAACTTAAGGAAGTTGTACCTTTCAGCATGTATATCGGGATTGAGACAATAACTCTGAAAGATATTACAGTGACCTTTATTGAAGACATACGAGATAACTAAGTGTGAACAGCCTCTGTCTCCTTCAATAAAATAGACGACCGTCGACATTAAAGACTTTCCAATTAAAAAGACTTCGGCCAGAAAAATAGCTTTTATTTTAAAGAACTATGAATACCGGCTCTATCTTCGAAATAAAGACTTTCCACGCCCCTTAAGTTTTACCAATGAGTGTCATTTTACTTGTTTGAATAAATCAAGTCTTCAAATCTTTTTGACTAACTTATATTTTGTCCTTGTAAAGTTATTTAAAGTATAAACTTGCATTAAATAAACACATTATTGACCCTAATTTCTTTAAAAAGGAGAAGCGCGTTTTGATATTGTCGTGTTTTTGGTTGCCTCAAATCTCAAACACCATACAAGATTAGCTTTTATTTTTGACAAATTCAACTCTCTTCAGCACACACTAACTCCATGTACAGTAGAACCTCCATGAGAGGACACTCGCGCTAGAAGACACCTCTCTACAGTAGAACAACCTCCATGAGAGGACACTCGCCGCTAGAAGACACCTCTCTACAGTAGAACAACCTCCATGAGAGGACACTCGCGCTAGAAGACAACCTCTCTACAGTAGAACAACCTCCATGAGAGGACACTCGCGCTAGAAGACACCTCTCTACAGTAGAACAACCTCCATGAGAGGACACTCGCGCTAGGAAGACACCTCTCTACAGTAGAACAACCCTCCATGAGAGACACTCGCGCTAGAAGACACCTCTCTACAGTAGAACAACCTCCATGAGAGGACACTCGCGCTAGAAGACACCTCTCTACAGTAGAACAACCTCATGAGAGGACACTCGCGCTAGAAGACACCTCTCTACAGTAGAACAACCTCCATGAGAGGACACTCGCGCTAGAAGACACCTCTCTACAGTAGAACAACCTCCATGAGAGGACACTCGCGCTAGAAGACACCTCTCTACAGTAGAACAACCTCCATGAGAGGATACTCGCGCTAGAAGACACCTCTCTACAGTAGAACAACCTCCATGAGAGGACACTCGCGCTAGAAGACACCTCTCTACAGTAGAACAACCTCCATGAGAGGACACTCGCGCTAGAAGACACCTCTCTACAGTAGAACAACCTCCATGAGAGGACACTCGCGCTAGAAGACACCTCTCTACAGTAGAACAACCTCCATGAGAGGATACTCGCGCTAGAAGACACCTCTCTACAGTAGAACAACCTCCATGAGAGGACACTCGCGCTAGAAGACACCTCTCTACAGTAGAACAACCTCCATGAGAGGATACTCGCGCTAGAAGACACCTCTCTACAGTAGAACAACCTCCATGAGAGGACACTCGCGCTAGAAGACACCTCTCTACAGTAGAACAACCTCCATGAGAGGACACTCGCGTTAGAAGACACCTCTCTACAGTAGAACAACCTCCATGAGAGGACACTCGCGCTAGAAGACGCCTCTCTACAGTAGAACCTCCATGAGAGGACACTCGCGCTAGAAGACACCTCTCTACAGTAGAACAACCTCCATGAGAGGACACTCGCGCTAGAAGACACCTCTCTACAGTAGAACAACCTCCATGAGAGGACACTCGCGCTAGAAGACGCCTCTCTACAGTAGAACCTCCATGAGAGGACACTCGCGTTAGAAGACACCTCTCTACAGTAGAACAACCTCCATGAGAGGACACTCGCGTTAGAAGACACCTCTCTACAGTAGAACAACCTCCATGAGAGGACACTCGCGCTAGAAGACGCCTCTCTACAGTAGAACCTCCATGAGAGGACACTCGCGCTAGAAGACACCTCTCTACAGTAGAACAACCTCCATGAGAGGACACTCGCGCTAGAAGACACCTCTCTACAGTAGAACAACCTCCATGAGAGGACACTCGCGCTAGAAGACGCCTCTCTACAGTAGAACCTCCATGAGAGGACACTCGCGCTAGAAGACACCTCTCTACAGTAGAACAACCTCCATGAGAGGACACTCGCGCTAGAAGACACCTCTCTACAGTAGAACAACCTCCATGAGAGGACACTCGCGCTAGAAGACACCTCTCTACAGTAGAACAACCTCCATGAGAGGACACTCGCGCTAGAAGACGCCTCTCTACAGTAGAACCTCCATGAGAGGACACTCGCGCTAGAAGACACCTCTCTACAGTAGAACAACCTCCATGAGAGGACACTCGCGCTAGAAGACACCTCTCTACAGTAGAACAACCTCCATGAGAGGACACTCGCGCTAGAAGACACCTCTCTACAGTAGAACAACCTCCATGAGAGGACACTCGCGCTAGAAGACACCTCTCTACAGTAGAACAACCTCCATGAGAGGACACTCGCGCTAGAAGACACCTCTCTACAGTAGAACAACCTCCATGAGAGGACACTCGCGCTAGGAAGACACCTCTCTACAGTAGAACAACCTCCATGAGAAGGACACTCGCGCTAGAAGACGCCTCTCTACAGTAGAAAACCTCCATGAGAGGACACTCGCGCTAGAAGACACCTCTCTACAGTAGAACAACCTCCATGAGAGGACACTCGCGCTAGAAGACACCTCTCTACAGTAGAACAACCTCCATGAGAGGATACTCGCGCTAGAAGACACCTCTCTACAGTAGAACAACCTCCATGAGAGGACACTCGCGCTAGAAGACACCTCTCTACATTAGAACAACTCCTGAGAGGACACTCGCGCTAGAAGACACCTCTCTACAGTAGAACAACCTCCATGAGAGGATACTCGCGCTAGAAGACGCCTCTCTACAGTAGAAAACCTCCATGAGAGGACACTCGCGCTAGAAGACACCTCTCTACAGTAGAACAACCTCCATGAGAGGACACTCGCGCTAGAAGACACCTCTCTACAGTAGAACAACCCTCCATGAGAGGACACTCGCGCTAGAAGACACCTCTCTACAGTAGAACAACCTCCATGAGAGGACACTCGCGCTAGAAGACACCTCTCTACAGTAGAACAACCTCCATGAGAGGACACTCGCGCTAGAAGACACCTCTCTACAGTAGAACAACCTCCATGAGAGGACACTCGCGCTAGAAGACACCTCTCTACAGTAGAACAACCTCCAAGAGAGGACACTCGCGTTAGAAGACACCTCTCTACAGTAGAACAACCTCCATGAGAGGACACTCGCGCTAGAAGACACCTCTCTACAGTAGAACAACCTCCATGAGAGGACACTCGCGTTAGAAGACACCTCTCTACAGTAGAACAACCTCCATGAGAGGACACTCGCGCTAGAAGACACCTCTCTACAGTAGAACAACCTCCATGAGAGGACACTCGCGCTAGAAGACACCTCTCTACAGTAGAACAACCTCCATGAGAGGACACTCGCGTTAGAAGACACCTCTCTACAGTAGAACAACCTCCATGAGAGGACACTCGCGCTAGAAGACACCTCTCTACAGTAGAACAACCTCCATGAGAGGACACTCGCGCTAGAAGACACCTCTCTACAGTAGAACAACCTCCATGAGAGGACACTCGCGTTAGAAGACACCTCTCTACAGTAGAACAACCTCCATGAGAGGACACTCGCGCTAGAAGACACCTCTCTACAGTAGAACAACCTCCATGAGAGGATACTCGCGCTAGAAGACACCTCTCTACAGTAGAACAACCTCCATGAGAGGACACTCGCGCTAGAAGACACCTCTCTACATTAGAACAACCTCCTGAGAGGACACTCGCGCTAGAAGACACCTCTCTACAGTAGAACAACCTCCATGAGAGGATACTCGCGCTAGAAGACGCCTCTCTACAGTAGAAAACCTCCATGAGAGGACACTCGCGCTAGAAGACACCTCTCTACAGTAGAACAACCTCCATGAGAGGACACTCGCGCTAGAAGACACCTCTCTACAGTAGAACAACCTCCATGAGAGGACACTCGCGCTAGAAGACACCTCTCTACAGTAGAACAACCTCCATGAGAGGACACTCGCGCTAGAAGACACCTCTCTACAGTAGAACAACCTCCATGAGAGGACACTCGCGCTAGAAGACACCTCTCTACAGTAGAACAACCTCCATGAGAGGACACTCGCGCTAGAAGACACCTCTCTACAGTAGAACAACCTCCATGAGAGGACACTCGCGCTAGAAGACACCTCTCTACAGTAGAACAACCTCCATGAGAGGACACTCGCGCTAGAAGACACCTCTCTACAGTAGAACAACCTCCATGAGAGGACACTCGCGCTAGAAGACACCTCTCTACAGTAGAACAACCTCAAGAGAGGACACTCGCGTTAGAAGACACCTCTCTACAGTAGAACAACCTCCATGAGAGGACACTCGCGCTAGAAGACACCTCTCCTACAGTAGAACAACCTCCATGAGAGGACACTCGCGTTAGAAGACACCTCTCTACAGTTAGAACAACCTCCATGAGAGGACACTCGCGCTAGAAGACACCTCTCTACAGTAGAACAACCTCCATGAGAGGACACTCGCGCTAGAAGACACCTCTCTACAGTAGAACAACCTCCATGAGAGGACACTCGCGTTAGAAGACACCTCTCTACAGTAGAACAACCTCCATGAGAGGACACTCGCGCTAGAAGACACCTCTCTACAGTAGAACAACCTCCATGAGAGGACACTCGCGCTAGAAGACACCTCTCTACAGTAGAACAACCTCCATGAGAGGACACTCGCGCTAGAAGACACCTCTCTACAGTAGAACAACCTCCATGAGAGGACACTCGCGCTAGAAGACACCTCTCTACAGTTGAACAACCTCCATGAGAGGACACTCGCGTTAGAAGACACCTCTCTACAGTAGAACAACCTCCATGAGAGGACACTCGCGCTAGAAGACACCTCTCTACAGTAGAACAACCTCCATGAGAGGACACTCGCGCTAGAAGACACCTCTCTACAGTAGAACAACCTCCATGAGAGGACACTCGCGCTAGAAGACACCTCTCTACAGTAGAACAACCTCCATGAGAGGACACTCGCGCTAGAAGACACCTCTCTACAGTAGAACAACCTCCATGAGAGAACACTCGCGCTAGAAGACACCTCTCTACAGTAGAACAACCTCCATGAGAGGACACTCGCGCTAGAAGACACCTCTCTACAGTAGAACAACCTCCATGAGAGGACACTCGCGCTAGAAGACACCTCTCTACAGTAGAACAACCTCCATGAGAGGACACTCGCGCTAGAAGACACCTCTCTACATTAGAACAACCTCCTGAGAGGACACTCGCGCTAGAAGACACCTCTCTACAGTAGAACAACCTCCATGAGAGGACACTCGCGCTAGAAGACACCTCTCTACAGTAGAACAACCTCCATGAGAGGATACTCGCGCTAGAAGACACCTCTCTACATTAGAACAACCTCCTGAGAGGACACTCGCGCTAGAAGACACCTCTCTACAGTAGAACAACCTCCATGAGAGGATACTCGCGCTAGAAGACACACCTCTCTACAGTAGAACAACCTCATGAGAGGACACTCGCGCTAGAAGACCACCTCTCTACAGTAGAACAACCTCCATGAGAGGATACTCGCGCTAGAAGACACCTCTCTACAGTAGAACAATCCTCCATGAGAGGACACTCGCGCTAGAAGACACCTCTCTACATTAGAACAACCTCCTGAGAGGACACTCGCGCTAGAAGACACCTCTCTACAGTAGAACAACCTCCATGAGAGGATACTCGCGCTAGAAGACACCTCTCTACAGTAGAACAACTCCATGAGAGGACACTCGCGCTAGAAGACACCTCTCTACAGTAGAACAACCTCCATGAGAGGATACTCGCGCTAGAAGACACCTCTCTACAGTAGAACAACCTCCATGAGAGGACACTCGCGCTAGAAGACACCTCTCTACAGTAGAACAACCTCCATGAGAGGACACTCGCGCTAGAAGACACCTCTCTACAGTAGAACAACCTCCATGAGAGGACACTCGCGCTAGAAGACACCTCTCTACAGTAGAACAACCTCCATGAGAGGACACTCGCGCTAGAAGACACCTCTCTACAGTAGAACAACCTCCATGAGAGGACACTCGCGCTAGAAGACACCTCTCTACATTAGAACAACCTCCATGAGAGGATACTCGCGTTAGAAGACACCTCTCTACAGTAGAACAACCTCCATGAGAGGATACTCGCGCTAGAAGACACCTCTCTACAGTAGAACAACCTCCATGAGAGGATACTCGCGTTAGAAGACACCTCTCTACAGTAGAACAACCTCCATGAGAGGATACTCGCGCTAGAAGACACCTCTCTACAGTAGAACAACCTCCATGAGAGGACATTCGCGCTAGAAGAGGCCCCTCTATAAATGACAGTTTTTATTTGCAAAATTACCATTTTTAATATTTAGCAACTCTCCGATTAGAGGACACCTCTCCTTAAAGGACACTTTGGCTCTGCAATTAGGTGTTGTCTTTTACAGAGAGGTTCTACTGTATATATATATTGTATTTGCATAACTTTTATCTCATGCAACATATTTACATATTTACTGCATTTTCCCCCCTTCTTATAAAACTCGAGAACAAATCAACATATGGAATCTCTCTCACTACAGATATAAATAAAAAATAAAGGAAAATAGTATTTTTTTAAACGAAAAAGAGAAAGCTATGTATCATTATATAATAGCTAACCTATGGTATATGGGATACAATAAATCAATTATTGTAAAAATAAATGTCAATAATCAACTTACCTTGTCAGAAGACAATGCCAGAGGGGAGAGTAGGGCTGGAATGGCGATGGCAAGTAGAAATTTTACATATTTCCCGGCCAAACGACGTGCCCCATGGACCATCTTTGTTGAACAGGTGTCGTCTGCAACACACTTTTTCCTCAACCAACTCGTACCCTTTGTTGGAAATTTGCACAGTTCCGGGTAGGCTGCAATCATCTTCTGCGGGAAATTTTTTGGGGGATTTTTCCTGGTAAAATGGACTTTTTTATTTATTTAAAGTAAGCGGTTGATTTAGTGTAACATCATTACTGGAAGTAGTGCAATCTGTTTTGAATATATATTTTTTACTTATTTCAAATACATGTGATACAGGATATGATAATCATGGTGGGTAGTTAGCGACTGCTTTTACTATAAGTACACCACATGTCTACATATGTAGAAAGAAGTTCGAATTTTGCACTTACAAGTGTGCCAGAGCCCTGTTTGTTTACAAACACTCACTGATGGGATTGGACATTTGCGAGAATCGGAGACTTTTAAATTATTATATTGAATAAATGGATAACTATTGTGTATAAGATTATGATCGTTTTCTTTGTATGCAAATATCAGACGCATCTAAATTGTAGGTATTATGTAGATTTACTGTCTTTTTGTTGTTTTTTGTGTAATGTATGAAATATATGTAAAATAGATGGCGCAAGCCATCATCAACTTTCAGTTGCACGATAAGGAGATGCCTTTTTCTTAATTTATGCACCTTATCCCAGTACAATATCACATTTGTACTATTTTTTCACATTCTGTAGCGTTCTCACGCAATCCTGGCCTTAACTACCCGTTTCATGATTTTTTCAGGATGCCTTAATGACCAGTTTTTTTGGTCGTTGAGATACAGCTTGCACGACGCTGATGAGGGCCAACAGCCCGAAACGCGTCCGTGGTTAGATTTTCTTGATTAATCAAGAATGGGTATTTGGCCCAATTCTGGAATAATTAAAATCAACGAGAATAGTTGATATTTATTCCGATAGATGGCGCAAGCCATCAGCAACTTTCAGTTGCACGATAAGGAGATGCCTTTTTCTTAATATGTAAAATAGATATGTAAAATAGGTTAGGATAAAAGGAAAAAAATTGATTAATAAAAATCAGTGTGAAAGTGAGGCTGGTCTCGGGCGTCTTACTGAACCTCCAGCTTGAAATTGTCTCCACGTGGTCCCTCGATATCTGATTTTAAAGGCAACTCGTGCAGACAGTCCTTATCGCTCCAACAAATATTTTTGACTCTTATATACTGTATTATTTTCAAAATAAAATATTTTTCTACTGACCTTACTGCACAATGATAAATTAATGGGAGAGCCTAGCTTAATCAGTAGTGAACCTTACCAGCAGATTAAACTGGCGAAGCCACTGGGAGGGTTCACCACTGATGAGCCAGGCTCTCCCATTATTTTATCATTACAGTAAGGGAGGTAGAAAAATGTTTTATATTAAAAAGAAACATACGCGTCAAAAATACTTTACCTTTCTTATAACAGATGTGCGCTAATGGCATCATATTAATTAATGAATTAACTTTTTATGGATCAATAATATTTATTATAAATGTCAATGCAGTAAAATCTCTTTGTAATCAACATCTGTGGGGAAAGAAGTATTCCCACCCTCACCATTCACCCTTGAGGATAGGGGAATGGAGAGGCGTCTCTGCGTGTTTGCCTTACGTCGGAGTGCCACTGGCTGATGGCTGGTGAAGCTGTAAGCTGGCCATCAGCCCTTGGTTAGCTGGCGCGAGGCGCACGAGTCTTGAAACTCTTGGGTCTTCGTTCTGTGTGTGCGCCATTGGGAGCGTCCTTGCCGTGCGCGCCATGGAAAACCAAGGGGTGCACACAGTAGTAACACCCTCCCGCCTTCGCGTTGGTTCCTTGTGTAAACCTCAGAACCTCAGAGGTCCTTGATTCGTCGGCAGATTCAGGGAGTACTGTGAACAAAGGGGGGGGGGGGAGTCCTATTGGAGCATAGGACGGGTTTAACTAAGTCCGAACGGGAGGGCTCGGTCAGCAACCTTGCCATGAACTCTCCGAGACGCCTGTGGGTTTGATTGGTGGACCCCATGGAGCCAGACCATAATGGCGGGCGCGAGGGGCCAAACAATGGCCGCTCGGTGCATGGAGAATGCATCATTCCTTTGGTACGGTGGCCTAAGTAACGCAGCAGAGGGCATGCTTTCGCATGCCGGTTTATGGACCGAAAGGTCTGGGTGGCCATTGCTCCAAGGATGTAATCAACATCTAGCAGCAAAGTTACCCTTAAGGAAGAGATATCCTCTTACCAGAGAGTTGCTGAAGAGTAGACCAAAATGATTAATCAATCAAAAATACCCGTAATTAACTTTTTTATATACTTAAAGAGAAAATTATACCATCCAACGATGAGTTTATTTTAAGAGTATATTTAATATCTCTAGCTTTTGTGCTAGAAGGTCCTTCTTCAGATGAACTACACTCATGGGCAAAACTTCGATGTCGTTTATTTATTATTATTATCTTAAAGAAAACAGAGACAATTTTGTCCACACTTGGTTATCTCGTGTGTCTTCAATAAAGGTGTCACTGTAATATCTTTCAGAGTTATTGCCTGAATACCGATATGCATGCTAAAAGGTACAACTTTTTAAAGTTTTGTCCATGAGTGCATATTAAAATGAACTTAAAATAATTATAAATATTTATAAATTTAATTTTAATAATTCAATAATATTATAAAATAAATAATAAAAATAATAATAAATATAAAAATGCTTAACTAAAAGGGATTAATTTAATTCAAATATTTTATAAACATTTGGTACTCTCCAAAATATAATTATTTAATACACTTTTATATCTTGACAATCTTGATATTAATAAAAAGAACGAAACAGAAAAAAAATCTTGAGGGCCCTTTATAATCTTTTTTTTTTTTCAAATAAATAGAAGGTTTTTAATTTATTGAGATGTTTTTATTTCTTTTTATTTTTTATTTTTTGCTTTTTTTGTAGAGAAATGAATTTTTATACATAAAATAAGTACAGTGGTACCTCGACATACGAGCGCCCCAACATACGAGTTTTTCGAGATACGAGCCGACGAGCAAGTGATTTTTTGCTTTTAGTTACGAGCGAAATTCGAGATACGAGTTCGGTTCGGTAGTAACACGCAGTCGCGCCATCACGCGCACACCCAGGAACTGACGACTGAGGAGATACAAGAGTTACAGTCATAGCAGCATACTGAGGTTATGCAAGTAATTGGTTTTGAGGAGTCAGAGGAGGAGGTTATTTCTACAAGTGAGATAAAGGAGATCTTAGGAATGTGGGAGAGAGTTTCACAGTTCGTGGAAAAAAAAAACACCCAGAAAAAGTTGCAACAGGTCGTGCATCTGACCTTTTTAAAGACACTTGCCTAACTCATTTCCGGAACATTCTGAGAGGGAGGAAGAAACAAACCTCCTTGGACATGTTTTTTTTCTAAACGGCTTACAGGTGAAAGCGAGAAAAATGTAGCTAAAAAGGCAAAGACCAGTGAGGATATCTAATTTATTTCTTTACATTCTCTTTTTGTTTTTGTGCAATAAATATTTGATATTTATAAATACGTTTTTATTATTTAAAACCACGTAACAAAAATAACTGGGGTGACATTTGGAGGTTGGAACGGATTAATGGTAGTTCAATTGTTTTGTATGGGGAAATTTGCTTCGAGATACGAGTAATTCAAGATACGAGCAAGGTTGCGGAACGAATTAAACTCGTATGTCGAGGTACCACTGTGTAATGTGTTTTATATAAATAAATATTTATGAATGTATATAAATAAATATACGTTATACTTATTGGTATATAAATAACATACTTCCACAACTTACGTATTTATTGTTACGAAATTTATAATAATAAGGTTAATTAAAATAAATATAATTATGTATTGTTTGTTTTGATCTGGCAACACTGCGAAATCAGACGATGTGTGTACTGTGGCCTTTTTTCCGGTAAGCAACAACTATTTTAGCCTACATTTTAAAATATAATTTTAAATGTATTTAAATATATTATGAAAATACTGTATAAAACCATTTTTGAACATTTAAATATATTTATGTGTTCTTAAAATTATATTTTTAAAAACCTTATTAATTCATATATATAAAAGTTGTTTGTAATAATTATTTTGATATTTTTGGAGGATAATAAATACCCCTCGTGTGATATATTTCATCAAAATCTAATTGTTAAGTATACATATTTCATTGATAGAATTAATAAATAAAAAATATACATTTAAACAATTTGTTTATTTAAAATGAACTAAAAAAGGAAAAAATAAATATTTTAGCTTTAGCTGCCATTGAATAATTAGATTTATATGAATAAAAATAAAAGCGGCGGGAAATTACTCGCAAATCCCAACAGTTTCCGACTTCGTGCAACACATGGGATTAAAAACGAAATATAGAAATTGGTTTTTTCCCGGCCACTCTTAACATCCAGAAGTCAGAAAATTTGTACACTTGCATTGTTAATTGAACTGAGATAATGTTCAAAATCTCATACTTCTATGTGTTCTGGAAGCATATTAAAATTAAATATCAAAATTTGAAAGCCAATTTCGAAAATTGTCCTTACCCGAAATATGAAAATTTGTCAACTTGCATTGTCATCGGGTTCTAAGAAGTGTACCAAATTTCAGATTTCTATGTGGTCTGTAGGTATATTAAAATTTTATTACAAGATATATATGGACAGATATGAAAGCAAGTTAAATAAAAAGCTTTTAAAATGCAAATGACGTTTATAGGTTCCATAGATAAAATAAATATCTCCCCCTTTTTTTGTTTAGTAGGCTTATAAAATTAAAGGATTTAAAAGCACGAATGTTTCTTTTATACATAATACAAACTTCTACTGTCCTTACTGCAATGAAAAAATATATTGGGAGGGCTTGGCTCATCAGTGGTGAACCCTCCTAGCGGTTTCGCCAATTTAATCCACCAGACCGCTTCTCAGAGCTCTAATACTGTATTGGACGATTCTGCTTATATACGCAGCACTGAAGGATGGAATCTCAGAAATGGTTTTCAAGAAGACTATGGACATAAGCTTGTAGGCTTATAACTTACTGGAGAATGTATATTTATAGGTAATCAGACGAATACTAATAAACTATGGTTATAATATACTGTATTATATCAAAATAATATAGCTTTATATTTACATATTTCCCATATATATTTGTATACATTTTGTATATATATATATATATATATATATATATATATATATATATATATATATATATATATTCTAATTTATTTACCCTCTTTTTATATCCACTCACATTTTGTGTACACAATTTATCAATCAATAGCGCATTGCAATAAGTTTATTTATCGTAAAGATAGAAGCTGCCCCTGGCCGGATTCATAGTTCTTCAAATTAAAGATACTTCGGCCAGTAAATCTTTTGTCTCGACGTTTCGACAAAATTCTTTTGTCCTCGTCAGGAGCGAATAAATATTAAAACATTTCAGAGAATAATTTCTAACGCTTTGCCAAATGTTTTTAATTTTTGTTCGCTTCTGACGAAGACAAAATATTTTTGTCGAAACGTCGAGATAATAAAAAGATGTACTGACCGAAGTATCTTTTATTTGAAGAAGTTTATTTATATTAATTTTAAAAAATTCAGCTCTAAATCCATAGCTCAAATTATAAAGGAAGTCCATTTTAAATTAATTTAGAAACTTGTCGCAAATCTCCTTATTGATAAATTGTGCTTCTACTCTTGCAAATATTCAAATAATCTATTGTCGTTTTCTGTATCTCTCAGGAGAATCAGTATATAGGACTGAATGTCTTAATAAAGGTATTGATTGATACTCCTTTTCTGTATCTCTCAGGAGACACAAAATATTGATTTGGTGATTAATTGGTAGAAAAAATGGTTGAAAATGTTGAAAATTTCGGCCTGTCTGTATCAGTTACAAATGAATCGACAAAATACCTGACCATTAGAAGACATCTACATAAATATGGAACAGCATTGACCATTTCCTTGTGGACAGCTTAGAAAAAACAACTAATTCCATGTGAAGATTGCTAAAGACATTCCAAACAATTAAAATACCACGGAGGCTAATTGAGATATATTAAAAGCTTTTTTTGCAATCTCTCTTTAAAGAGAGAGTTCCACTTCCTCTATGCAAATTTAAAAATATATATATTGGATTGGTCTAGCTCATCAATGAAGAACCCTAACGTTTCGCCAGTTCCATTCTATAGCTTATTCCATTGTATTTATTGTTAAATTTTTGCTTGATGGGAAGTTAACGGAATTTTAAAATTACTATTATCCATAGTAGACGTGTGGTACAGGCCATTATAATCATGGTGGGTAGTAGTTGGCGACTGCTTTTACTGTAAATGCACCAAATGTCTACACATGTGAGAAGCAGTTCGAATTTTTAACTTAAAAATGTGCTAGAGTCTTGTTTAGTCACTTGCACTCACTTGTGGGGTTGGACTTTTTCAAGAATCGGAGACCATTGGGGCAATTTTTTAGTTCGAGAGGAAAAAAAAGTACCCAATGCGGGGTGCGATCCCAGGTCGTGGCTACCGGTTATATGTACGGTTTATCTTATTTTCGATATTATTTATAAATCCTTTTCATTATATACCTTTTTTATGCAAAACTATTTGCATATTTTTATAACAAATTTTCACCTAATTTGAAAAACTAAGAGAAAGAACACAAATCAATAACACGTTATCTACATTTAAGAAATGAAACCATTAAAGTTCGGATTTTTTAGATAAAACACAATTCCAACTGTTCTTAAATGCTATAAAAATATTGTAAATATATATAATTCTACTTTTCTATAAACGCGCTTATGTACATAGTGTGTAATATATCAGCGTGAAATATTCTGTGAAGATTTTTTGCTTTTGTAATTCACAAGTTGTTATCATCATAGTTGTTTCGAGTATATATAATTTGCATTATTTTCTTCTTTATTGCATTCATTTAATTTAATATTTTTGTGTTTATTTCTTTTGATTAAATATTCAAATATATATAAATAAATATAATAATAAATATATATAACAATAAAAGTTTTCTTTCTTCGTTTCACTAAAGTTATTGCATAGTGCGTTTGATTAAAATACCAGATTGACAATCCTTCATTGTCAGATATATGAGCAACAAAATCATCCAACACAGTATTAAAGCTCTAAAAAAAGCGATATGATAGATTAAACTGAGGAAACCGCTGGAAGGGTTCCCAACTGATGAGTTAGGCCTTCCCAATATTTTGTCATCCGTATTTAAATATGGGGAGATGTGTTTTACGTGAAAATAAAAATTCGTGCTCTAATGGTTTCGAACGCCATTTATTGGTTGGAAGTTTGTTTAAAAAACAGTTATATAAACCACAATATTTCTATATTTCCTGATGTTTCAATGACTTTCTGTCAACTCTACCTCTACCAGTTCTGTCAACTCTACCTCTACCAGTTCTGTCAACTCTACCAAGGGAAATCTCTGTGTCTACTAATCATACCCAGAGTAGAGTTGACTGGGAGTCACTGAAACTTCGAGTAGGAAATAAAGAAAGTAGGGTTCACCACTGATGAGCCGAGCCCTCACAATATATTTTTCATCGCAGTAAGGACAATAGAAGTTTGTTTTATTTATAAAATAACGATTCGTTAAAATTTTACACAAATAAATTTACTGGCAATGCGTTTCTTTTAAATATCATCAAATATTATCTCTACAGACCTAACTGCAATGATATAAGTTATTGCAGTAAGGTCTGCAGAGATAATATTTGATGATATTTAAAAGAAACACATTGCCAGTAAATTTATTTGTGTAAAATTTTAACGATAGATGGCAATTAAATTAAATTTAATATAAACATTCATGCTTAAATGATCCCATTTGTTATATATAGAAGGCGCGTTATTGCTTTATGTTAATTTATACCTAACTGGCCTTGTTCTTATTGTTTGTGGAAGAGTATTGCTCGATGCAAATATTTATATGTAATTCTACTGTCCTAAAAGCTTATGTCCATAGTTTTCTTAAATACCATTTCTAAGATTACACCCTTAAGTGTAACATATATAAACAGAATGATCCAATACAGTATTAGAGCTCTAAGAGAAGCGGTCTGGTGGATTAAATTGGCGAAATCGCTGGGAGGGTTCACCACTGATGAGCCAAGCCCTCCCAATATTATTTCATCGCAGTAAGGACAGTAGAAGTTTTTTTTTTTTTGTGTGTATAAAGTAAACATACGTGCTTAAATACTTCCATTTCCTATGCAAAGAAAGATTGGTTAAGATATAGCCGTATATTTATTTATTGGTTTAATTTCTTGAAAGAGAATTGTGATACCAAATGGGGTTTCCCAAGTATGGAAGGAGAGAAAAGTAAACAAGTTGACACAAAATGTAAACAATGCGTGACTCATCTATGTCAAGATTTTTTTTTTTTACAAATGAGGTCATTGCGCAGGTCTCCACGCATGCCGGAAGTGACGTGCTACTACGATGACGGCGTAGGTGGGAAACAATGAATGAAAAGGTAAATTCATTCATTAACGTTTTAACACAAAAAGCTGTTGTTTGTAAACATAGAGATCTGGTTTTTGGTAACTTTCACTTTTGGAGTTGGAATTCTGAAAATTTTTTAAAAATATTTTTCAAATTTGTTTATTTATTACAAAATTATGCACTCATGAACAAAACTTAAGGAAGTGGAAGGTATTTGATGTCGCCGGTCATCTATATATATTTTTTTTTTTGAAGGAGACAGAGGTTTTTCACACTTGGTTATCTCGTGTGTCTTCAATAAAGGTCACTGTAATATCTTTCAGAGTTATTGTCTCAATCCCGATATACATGCTGAAAGGTACAACTTCCTTAAGTTCTGTCCATGAGTGTATATTGGTTATCTCATGTGTCTTCAATAAAGGTCACTGTAATATCTTTCAGAGTTATTGTCTCAATCCCGATATACATGCTGAAAGGCACAACTTCCTTAAGTTTTGTCCATGAGTGTATATTGGTTATCTCGTGTGTCTTCAATAAAGGTCACTGTAATATCTTTCAGAGTTATTGTCTCAATCCCGATATACATGCTGAAAGGTACAACTTCTTTAAGTTTTGTCTCCATGAGTGTATATTGGTTATCTCGTATATCTTCAACAAAGGTCACTGTAATATCTTTCAGAGTTATTGTCTCAATCCCGATATACATGCTGAAAGGTACAACTTCTTTAAGTTTTGTCTCCATAAGTGTATATTGGTTATCTCGTATGTCTTCAATAAAGGTCACTGTAATATCTTTCAGAGTTATTGTCTCAATCCCGATATACATGCTGAAAGGTACAACTTCCTTAAGTTTCGTCCATGAGTGTATATTGGTTATCTCGTATGTCTTCAATAAAGGTCACTGTAATATATTTCAGAGTTATTTTCTCAATCCCGATATACATGCTGAAAGGTACAACTTCCTTAAGTTTTGTCTCCATGAGTGTATATTGGTTATCTCGTGTGTCTTCAATAAAGGTCACTGTAATATCTTTCAGAGTTATTGTCTCAATCCCGATATACATGCTGAAAGGTACAACTTCCTTAAGTTTTGTCAATGAGTGTATATTGGTTATCTCGTGTGTCTTCAATAAAGGTCACTGTAATATCTTTCAGAGTTATTGTCTCAATCCCGATATACATGCTGAAAGGTACAACTTCCTTAAGTTTTGTCCATGAGTGTATATTGGTTATCTCGTATGTCTTCAATAAATGTCACTGTAATATCTTTCAGAGTTATTGTCTCAATCCCGATATACATGCTGAAAGGTACAACTTCCTTAAGTTTTGTCCATGAGTGTATATTGGTTATCTCGTATGTCTTCAATAAATGTCACTGTAATATCTTTCAGAGTTATTGTCTCAATCCCGATATACATGCTGAAAGGTACAACTTCCTTAAGTTTTGTCCATGAGTGTATATTGGTTATCTCGTATGTCTTCAATAAATGTCACTGTAATATCTTTCAGAGTTATTGTCTCAATCCCGATATACATGGTAAAAGGTACAACTTCCATAAGTTTTGTCCATGAGTGTATTTACACATAGTTATATTATCCTGCTCTCCTTTTAAAACACAGATTCCTGTATATTAGACTCAGTTTTATAGTGTGTCATTCTCTATGTGTCATCCTTGGCAAATGTAATATGTCATGCCATGCATATTTGCATATTCTGGACAATGATCATTATAATAATCTACTAATCAATTCCTATCTCTACTACAAATACTACATTCCTCTCTATTATATACTTCAAATAAAACGAATAGTAGTTAAATTCTAGATTAAACCAATATTGGATGGACAATCATTCACCCAGGAGGACACCGGGCGAAGCCATGTTTTGTCTAGTCATCACTAGCTTTCAATTCTATGTGAATATTTTCAATGTGAAGATCGTTTATTAAGCAGTAGAACCTCCCTGTAAAGGACAACACCTAATTTCAGAGCCAACTTGTCCTTTAGAGAGAGATGTCCTCTCACAGGAGAATTTATAAATTGTAAAAATGGTAATTTTGCAAATGAAAACTGTCCTTTGTAGAGAGGTGTCCTCTAGCGAAGTGTCCGCTAAAGGGAGGTTCTACTGTATTATTATATATTGCAAGTCAGTGCAATTATGAATTGTCAATTTACACTTATATATAAAACTTAAGAGGAAGTTGTACATTTCAGCATGTATATCGGGATTGAGACAATAGCACAAAAAGATATTACAGTGATCTTTCTTGAAGATACACGAGATAACCAATATACACTCATGGACAAAACTTAAGGAAGTTGTACCTTTCAGCATGTATTGAGACCAGGAGCCACGTACAGAAGTCACCAACTGTCCTGGTTAGTTAGTCTTCAGTGTCTCGCTGTTGACATCCAGCTTATCAGATGTCACCAAAGGTCAGGGTTAGACCCAAAGAATCTTTTGATAAAAATGCTTTTCAGAGAAACTATGGCCATTTAATCAGTAATCCTGGAAATGATTACCATCGGTAGCTTTCATTTTCCACACTTTTAATCTATTTTACTATCTGAACTGATACATTTGTACTGATACATATGGTGGTGTAGTATTTATACCAAGTACGCCATGATAATCATGGTGGGAATTAAACGACTGTTTTTATACTGTACATACCACATATCTGTCCTCTAAAAGTACGGGAGGGGTTTGATAAATGTCACTTAGTCTCAATCCCAATGAATGGAAAACCCCTATTTGTATACCTCCCAGTGTGAATACAACTCTGGTAGAGTTGGACAAACAACATCCTAATGGGATGTAGCTGCTGTATTGTCCGTGAGGTCAAGAGACGTACGGACCTCTGTGGTGTTGATCTCTTGGCGGAACGACTTGGAAGTCGGACTCGGACATCCTAATGGGATGACCAACACAAGAGGGGACAGAATGAAAGCTGGGATAAACTTAAACTTCATTCTTGAAATGAAGAAGGACACTCTCCCTTGTAATTGGAAGGAGAAATCGTCCCAAAAGGCGGATAAGGCAAAGTTATTTGTCTAACAGCCTTGATGGAAGAGGGCATTGGCAAACCACTTCAGTATCAAGTACTGTTGAAAAAACTATATGAACCAAATATCAGATCAAATTGGATATTATTTGTTCATATGGTCACCAAAAGTCGACCTGTTGGATACACACGCTAACAACAATATCACATGTTATACAAATATTTATCGCGCCATCTATATAAAAGAAATTAAATTATTTAATCGCGAATGTTTCTTTTATACACAAAATATTCTAATGTCCTTACTGCAATGGAAAAACATTGGGAGAGTTTGGGCTCATCAGTGATTAACCCTACACATGATGAAAGCATCAAACACTGCTGAGAAAACTAAATGAACCAAATATCAGATCAAATTGGAAAATATTTGGTCACCAAAAGTGTTGAACTCCCCTTGATGGACGCTAACAAAATACCATTAAAAATTAAATTATTTAAGCGCAAATGTTTCCCTTTTATACACAAAATAAATTTCTACTGTCGTTACTGTAATGAAAAAACATTGTGAGAGTTTGGGCTCATTAGTGGTGAACCCTAAACATGATGAAAGCATGTTCTACATTCACAAGTGTGTACGGAGCCCATTTTGAATATTTGCACTCATTGGTGAGTAATGGATTTTTGGAAGTATCGGAGGATCGTTGAAACATTTTTTTTTCTTTTGAATTGCGGGATTCGAACCCGGGTCGTATCTATCTAAAATCGATGATATATACCACTCGTCCACCGGCCCTCATTATTTTATCTAATATATAGTATATAAATACAAATAAAATATATATAGAGTCGTCGGTGGACGAGTAGGTAACACCCTCGATTACCGACAGTCATGAACTGGGATTGAATCCCACGTTAACATTTTGTTTAATATGTGAATAACCTTCATATATTATTTATTCTTGCAATTATCATAAACTAGGTTGCTCTTGTTGAGCGATACCTAATAAAATGTTTTTGCAAATACAAATAAAAACACCAAAACGCGAATGTTTCTTTTCACAAATAAATAAAACTTCTACCGTCCTTACTGCGATAAAAAATCACAATAAAAATACCTAACTGGCCATGTCCTTATCGTTTGCGGAAGAACATTGCTCGATGCAAATATTTATATGTAATTCTACTGTCCTAAAAGCTTATGTCCATAGTTTGCTTAAATACCATTTCTAAGAATCCACCCTTCAGTGTAACATATATAAACAGAATGATCCAATACAGTATTAGAACTCTAAAGAAGCGGTCTGATAGATTAAAAATTGACGAAACCGCTGGGAGGGTTCACCACTGATAAGCCAAACCTTCTCAATAATTTTTCATCGCAGTAAGGACAGTAGAAGTTTGATTTATTTGTGAAAAGAAACATTCGCGTTTTTGTGTTTTTTTTTTTTTGTATTATATAGATGGGGTGTTATTGTTATGTATAGTATACTAGACGAATGACCCGGCTTCGCCCGTGAATTCACACGAGTGCAATTTCCTTCATACTGAAAGTATATTAATAATAAATAGTAGAAGTGCCAAAGAATAGCAATACAGAAGTAACAAATAAACCACAGGCAAAAAGTGTGTGTGATTAAAAAAAAAAAGCCAAAAATACTAATCAAATTAATTAAAAAGGCATATATTGGATCAAAAAATCATTTATTTTACCAATATTTCAGTTGACTGAACGCCAACCTTTATGGATTGCTCTATTTTCAAATACTAATCAAAATGTAGCCTAAAATTATCTTCAGGTTTATAAATAGAGACATGCAAAATTTGGTAGCAATTTGTTCAGTAGTTTTTGAGTTTATCGCGAAACAGACATTGGCTTTTATATATTTGAAGATAAAAGTGAGGATAGATGGTATATATATATCAAAGATGAGGAACTTACCCGTCTAGATCAGTTGGCAGAAATGATAGGTACTGGATTGTTTACAGACCAAGCGGAACTAAGCCACGATAACTTTTGTCGTCTATCTGTGTTTACCTGGAATCGGATGACCAGATTTTCCTAGGGTGATAAAGCATATCAAGATGACCAAGTTTCAGAATGACCAGATGTTTTATTTTTATCGTTAGTTTTAAAAATTATTTTTTTTTAATATATAAAAATTAATTATTTGTTTCTTTTTTTTTTAAATTAAATCAAATAAGCAAGGTTTCGAGATAATTTGATCTTCTACATGTTTATAATAAATTGTAAGTTTGTATAATCCCACACTGACTGGAGTTCAAACACAATCATGTGACTCTTCGTTTGTAATATGCATTTTTTTTCCACACACACAAAACCTTTATTAAGACCCACAGGTCTTACAGAGGATTCTCCTTGGGGTTACAAGACGGAGAAACCTATGAAAGTGGGAAATATACAAAGGGGTAAAATGGAGAAAGATTATATACACATGTGAAAAAATAATACAAATGTAATATTGTACTGGGATAAGGTGCATAAATTAAGAAAAAGGCATCTCCTTATCGTGCAACTGAAAGTTGCTGATGGCTTGCGCCATCTATCGGAATAAATATCAACTATTCTCGTTGATTTTTAATTATTCCAGAATTGGCCAAATACCCATTCTTGATTAATCAAGAAAAGCTAACCACGGACGCGTTTCGGGCTGTTGGCCCTCATCATAAGTAGATGCCTTTTTCTTAATTCATGCACCTTATCCCAGTACAATGTTACATTTGTATTATTTTTTCACATTGTGTAGCGTTCTCACGCAATTCTGGCCTTAACTACCCGTTTCATGATTTTTCAGGATGCTTTAATGACCAATTTTTTGGTCGTTGAGATACAGCTTGCACCACGCTGATGAGGGTCAACAGCCCGAAACGCGTCCGTGGTTAGCTTTTCTTGATTAATCAAGAATGGGTATTTGGCCAATTCTGGAATAATTAAAAATCAACAAGAATAGTTGATATTTATTCCGATAGATGGCGCAAGCCATCAGCAACTTTCAGTTGCACGATAAGGAGATGCCTTTTTCTTAAATTATATACACATGGTAAATATATACAGATTATTATTTGAATAATCCTATGGAAAATAAGAAAAAAAAAACAAATTAATTAAAATATAACGCCATCAGTATGTCTAATATTGAAAACATTTTAGTTCAACTAATCGTGATTTATAATTATTCCGGAATTGGGGAAAAATACCATTTTTTAATTAATCAAGAACCACTTACGCGTGTCGGAACTGTTGGCCCTCATCAACGTGTTGCAAGCTGTACCTTACGACCAAAAAAAGCTGGTCTTTGGGGCATCCTGAAAAATCACGAAATTTAGGCCAATTCTGAAGTAATTAAAAATCAACGAGAATAGTTGATATTTATTCCGATAGATGACGCAAGCCATCAGTAACTTCAAGTTGCATAATCAGGAAATGCCTTTTTCTTATAATTTATCCACCTGATCCCAGTACAATTTCACTGTTTTACTATTTTTCAAGTAGCGAGTGCAAATAACCAAACGGGGCTCTGACGCATTTGTAAGTGCAAAGTCGAACTGCTTTTCACATGTGTAGACATGTAGTGCACTTAGAGTAAAAGCAGTCACCTACTTCTACCCACCATGATTATCATGGCCTGTACCACGTGTACACACTAGGGACAATAATAACAATAAACAAACAATTACTTAACCAAGGTTGTCAACTTGGGTGGGACAGGTGTCACCAATTGTTCATCCATTTGTCACGGAATGTTTCAAAATAAGACGTGACTACAGACATTTATTCTCACCACGTTTTGCAGAATCCTGGGCACGCTGGCGGGAATATAGTGGGGCTACGGATGGCACTTTTATCTTCTATTTCCCCATCTCTTTAGTCACGTTTCTATATAGGCTATATATAACCTGGGAGTACGTGGGAAAAACAGATTTTTGGGGACTTTATATAGGGGCTTTTTAGCTTTTTAAAAATAAATACTTCAATTATTTATGTTGTTTGTCTTTGCATATTTACTCTTTGCATATTCGTTCTTTATTATCGTAAAGATAGAGGCTGCCTGGCCGGCATTCACAGTTCTTCAAATTAAAGATACTTCGTCCAGTAAATCTTTTTATTATCTCGACGTTTCGACAAAAATCTTTTGTCCTCGTCAGGAGCAAACAAAAATTAAAACATTTGGCAAGGCGTTAAAAATCATTCTTGCCAAATGTTTCAATTTTTGTTTGCTCCTGACGAGGACAAAAGCTTTTTGTCGAAACGTCGAGATAATAAAAAGATTTACTGGCCGAAGTATATTTATTTTCAAGAAATCGTTCTTTATTGTAGTACAATTTATATAGTTCCAGTTATTGGTGCTAGAAATAGGATGTAAAGTTGAGGAGTCCAGAGTCCAGTAGTCTTGCTAATTTAGATGTCTACTGTAGTTTTGACTTTGCAATAAATAATATTTGTTCAAGTATTATAGAGTTGTTTTGTGGCTCAGTGCGACAGTTTATTTAATTCGATATGGAGTTTTATCAACCTTTAAAAATGTTTTGAACATCATTTGTTGATTTGAAGTTTGTTTAAAAAAGTTATAGAAACATCAGCCAATTTTGGTATTTAATTCCTGACGCTTCATTCATTCAATCTTTCCCTTGAGGAGAGTGACATAATCACTGAAAAGTTGGAAATTAAATATAAAAAATGTTTGATGTATCTTTAAAACAGTTTATTATACAGTAGAAATACCTCCCTGTAAAGGACAACACCTAACTGCAGAGATAAAGTATCCTTTAGGGGAGAGATGTCCACTTATTGGAGAGTTAATAAATTGTAAAATGGTAATTTTGTAAAATTAAAACTGTCATTTGTAGAGAGGTGTCTTCTAGCGCGAGTGTCTTCTCATGAGGGTTGTTCTACTGTATTTCGTTTCGGAGAACCACTGTCGTTCTTTTTCAATGATGGGAAGCTTTAAAGGAACTTTGTATTTTGTCGATCTCTAGTATAAACGCTTTTTTAGATAATATATATTCAATAAATGAAGCTATATACAGTTAAACCTCTCTATAGCGCCCCCTCTAAATAGCGTCCGATTTTAAATACGTAGTACGATGCGATTTACATTAAAAGTGACCTGTCTATAGCACCCTATTTTGGTGAGTCACAAGAGGGGGCGCTATAGACAGGCTTAACTGTATATATAAGCACATTTTTTTTCTATTCTAAAAGTAAAACCATCTCCTACTGTTCTTAACCGCGATGATAACATCAGGAGGGCCTGGCTCATCAGTATTGAACCCCCCCCCTTTTCTAAATAACGAATTTGAGGAATATACCTAACTGATTTACTTACCGGTTTTTAGTTGAATTTTTTTTCTTGTGAACGAAAATCCAGTCTCTAGCAGTAAACTATAGATAGGCAAATTGAAGCTGAGAGCGAGAGAAACAACTCACCGACCCAAGTTCTAAAGTCCGTGTGGACCCACGCTCCAGCGGTTAGATAACAAAAGTCCAATAGCTGGACACTGGCCAGGTACAATATGACAAACACCCCCCCCCCCCCCCCCCCTATTCGACACGTGTCGTCAACACCCTGGACAACATAACTTCTGGTCTTAAATGTCAAATAAACATCAAAGAACACTCAAAAATGTTTTAAAATTCCTTTATACATGTTGTTGATATCAAAGACAAAAAGACCAAGCCTCTAGCATGATTGTCAATATCCATAATTCCAAACTTCTATTCCAACCTTACCACAACATGTGACTTTGCTATAGAATGCAGTTTCTCGGTCAATGGTCAATACTTTTTAAATAAATTCACAGATAAAAGGATATGCTATGAAAACTTTCTACGAACGACCTTCTAACTACTTAACAATAATCTTTGCAAAATTAAAATATAAAAGATCAACATCCAAGATTATCCATCTCCAAGAAAGACCAGGAATATTATAATGTTTGTAAAGGGTCTTTTTCATCAAAGTTTCTAAGTATATACTCTATTAAGTCTAATATGATAAAGACAGCAATGATGCTACCAAAATGCCACATATACTTACACTCATGGAAAAATCTTAAGGAAGTGAAATTGTCTTTCATGTCGCCGGTCGTCTATTTTTTTAAAAGGAGACAGAAGCAATTTTGTTCACACTTGTTTATTTTATGTGTGTTCAATAAAGGTCACTGTAATATCTTTCAGAGTTATTGTCTTAATCCCGATATACATGCTGAAAGGTACAACTTCCTTAAGTTTTGTCCATGAGTGTGTATTGGTTATCTCGTGTGTCTTCAATAAAGTTCACTGTAATATCTTTCAGAGTTATTGTCTTAATCCCGATATACATGCTGAAAGGTACAACTTCCTTAAGTTTTGTCCATGAGTGTATAATGGTTATCTCGTGTGTCTTCAATAAAGTTCACTGTAATATCTTTCAGAGTTATTGTCTCAATCCCGATATACATGCTAAAAGGTACAACTTCCTTAAGTTTTGTCCATGAGTGTATATCGGTTATCTCGTGTGTCTTCAATAAAGGTCACTGTAATATCTTTCAGAGTTATTGTCTAAATCCCGATATACATGCTTAAAAGGTACAACTTCCTTAAGTTTTGTCCATGAGTGTATATTGGTTATCTCGTGTGTCTTCAATAAAGGTCACTGTAATATCTTTCAGAGTTATTGTCTAAATCCCGATATACATGCTGAAAGGTACAACTTCCTTAAGTTTTTGTCCATGAGTTTATTTTTAACCTGGTCTGATACCTCACATATATAAAAACTGAGAACAAATTTAAAACATGTAATATGTAAAAAAGAAAGAGGGAAAATCAAGAAAAAGTGAAGAAGGTCATCACGCTAATGAGGACAAACAGCCCGAAACGTTGATTTTACAGGAAGCCTCAAAAAAGCTTTTTTAGTCGTTGTGGTACAGCCTGCACCACGCTGATACGGGCCAACATCCCGAAACGCGTTCATGGTTGGCTTTTCTTGATTAATCATTAACGAATAATTAATAATCAACGATTATTTTATCTTTATTCCGACAGATGGCACAAGCTATCAGCAACTTCCATTTGAACGATCAGGAGATGTATTTTTCTTAATTTATCCACCTGATCCCAGAACAATTTCACTATGTTTTCATATAAAGAGGTGTCAGATGTTATATGCAATAAAGAAGAGCGGTGTCCGAAAGCCGGATATACAAATTGAAGACGGACAGGATGGAAGAGGATCTACTTACCACCAGTGTTGCCCATCAAAAAGACTTATCTGGGGTCAGAGCTGATAGTGACGTAAAAACAGACGCAGGTCCCTTCAAGGACATTGGAAATGTCAAACCTACAGTATATACATAGTACAGCACGGGATTCTCTATTTACATATCTGATAAATTATGCATTTTATTCTATTTATACAACAACGACGACAAAAGCCGTGTATTAAAATATTCCGTCTTACATGTCCCAGACTCCAAGAAAGAAGAAAAAGGAAACAAACAATGGTTAGACAGTACCGATATGTAAATATGTAACCACAGTTATATACAGTCTTGTTAGAGATACATAACTATCACTGTGTGTCTTAACCTTTTCACCTAGAGATCACGGTTTCAAGCTAATAGCCCTCATCAATCCAGGTCGGACTTTCGTTTTATTAGATCCCCGTGGGTTCAAATTACATCTTCAGAAAGCTGGTATTGTAGCTTTGTCACCGACCCGAGTCCACTAGTTTGCACAGACGGTCAATAGATGGCGCTTAGTTTCAGCATAGTTTTGAAGGGAGAGGTAACCTTTCTTTTTATAGATTAAAATACTAGTTGCAAATAATTGAAAGATAATGGGGTCAATAGGAAAGGAAGCTTGTTAGGATGGAATGGCCGCAAGAAATTTCGGCCCTGGCAACCCTGGGAACAGCCCTGATAAATACACTAATTTGCATATTAATACAAACAAAGAGACAAGGTAATAAGACCAAATCCAAATAAATAAATAGTGTGTGCCGTTTCAGTAACAGCGTTGTTACCATCTTCAGACAAAAGTACTGAATGAATGATGGTAACAACGCTGTTACCGAAACGTCACACACTACATATTTATTCATTTTGATTTGGTCTTATTACCTTTTGTTTATAATCTATAATCCAAATTGTGCCTTATCATTACAAACAAAGAGGAATAAAGAATATTGTACAAATAAAGTAATGTTATTGTAAGGACCACAGAAGTATATTTAGTCAGCCAACTTCCAGCCAAAATGTTCCACGTGGTGGTCAAGAAGGTCACCGCCCGGTAACCCTGAAGAATATCGGGCAGACGATGTTGATCAATCGCTCTTTTCCCGCCAATTTGGCAGCGTTACCGATCGTCCCTGGGAACATTTTCAACAGCTAGTCATTTGCTTAGTTTGAAGGTTCGTCTGGTCATGTTTGGAATCAGCGAATATTTCTTCTTCTTTGGTTTTATCTCTCTCTCTCTCTCTCTTTCTGGGGTATCTCTGGGGACCCATTGGCGATCTTCCATCAAACTCTGCAGCGGTGGCAGAGGCGCCATGTACATAGTTGTATTTTTTAATCATTTTTAAAATCATTTTTTATTATAACCATCATCCTCATTATAAATTTCTCATTTTCTTATAATTAGTGAGGACTGTGCACTTTACATGTATTGACAAGATGTCAATAAAAATATGTCAATTGTCAAAAAATTGTCTCTCTCTTTCTCTCTCTCTCTCTCTTTTTACAATACATATTTATTTTTGATTATTATTTAGAAACAAATATGATTAGTGAAGAGACTTCTAGTGATCGAAAATTTTTGTGAATAAATTTTAATAAAGAATATTTTACACAAATAAATTTACTGGCAATGCGTTTCTTTTAAATATCATCAAATATTATCTCTACAGACCTTACTGCAATGATATGAGTTATTGAATGAGAGGGCTTGGCTCATCAGTAGTGAACCCTCTCAGCGGTTGCCAAATTAATCTCTAGACCGCTCTACTATAGTAATTTAATTTACTAAATAATATTTTGTAAATAAAATACAATTCGTGCTGAAGGAAGATTTTCTTTTTATATATAAAGAAGACAATACAAGCTTTCGGGTTCAACAGCCCTTCGACATGTATAACTCTATGGTACTGAAGTGATAAAGAAAATTTTCCTTCAGCGCGAATTGTATTCTATTTATAATTTTACCTAAGGGATTATATTATAGACAAGAATATTGCCACGTGGAAAATTAGGGAGGACAAACTTTATCTAACTTTATTTACGGGGCTGCTAACCAAAATGAATGATTTTTGAGCCCCGATGGACGCATAAAGCGGAATATATATAAAGCACTGTTGGAGGTGGACAGCGAATCATCGCCAGGAGAGCCGGGATGTAGAGGAGGGGGGCAGGGTGGTGATCCGCGGAGATCAGGGGGAGACGGGTCCAATATCATTGAGGGGACAAACTTCAGGATTAGACAACAATTTATTTCAGGCAAGAACAAACTATGAGTGATAAACAAAATATAAGCAAAAGAGGGAAGTGTACAGAGTATAGCAAAATATAAACATAAAAAATAATACTATGATCATAAAATAATAAATACTTTGTTACAATATCTTGATTACTGTTTGGGAGAATATAAATGTCTATGACTAATATTTGCACAAGTGTTATGTAAATATTTATTGTTTTTCAACAACAACAACAACAACAAAAAGCCTTTATTTTGGGTCACTGACCCTATACAGGATTCACCAGAAGTATGCATAAGAACAAAGCAGTGAGACAAAGGAAACAACGATATAGACAGAAGAAAAAGAAGAAAAAAAGAAAAAAAAAAAAGAGAAAGAGGGAAGCGAGAAAAACAACATAAAAAGAGTAGCAGTAAGAAAGTATTATATATATATAAAAATCCAGCCATCAGCAATATATATTTACATACGTCGACTTTTGCATATACTTACTGTGCTTTGCATATACTGTGTATATATAAGCAAAAAATAATGATAATACTATTGATGAATTTTCCAATGGTTTATTTATTAGTTTGGTGGAATTAAACTAACAAACGCATCAATTTATCTTGACAAATATAGATTCATTAGGTGTGAATATTTGTACCGAAAATATTTTGTTTGTTTGTTAGACAAACTTTCACTCTGGTTAAAACCAGGCGAAGCCGGGAACATTCGATAATATACGATAAAGTCCAAAAATCTGAAATATATAAATTATAGAGAACATATAGCAACCATGTTTTTCTCATGTCTAAGAGAATCAATGAGAGGACGTTATAAACCCTACATAGAATGATGGCTTGTCTACAATACTTACTGTAAACTGTGAGGAGATTTCCAATACCTGAAACTGTGGTGGTGGGGGTTCTCTGGATAGATACCTCTTTGTTTTTATATAATAATAAAAAAACATACACCTATCCCCCGATTTACACGGTACTTGTTTTACACGTTTTCGCTTTTACACGGTTTTCCAAATAAGTTTTTTTTTTGTTTTTATCGCACTATACTAAATGCTACAGTGATTGAACACATGCGCTGTGTACACATCTCACGAGGAATCCCGAACTTATGTGCTGACTACATATTTTAACCTGTCAATGCATTTTATTTTTATTTCTGTGTACACCTATCCCCCGATTTACACGTTTTTCTCAGGAACGTATCTACCGTGTAAATCGGGGGATAGATGTATATTGTATTGAATAAAAATACTTATTTGCCTTGACAAAGGTTGGCGTTCAGCCAACCGAAATACTGACAGATAAATATTTGTATTCAATCCAATATATGCCTTTTTTATTATCTAAAGATATAAACATGGATTTCTCTATTTTCAGAGATTCTTTATCTATTGCTCCCTTTTAGAATCCTTTATATTCTTTACCGTGGTCTCTGTGCGGTAATTATAAGCTAATAACAGGTTTTATTATATAAAAAAAACATTTAAATGTTAAAAAGTAAGAAGGTCGGGTGAAAAAACAAGAGTCGTTGGACGAGTGGGTAACACCCTCGATTCCCGACAGTCATGAACCAGGATTAATCCAACGTTAACATTTTGTTTAATATGTGAATAACCTTCATATTCATTGTTTCAATTATCATAAACTAGGTTGTTCTTGTTGAGCGGTACCTAATAAAGTGATTTTGGAACAAAGTATCCTGTACGGGACTTTGATTCCAGTAAAAGGCTTGTTATTGTATATAGTCACAGTGTAGAAAATACTATACTATACCTACTACTTATATCTCTGTATTCTTAGTTCTCTTCTCTTCAATTACTCTGTAAACTGGCGAATCCTTTATAAGACGAGAGGTCCTCAATAAAGGCTTTTGTTGTTGTTGTTGATTTTGGAACAAAGTCAGGTAATGATAATAATAATAATAATAATAATAAAAATAGAAGAGCTGACGAGGGCCAACAATCCGAAACTCGTACGTATTTAGCTTTCTCCATTTGAGAAAACAGGTTGTTCAAATATAATGGAACAAACCTAAATCATAGTTTAGTTGATTTTTATTCCACCAGATGGCGTTCTGCCATCTAAAACACTCTTGTAAGCACTCAGGAAATGTCTAGTAAATATATATTTGAGCATTTATATGTCTTGAACTTATACCTTTTTGCGAAAATTGAAAAAACCCCAAAAATTAGCGATAATACCTGTAAAACTTACACTCATGGACAAAAGGAAGTGGAAGGTCTTTGATGTCGCCGGTCGTCTATTATTTTGAAGGAGACAGAGACTTATTGTCTCAATTCCGATATACATGCTGTAAGGTAAAACTTCCTTAAGTTTTGTCCATGAGAGAGAGAGAGAGTGTATATTTGTTATCTCGTGTGTCTACAATAAAGGTCACTGTAATATCGTTCAGAGTTATTGTCTCAATCCCGATATACATGCTGAAAGGTACAACTTCCTTAAGTTTTGCCCATGAGTGTATATTGGTTATCTCGTGTGTCTACAATAAAGGTCACTGTAATATCTTTCAGAGTTATTGTCTCAATCCCGATATACATGCTGAAAGGTACAACTTCCTTAAGTTTTGCCCATGAGTGTATATTGGTTATCTCGTGTGTCTACAATAAAGGTCACTGTAATATCTTTCAGAGTTATTGTCTCAATCCCGATATACATGCTGAAAGGTACAACTTCCTTAAGTTTTGTCCATGAGTGTATATTGGTTATCTCGTGTGTCTTCAATAAAGGTCACTGTAATATATTTCAGAGTTATTGTCTCAATCCCGATATACATGCTGAAAGGTACAACTTCCTTAAGTTTTGTCCATGAGTGTATATTGGTTATCTCGTGTGTCTACAATAAAGGTCACTGTAATATCTTTCAGAGTTATTGTCTCAATCCCGATATACATGCTGGAAGGTATAACTTCCTTAAGTTTTGTCCATGAGTGTATATTGGTTATCTCGTGTGTCTTCAATAAAGGTCACTGTAATATCTTTCAGAGTTATTGTCTCAATCCCGATATACATGCTAAAAGGTACAACTTCCTTAAGTTTTGTCCATGAGTGTATATTGGTTATCTCGTGTGTCTACAATAAAGGTCACTGTAATATCGTTCAGAGTTATTGTCTCAATCCCGATATACATGCTAAAAGGTACAACTTCCTTAAGTTTTGTCCATGAGTGTATATTGGTTATTTCGTGTGTCTTCAATAAAGGTCACTGTAATATCTTTCAGAGTTATTGTCTCAATCCCGATATACATGCTGAAAGGTACAACTTCCTTAAGTTTTGTCCATGAGTGTATATTGGTTATATCGTGTGTCTTCAATAAAGGTCACTGTAATATCTTTCAGAGTTATTGTCTCAATCCCGATATACATGCTGAAAGGTACAACTTCCTTAAGTTTTGTCCATGAGTGTATATTGGTTATCTCGTGTGTCTTCAATAAAGGTCACTGTAATATATTTCAGAGTTATTGTCTCAATCCCGATATACATGCTGAAAGGTACAACTTCCTTAAGTTTTGTCCATGAGTGTATATTGGTTATCTCGTGTGTCTACAATAAAGGTCACTGTAATATCGTTCAGAGTTATTGTCTCAATCCCGATATACATGCTAAAAGGTACAACTTCCTTAAGTTTTGTCCATGAGTGTATATTGGTTATTTCGTGTGTCTTCAATAAAGGTCACTGTAATATCTTTCAGAGTTATTGTCTCAATCCCGATATACATGCTGAAAGGTACAACTTCCTTAAGTTTTGTCCATGAGTGTATATTGGTTATATCGTGTGTCTTCAATAAAGGTCACTGTAATATCTTTCAGAGTTATTGTCTCAATCCCGATATACATGCTGAAAGGTACAACTTCCTTAAGTTTTGTCCATGAGTGTATATTGGTTATCTCGTGTGTCTTCAATAAAGGTCACTGTAATATATTTCAGAGTTATTGTCTCAATCCCGATATACATGCTGAAAGGTACAACTTCCTTAAGTTTTGTCCATGAGTGTATATTGGTTATCTCGTGTGTCTACAATAAAGGTCACTGTAATATCTTTCAGAGTTATTGTCTCAATCCTGATATACATGCTGAAAGGTACAACTTCCTTAAGTTTTGTCCATGAGTGTATATTAGTTATCTCGTATGTCTTCAATAAAGGTCACTGTAATATCTTTCAGAGTTATTGTCTCAATCCCGATATACATGCTAAAAGGTACAACTTCCTTAAGTTTTTTCCATGAGTGTATATTGGTTATCTCGTATGTCTTCAATAAAGGTCACTGTAATATCTTTCAGAGTTATTGTCTCAATCCCGATATACATGCTGAAAGGTACAACTTCCTTAAGTTTTGTCCATGAGTGTATATTGGTTATCTCGTGTGTCTTCAATAAAGGTCACTGTAATATATTTCAGAGTTATTGTCTCAATCCCGATATACATGCTGAAAGGTACAACTTCCTTAAGTTTTGTCCATGAGTGTAAATGTCAATAAAAGATTTTGAATTGTTATATATATATATCATGGTCTTACATTAGTAGTGCCTCTCCTCTTAGACACATCTCAGCTTCTAATGCGCAATTCACAAACCATTCTTTAGATAAAGGTATACCAATGGTACAAATGGTGAAACACTGGATTTGTTATCCATTAGGATTACTCTAATGTCTTGTTTAAAAGTTGAGAAACGAATAATATATATATTTTAATTATGGAAAGATTATTAAAGTAAAATTTGCATATCTATTTACATATTGAGATAGTATCGCTTCTCTGCCTTTTTACTAAGATCAAAGTGTTGAGTTATTAATATGCAAAAACAAAAGAAGCAAAATACGGCGCTTAATTTCATGTTTCATGATCATATTTGTACAATCCTGTAGAAATAAGACCCACTAAGTGAAAAAATAACACACACACAAATATACGCTCTGCCATCAAAAATGTTCTTTTGTGTGGAGAGGGTATATCTTTTCATATCATTATGTGGCCTTCGTATATTATTTTTATCCTTTTTTGTCTTTTTCATATCATTATGTGGCCTTCGTATATTATTTTTATCCTTTTTTTTGTCTTTTTCATATCATTATGTGGCCTTCGTCTATTCCTTTTTTTTTGTCTTTTTCATATCATTATGTGGCCTTCGTATATTATTTTTATCCTTTTTTTTGTCTTTTTCATATCATTATGTGGCCTTCGTATATTATTTTTATCCTTTTTTTTGTCTTTTTCATATCATTATGTGGCCTTCGTCTATTCCTTTTTTTTTTTTGTCTTTTTCATATCATTATGTGGCCTTCGTATATTATTTTTATCCTTTTTTTTTGTCTTTTTCATATCATTATGTGGCCTTCGTCTATTCCTTTTTTTTGTCTTTTTCATATCATTATGTGGCCTTCGTATATTATTTTTATCCTTTTTTGTCTTTTTCATATCATTATGTGGCCTTCGTATATTATTTTTATCCTTTTTTTTGTCTTTTTCATATCATTATGTGGCCTTCGTCTATTCCTTTTTTTTGTCTTTTTCATATCATTATGTGGCCTTCGTATATTATTTTTATCCTTTTTTTTTGTCTTTTTCATATCATTATGTGGCCTTCGTCTATTCCTTTTTTTTGTCTTTTTCATATCATTATGTGGCCTTCGTATATTATTTTTATCCTTTTTTTGTCTTTTTCATATCATTATGTGGCCTTCGTCTATTCCTTTTTTTTTGTCTTTTTCATATCATTATGTGGTCTTCGTCTATTCCTTTTTTTTTGTCTTTTTCATATCATTATGTGGCTTTCGTCTATTTTTTTCTCTTCTTTTTCTCGTATTTTTCATATGCTTCATCGTAATTAAGTACATTTGGTCTACAATACCTATTTATTTATTTCTCAAGAAGATTCGTGGACAAGCCTTTTTGGTCGTTGAGATACAGCCTGCACCACTCTGACGAGAGACAACAACCCGAAATGTGTAGGTGATTGGATTTTCTTGATGTATTAAGAAAATGGGCTGGCGAAATATTATGGAATAAAACCTATATCAATGTTTAGTTGATAATTATTCCACTAGATGGCGCCTTTTTGTCTGAAATGCTCGTTTGAGTGGTCATAATAATTACTATTTTCCACCTTTTTTTTTTTAATTAAAAAAAATCATTAAAATCATTTTGATTCCAAACTTTCGTTCTTCAGTGTAAAATCTTGAAAAGTAAAAGATAGGTTAAGATAGCTCAAGGGTAATGTGATGCATGATTAATAGGGGGGAGGGGGGGGTTGTAAAGAAAGAATAAAAATACAAGAAATGAAGAACAAAAGGGGGAAGGGAGCGCACGCTTTGACACAATCTGAAAGGTTTTCTCGGAATCAGCACATCCACAAAGATGATGTGAATATATTGAATAATAAACAAACATCACCAAAACTGTCTGAAGAGAAAGTGAAATAAAAATATGAAAGGGCAAGGTCACAGAGGTCAACACTCCTCTGGTGTTTACAATTGGGGCCGCGATTGTCAAGGTTGTCAATTATATTTCTCAACCCCACTATATACCACACCACGGTCCAGTGGCCTTCAATTTCTCTCCTCTTGAGCATACATGCCACCCTACTTCTCTATCTTATCGTTATTTCTTTATAACTTCCCTTTCAGCCGATCAGTCTAATTCCCCGTACGGTTCTCTTTCCATCCATTTTATCCTACCCAGAATTTTATTCTCATCAATCTATATATATTCTATTCAATTTTTCTTCTTAAGTAGGTATTCTTCCAGTAGAACCATACTTCTCTATTTTGAATTCTTTATTTCTTTATAACTTCCCATTCAGTCCATCAGTTAAATTCCCCGTACCGTTCTATTCTCATTTATTTCATCCTACCCAGAATTTTATTATCATCAATCTATATATATTTCATCTAATTCTTCATCTTCACCTTTATTTTACTCTATTTAGGAAGTCTTGGTTTCCAGTTACACTAAACTTCCCTATATTGAATTCTTCTCGTTATTTCTTTATAACTTCCCATTCAGCCCATCAGTTAAATTCCCCGTACCGTTCGATTCTTATTTATTTCATCCTACCCAGAATTTTATCATCATCAATCTATATATATTTCATCTAATTCTTCATCTTCACCTTTTTTACTCTTTAGGAAGTCTTGGTTTCCAGTTACACCATACTTCTCTATCTTCAGTTCTTTTCTTTATTTCTTTATAACTTCCCATTCAGTCCATCAGTCTAATTCCCCGTACCGTTCTTTTTCCATTCATTTTATCCTACCTAGAATTTTATTCTCATCAATCCATATATATTCTATTCAATTTTCTTCTTAAGTAGAAATTAATCTTCAGTATAACCGTACTTCCCTATTTTGAATTCTTTATTTCTTTATAACTTCCCATTCAGCTCATCAGTATAATTCCCCGTACCGTTCGATTCTTATTTATTTCATTCTCCCATAATTTTATTCTCATCAATCTATATATATTTAATCTAATTCTTCATCTTCACCTTTTTTTTTACTCTTTAGGGAGTCTTGGTTTCCAGTAACACCCTACTTCTCTATCTTCAGTTCTTCTCTTTATTTCTTTATAACTCCCTATTCAGCCTACCAGTCTAATTCCCCGTACCGTTCTATTCCTATTCATTTTATCCTACCCAGAATTTTCTTCTCTCATAAATCTCATATATATTCTATTCAAATTTTCTTCTTAAGTATAAATTAATCTTCAGTATAACCGTACTTCCCTATTTTGAGTTCTTCTCTTTATTTCTTTATAATTCAGCAATCAGTCCAATTCCTCGTACCGTTTTCTTTCCAGTCATTTAATCCTTCCCAGAAATGTATGTTTATCAATCTATATATATTTAATCTAATTCTGCCTCTTCGCCACAAAAGTAAAAAAACTCTTGATCCTGTCCAGGTCTCCAATGACGTCATATTTCTCTATCTTGAGTTATTTATTTTTTCATAACTTCCCATCCAGTCCATCAGTCCAATTCTTTATACCGTTCTCTTTCCATTCATTTTATCTTCCAGAACTTTTTACACATCAATCCATTTCCTCTTTTTATATGTCCCATCCAAATCTTCTTTACTCTCCCTGTTCTTGAGAAAGTCCTGGAACTTCAGTGACGTCATACTTTTCTATCATAATTTCTTCAATTTATTTCTTCATAACTTCCCATCCTGTGTCCATCAGCCCAATTCTTTCTACCGTTCTGTTTTCATGCATTTTTCTCTTCTGAACTCTATTAATTAAATCAATTAAATTAAAGACTTTATAAAATCTTTTTATGACCGTTATTTGACGTTTCGGTAACCCATTGTCACCATTAAAAAGTTGGATAGCTTGTTAGTGAAGTATTGTCTCTCTCTTCACCAATCCACATATATTTACATATAATAGTACAAATGTGATATTGTACTAGGATAAGGTACTGGGGATAGCATCAAAGTTAAGTCAATGTAGACAGGGTTTAAGCGTTTGCATCGATAATAACATAAATTCTGGAAGAAATGGAGTTGAAAATAACGATTTTAATGAGAAGAATATATTGTGAAACTCCGCCTTTGCCGGTCCCAAGTCCGGATAAAAAAGGAGGAGGGGGAGCAGTAACAAGCTCACTAAAAAACCTGGGCTCAGCTGGCCCGGCTGATAGTACCCTGTAAGGGCTCCTAATCCAGGGATACAGGATGAACAGCGTTTGTACTCCATGTTAGGAGCGGCTTCACATGGCGTCTGTTCCTCATGTCAGAGGCGGCCATTTCTTTTGGAGCTAAGCCGGCCTGTCACTGAGTAGTGCTCCCAGTCTTAATGACAAAGGCAGACGCATTCTACTTCACTCAATCATGATGGTTGTCAAATCTCAAGCTCTACAAGTTTGATACCCTAATATGATTGAGCGGAGATAAGAAAGAAGAATAATATATTGTGAGAAAGGGCGAAATACAATATTTTAGAGAATACATTATGTATATGAGTATGGCTGTACATAACTTTGTTGTCATAATCCCATATTTATACAATATGCAAATTGTAATAAGTTTCTTTATTAATGATTCATTTTAAGTGTCACACCAACCTATTTTACATAAAATAATGTTATATTAATGATTTTATAATAATAACTTTATTTTTCAAAAAGGTTTTCTCTAAAAAGTGTAGCGAATGGTCAGTTTATTTACATTATTTTATTTACAACTTCAATAAATAACAACAGCAAAAGTAAACAAAGATATTTACATTTGCTATCTTGACTCCTGGTCAGTGCTGTGGCCTTTGCCGTTATGGTCCCCTGATGTCCTGCAGCTCTCCAGCAGTCTTTCTATGGCCTCTCCTAGTGGCTCCTCGATAAGATGGTCCTCTGGCCTTGATCCATTCTTGTCTGTCAGGTCTCCTGTCATCTGCTCTAGGTCGTTCTCCTGGATCTCTTCTATGGTCGTCGTATCCCTGTGCTCCATGTCCGGTGTTCCTCGTCATCACATGCCAGCTCCCTACATCGTTCCAAGAATCTATCCATGGCTTCTGTTCCAGCCTTAAATATGCAAAATTGTTAGAATTTACTTTTGTTAATTATTGTTAAATTATGTAAATTTTAGAAATGTATATAATCTTAATTTTAGAAAATAAAGTGAGTTATTAAAGTATACGAGGTTGAGTCATTAGAATTGGTGAGACGAGACAATAGCAGTTATTCAAGTTTGAAGGAGTTATAGTTAGCTCGCTGAGTCAAGAAGCATATAATTAAAACCAGCGTTAAAATTAAGAATTAGGCGGTGATTCCTCCTTAGTGCCAGGAGGCCAAAGCCAATTCGATTCATGGTCCCTCGAGCCGGATTAGGATTTGAAACAGAAGAAATTTAGGCAAAAACTCAGCGAGAATACAATTGCGAAATGTCTCGAGACGAAAGGATCCTCCAAAGAAAGTTAAGTTGCCAGATAAGGCGAATTGATGGATTTATTGAAACTGTGGATTCAATTATTGAGGCAGGTGAAACAGTACGCTTAGAAATAATGGATGAAGAATTAAAGGAGATCAAAGAAAAAATTGAGAAACTCTACGATGAGCTGTTTTCTTTGGATGAAGTTGATATAGATAAAGAAAGTGAGGCATATGATAGTTCAATGAACAAGATTGGAAGCTTGAGGGTAAAAATAGAAAATAAAAGAAAACTCAAAGACAAACTGGCGGACATAAAGCCAAATGGCTCTCAGGCAAATATAAAATTGCCTCAATTTGACTTGCCGATATATGATGGAGATATGGGCACTTGGATCAACTTCAAAGAGCTATTCCTCACCACCATCGATGCACATCCAGGGTTAACTAATATACAGAAGTTACAATATTTGAATTCTGCAGTAAAAGGCGAAGCGGCCAGATTAATAAGGGGTTTCCCTTTACTAAGTGAAAATTATGGCCAAGCATGGAATACACTGTTATCAAGATATGATAACCCGAGAGAGCTAGCTTATGCCCAGGTGTCAAAATTCTTTTCTCTCCGGGCAATTAAGAATCCATCGGCTAAGTGTCTCCATGAATTCATGGATGTTTGTAATGAAGCCATAAGAAACTTAGAAACGCTGGAATTGAAGAGAAATCAATTAGTGGATGTGATCCTGGTGCACTTCCTCCAGCAGAAGTTGAGTGAAAATCTAAGGTTGGATTGGGAACTGTCAGTGGACAACACTCTTCCTTCTTATGACAAGTTCATAGCGTTCATTTACAGACATGCGAGAAGCATGTCTTGTGCTGTCAAGGAATGTTCAAAAAAGGAAGAAACCACCGGATCGAGATTTCCCAAATGCCAAAGCTACGGGATGCTAATTGAGAGTTCGGACACTTGCATATTATGCAAATCTAAGCATCATCCACTATACATGTGCAACTTATTTTGCAAAATGCCTTTAAAAGAAAAATTAAATGTAGTAAAGAGTCATAAATTATGCTTCAATTGCTTGAGGAAAGGCCATTTCTCATGGAATTGTAGGCTGAACCAACGATGCAAAGTATGCAAGGGGAAGCACCACACGATGATTCATTATGATAAACCGAGCACGGAAGGCGCTTCGGCCCAAGTTGAGAACACAACTCCGAAGGAACATGAAAGTGCTATCAATTTGACTAATACTCAACAGGCAAACTGCATTGATAGCCACGTACTACTCGCAACAGCTGGAATCAAGATAAAAAATGGACTCGGAAAGTTATGCACCTGCAGAGCCCTACTGGACAGCGGTTCCCAAGTCACCATGATAACAAAAGGATGCTGCGAAAGATTGGGACTTGTCCAAAGGAAATCAGATCGGATGATTATAGGGGTTGGAAACACACCAGTGCAGCATTCTTCATCGACAGTAAGTGTGACATTTTGTCCACTGAATAATTCTGAGGAATTCTCGGTAGAGGCAGTAGTCACGGGAGTGCTCACTTCAGAAATTCCGAACTTCAGGTTGAAATACCCTAATTGGCCAACTTTGAAGAACCTCAAATTGGCAGACCCAGAGTTCTACATACAAGCCCCAATAGATATGATATTGGGAGCAGATATATACACTGAACTTATGTTGAATGGCCCTATATCTCTCGGAGAAGGATTGCCAATGGCTATTAATACAAGACTAGGTTGGGTACTTCTAGGAAAACTCATGGGAACATCGGAGAGTAATACAGAAGTCTGTAACCTGAGTTTACAATCTGAACCAGAACTAGAATTCGTAATGAAAATATTCTGGGAAACTGAATCTGTGCCGTCACCGGATCTTTGTACACAGGACGAAGATTGTGAAAGTTTATTTTCGAATAACCATGGCAGAGATAGCCATGGAAGGTATTGGGTAAAATTGCCATTCAGACAACATCGACCGCTTCTGGGTGAATCAAGAGAAAAAGCTTTAAGAAGGTTCCTTTTGTTGGAAAGAAAATTGTGTAAGAATGTGAAATTATATGACCAATACCGGGGATTCATGAAGGAATATGAACACTTAAACCACATGGAAAGGGTCCCAATTGCAGAAGTGAAGCGAGAATTGTGCAGATGCTATTACATGCCTCATCATCCAATAATTAGAGAGCAATCCAATACAACCAAAATGAGAGTTGTGTTTGATGCATCAGCTAAATCTGAAAATAATGTTTCTTTAAATCAATTTTTGCACAAGGGACCAAAAATTCAACAGGATGTATTTTTCATTCTCCTCAGATTCAGAACGTATCCTGTCGCCATAACTGCTGATATAGAAAAGATGTACCGCCAGATAAGAATTCATCCAGAAGATGCGGACTATCAGAGGATATTGTGGAGACCATCGCCAGAAGAGCCTGTGGTGGACTATCGACTACTGACTGTTACCTATGGTACAACTTCGGCTCCATTTTTGGCAATGAGAACATTACAACAGTTAGCAGAAGATGAAGGCCAAAATTATCCTGAAGCTTCTAGGGTGACCTTGAATGATTTCTATGTCGATGATCTGCTAACAGGAGCTCAAACGATTGCTGAAACCAAAGAACTAATAGACCAATTAAAAGACTTAATGAAAAAGGGAGGGTTTCACTTAAGAAAGTGGAATTCAAATTGCCACGAGATAGTGTCTCATGTCGAGGAAATGAACGAAGAGAAGAAAATTAACTTGGAGAAAGGAGCCATATCCAAGATTTTAGGAATTGTATGGGATCATGTACAAGATACGTTTAGAGTTAATATAACTCTTCCTGAAGAAGTTGTTACCAAAAGAGATCTTCTCTCCAATATTGCGAGGATTTTCGATCCAATTGGTTTCCTCTCACCTACTACAGTGGCTTTGAAAATAATAATGCAGGAGTTATGGAGAGGTGGGACAGGCTGGGATGAGCATATTCCGAACGACATCAAGGAAAAGTGGAATAATTTTAGAGCCGAATTACTAAAATTAGAGGATTTGAGTATCCCAAGATACGTATGGGCATGTGAAAAGGATCGAGATGTTCAACTCCACGGATTTTGTGACGCGTCAAGTGTAGCTTATTCGGCTGTGTGCTACTTAAGAACAGTCTCTCTGGATGGACAAGTCCATATATCAATGCTTGCAGCAAAAAACAGAGTTGCCCCATGTAAGTCTCTAACTCTACCAAGATGGAATATGGTACAAGGTCTGAGGAACTCTTTCTGGTCAAGATGGACAAGAGAGTACATTAACTCTTTGCAACAGAGAAATAAATGGAGGTTGTCACAAGACAATTTGAAGCCTAATCAGTTAGTGCTAATAAAAGAAGATAACCTTCCACCTCTACAGTGGCGTCTGGCCAGGATCCTCGAGGTATATCCGGGCTCTGACCAGAAGGTGCGAGTTGCCCAAGTTCGGGCTGCTACCGGAGTCTACCTACGACCTATTACGAAGTTGGCTCCGCTTCCCTTCAAATCTGAACCAGGGTTCAGCGGCCGGGGGGAGTATGTTCCAGCCTTAAATATGCAAAATTGTTAGAATTTACTTTTGTTAATTATTGTTAAATTATGTAAATTTTAGAAATGTATATAATCTTGATTTTAGAAAATAAAGTGAGTTATTAAAGTATACGAGGTTGAGTCATTAGAATTGGTGAGACGAGACAATAGCAGTTATTCAAGTTTGAAGGAGTTATAGTTAGCTCGCTGAGTCAAGAAGCATATAATTAAAACCAGCGTTAAAATTAAGAATTAGGCGGTGATTCCTCCTTAGTGCCAGGAGGCCAAAGCCAATTCGATTCAGCTTCCATTTCTTTATTTCTCTATAACTTATCGTGAGGTTCATTCTTCTTTTCTGTTGAGATAATTTCCATCGTCTTTTTTAGCACCAGTGATTGAATATATGCGAAGTCCCCTTTTCTTATGTTTATTTCCTTCCTGTATTGTTTGTTATATTTGGTTACTATTCCATCCCATGTTAAGACTATCGGCACTACTTTTACGGGCATTTGTTCAGTTTGGGCCATTTCCTTCGCCAGTAGCTGGTATTTTCTTTTCTTTGTCAGCTCCGTAGTTTGGATATTGTCTTGGGAGGTAATGCCTATCTCTATGATTGTTATGTCTTTTTTTATTTTGTCATATACTATTATATCAGGTTTGTTAGCTCTGATATTGATATCTCTTATCATTGACAGGTCCGTTATTATTTTGGCGTGTGAATTTTCAATCTTAGTCGTTATTTTGTGGAGCTTTATCTTCTTGTTCTCTGTGAAATTATATATTTTATAATAATAACTAGCGGATGTACCCGGCTTCGCCCGGGTTTTACCCGAGTAAAGGTTTGTCTAACGAACATCTGTTAAAACAATTCTCTATAAACTTATAAAAAAATAATAGATATATTTTGATAATTTGAAACTCGTAAATTTGAATCTCTCGATAAAGTGAACATTTTTTCCCGGTCCCTTGAAAAATACTCGATAAGTTGAATAAAATCAATATTAATCGGTTCCCTTGGTATAATTGGAAGTAAAAGGAATAGTATCTTTGCCTTGGAATTGTATCAATATTCTTGTCTCAAATAAATTGCCGTGTCATCCTGAATTTTGTATTTCCTAATTTTCTACATTACAAAATCATCGTTTTATCTAGTGAACATTTTTTCCCGGTCCCTTGAAAAATACTCGATAAGTTGAATAAAGTCAATATTAATTGGTTCCCTCGGTAATTGGAAGGTAAAGGAATAGTATCTTTGCCTTGGAATTGTATCATTATTCTTGTCTCAAATAAATTGCCGTGTCATCCTGAGATAATCTTACTTTTGATAAATAATCTTTAAGATAATAAACTTAGTGATAATAAAACTTATAGATAAAAAACTTGTTAACATCGTCGCAATGGGGGCGCTGCTTGCGAGTTAAATCTACAAATCTGCAAATAACTCTAAGGATATTCAAGATATTCAAGAAATTATTTTTCAGAAACCTTCCTAGTATTATACTAAATAACTTCCCAAAGTTTTATGGCGTTCCAATGAGTGGTTTGGTCAGGCATAAAGGACACACACACACATATACATTCATTTTTATATATATATAGATAATAATTTTATGTAAAATAGAGGTTGTGGTGTGACCAAACCATTTAAAACGATTCATTAATAAAGAAACTTATTAAAATTATCCTGAATACTATATTTGTTTCAAATTTTGAAAAATTATTTTGAAAATCTTCAGTCAATATGCAAATAAAAATTTTGAAATTGTGAGTTTAAAAGTGTTTTAATGAGAAATATCAATTATATATTCTTCAGCACACTCTCGAGTGTAAAACGGAAATTTGTTCAGAATCTTGGTGATATCTCTTTTAACTCGTCTATTATTTTTGATTTCAATTCTTTTTTTTTGTCAAAACTATCACAATATCTTAATAGAGAAACATTGTAAAATAATACATATTATTCATTTCTAATTAATATAATATATTGCTACGTGGAAAATTAGGGAAGACAAACTTCGAGGATGATACAGCAATTTATTTCAGGCAAGAACAAACTATGAATGATATACAAAAGATGAGCAAAGAGGGGGAAGTTTACAGAGTATCAAAGTATAAACATCAAAAATAATACTTTGTTGATAAAATAATAAATACTTTGCGACATAGCTCCTTCCCTATAGGAGCTGTGACCCACAGCTTGCAATTATGATAGTTACTGACATTGATCTAACGTGCTTCTGCCAAGGATTCCATTGAAGTCTTGCAATGCAATTGCAATTTTAAATTTTTCATAGTGTATCACTTTTATATTTTCTCCTAGTCACAACATAAATATGCAAACTTTGATATACTTTGTGAAAAAATAGTACAAAAGTGATATTGTACTGGGATATCACAGGTGGATAAATTAAGACAAAAAAGTAATCTCTTGATCGTGCAACAAAAAAATGCTGATGGCTTGCGCAGTCACTTTTAGATGCACTATCAGAATAGACCTTTTTTCCCCTATATATACTTGTATATGTGGAAAATAAATTAAGGTGTTGATATTAAACTCAAAAAAGACATATCCTGACCACGCTCACATGTGCTTTTTAGATGGCAGTGCGCCGTCTAGTGGAACAGAAATCAACTAAACATTGATTTTGCCTTTTTTATATATTTTAATACTTGTATATATACAAGGTATGTCCTATAAGTTCCCGGACTGGGTCCATAAAAAATAAATAAATGAAAAATGTAAATAAATTTGACTTTTTATTATAGAAAAAATATCTGGCAACACGGTGGTACCAATATCGAGGCGGTACGTGCGCCCCCGCCAAGTTCATTCTAATTTATTTAAAGGTTACACCTAGCGCTGCGGCGATTTTACGATGGAACAAAAATTGAAGCAGAGGATTTGCATATAATTTTTTGTGAAACTTCAAATATCAGCAACCGAAACTTTTGAAATGCTTGATAAAGCATTCCCCAATGACGCCCCAAAGAGAACAACTGTTTTTGAATGGCATTCTAGATTTAAAGCTGGCAGAATTTCCATTGAAGATGATCTTCGTCAAGGACGCCCAAAATTTCAAAGGACTGATGAAAATGTGCAAAAAATTACCGATTTGAAAAAATAAAATCCTCGAACCACTTTGCTGGAGCTAGAGAAAGGCACAGGCATCTCTAAAACAACGATTGGAAGGATCGTAACCTAAGATTTGAAGCTCAAAAAGACTCCTGCAAAATTCATTATAAGATTCCTCACTAATGAGCAAAAACTGTGTCGGCTTGCAACTTGTGAGGACATGTTGGAAATGATAAGAACGAATCCGGAATGGAAAGACAAGATAATCACAGGCGATGAGACATGGGTCTATGGCTATGACCCTGAAATCAAGCGTCAATCTGCCGAGTGGAGGGGTCAGGGTGAGCCTAGACCCAAAAAATCCAGAAACAAGGTGTTGCTGGTCGCTTTTTTGGATAACAAGGGCATTGTTCATCACGAGTATCTTCCTGCAGGCCAAACAGTTATTAAGGAAATGTATTTGGGCATTCTTCGCCGTCTAAGGGAAGCTATTCGAAAAAAAAGGCCAGAAAAATAGACTAATGGTGACTGGATCCTACACCATGACAATGCCCGCCCTCACACAGCGCACTTGGTGACGAGTTTTTTGGCGAAAAACGGGACACAAATCCTACCTCAACCACCCTATTCCCCAGACATCGCACCAAATGACTTTTTCCTGTTCCCCAAACTTAAAGCAGTTCTAAAATGAAGACATTTTGACACCAGGGATAACATAATAGAAAAATCGCCGTTAGCATTGAAGAACATTCCAAAAGAGGCCTATAAAAACTGTTTCGACAATTGGGTGAAACGATGGCGCTGGTGCGTTGAAGCAAGGGGGGATTACTTTGAAATGTTTTAATAATTAAAAAAAAATATATCTTACCTTTTTTTTATGGACCCAGTCCGGGAACTTATGGGACATACCTTGTATATCAACTTCCGATTAATATAGCTTTATCTAATCTCTTCTTTTATAAAAAATGTGTAGTTCTATCAAAAAGTTGAAATAAGAAAGGGATACCCTAATAGGTTATGCAAATCAAAAAGTTGTGTTATATTTTGTTAATATCAGTATTTTATATTAGTGTAAAATGAATGATAATTGCGGTCCTTATATGACATATTTGTTTTTACATTTTCCCAATTATACATAGTACAGGCCATGATAATCTTGCTAGGTCGTTAGCGCACCACAGGTCTATGCAAATAGAAATCTGTTCGAGATTTACACTTAGAAGTGTACCAGAGCTCCGTTTGGTTACTTACACTCATTGATGTACCTTTGCAAGAATCGAGTGCCGTTAAAGCAATTTGCTTTTAGAAAAATAAGTAAATAAAATCAATAAGCAAAACACTAATCCAGGGTTAAGTTTCTTTTAATATTTTTATTTCTCTAGCTTTAGGGTTAACATGCCTCTCCTTCAACAGGAGAACTAAAAGGCGCGTATAGTTAGCTGGAAGTTATACTTCTAGTTCACAAAATTCGAAACTATTTTAAAAGCGTATGATTCTTTTTGAAAATAAACAATTTTTACTGCCCTTACTGCAATGGAAAAATTAATGGGAGGGCCTGGGAGGGTTCACCACTGATGAGCCAGGCCCTCCCATTAATTTTTCCATTGCAGTAAGGGCAGTAGAAATTGTTTATTTTCAAAAAGAATCTTACGCCTTTAAAATAGTTTCGAATTTTGATAACAGATGGCGCGCTAGTCCATCATATTATAAAACTTCTTGTTCTTCTGTTGAAGGGCATGTTATCCCTATATAAAGCTAGAGAAATAAAAATAGCGAAATAAACTCACCTTTGATTAAAAAAAAATAAAAAAAGACATCTCTCCTTATCAGGCAACTGAAAGTTGCTAATGGCTTGCGCCATCTATCGGAATAAATATAAATAATTTTCAGTTTATCATTACTCTTCACAATTCATCCTTTCATACTTCATTTCTAAGGTTAGAAATAATCGTTATTTCTCCTTATAATAAATTTCGATTTTTCGTTCAAAAGAAACATTTGTGGTAAAATTGTCAAACTTCGTTCTACAATCATAAGCCACATTATATTGTATTATAAATTATTCGTTGAATTTTAATTATTCCAGAATTAGGGCCAAATACCCATTCTTGATTAATCAAGAAAAGCTTTTTTTACCTTAGATTTCTTATTGATTTTATTATATCATAAGTCTGTAAGTCTAAGTGTGTAAATTAAGAGGTATATAATTCGCGAAACTATTTTAAAGGCGTATGATTCTTTTTGAAATTAAACAATTTCTACTGCCCTTACTGCAATGGAAAAATTAATGTGAGGGCCTGGCTCATCAGTGGTGAACCCACCCAGCGGTTTCGCCAGTTTAATCTACCATACCGCTGTTATATTGCATTTTGGAACTTCCTTTTATAGTGATACTGTTGGTAGACTCTTGGAATGGGTATTTCAGAAGCTTATGTCCATAGTTCTTCTAAAATACCCATTCCAAGAGTCTAGCAACAGTATCACTATAAAAGGAAGTTCCAAAAATGCAATATAGCAGCGGTATGGTGGATTAAACTGGCGAAACCGCTGGGAGGGTTCACCACTGATGAGCCAGGCCCTCCCATTAATTTTTCCATTGCAGTAGGGGCAGTAGAAATTGTTTAGTTTCAAAAATAATCTTACGCCTTTAAAATAGTTTCGAATTTTGATAACAGATGGCGCGCTAGTGCATCATATTATAAGAGTTATATGAGGAATAGTTAGCTGGAACTTCCAGTTCTCATGTTGAGGAGCATTCGATATCCCGGGTGGACACTACCGAAGTTCGACGGTGTTCACATCTGTCCACCAACAAATAATTTCTCTGAAGAGGAGGAATGTTCTCTGGTTGCCACCAAACAACCAGGGGCTTCCGCATGGCTGAGACGGTATTTGTGGAATGTGGACATGTGATCTACCCCGGATATGGTCAACACCGGAGAGGTTAACTGATCCTTTGTCAATACGAAACCCCCGTGTCGAGATTAATTGAATAGTTTGCAAGGATTCCTATGATGGGTCTTTTAATTTGACCATCTTGCTCTTTACCAGTCTGTAGAGAAACGTTAAAGACATATCCAACGTCTTAAGTGCAATAAAAATACGTTATAGAGTGTGGTTGAGCTTTTTAGATAGACATCTTCCTCAAAAGACTAAAATGTGATTTCAATAATTTACATTTCGAGTATTTTTCTATAAAGTTATAGATTTATAACGCCGTTTTTTTTTTTTTTTACTATCTTTCCCGTTTAAACGAATTATTTCACAGATGTGTGCCGCGCGTATACCTATAAAAAGGGATATGTTTCTAATATGGAATTTTAAAAATATTTTATAAAGGAAATAAAGTCTCCAGGGCCAAGTTTCTTGCTCAAATTTTATTTTCTAGCTTTCGGAACTGTCAGTCCTTCCACAGGAGTGCAAAATATTTTATTTGCACAAATATTTTATTTGCAATTATATATTCTATGGCTAGTTTTTTTTTTTTTTTTGCTATTATTATTTTTTATTTTAGCATAATTTTATTTAAAAAATAAGTTATTGATAAAATAATATTTAAAAATTGCAATCATATATATATAGCGCCTGTATTATCTTTGCAATAGTATTTATATCATAGAGCTAATAAAATAGGATAATAAAAAAATACGTTATTAAAATATTTCACATACACCCATAATTCAATCCAATAATTTTTTTATTATATTGTAAGGGCAGTAGAAAATTGTTTAATTTTAAAAGAAACATATGAATCTATAATAGTTTCAAATTCCCATAACAGATGGCGCGCTAATGTATCCTATTATAATTTAATTTAGAAATATAAAAAAAAAAAGCAAATTGGAAAATTTAATACAAAGTAAATACAAAATGATAGTTAAGAGGCTAAAACTACTATATTTTCAAATTAATGTTTGATATTAAAAAAAAAATCATTTACAATAGGAATGAATATAATATTAGAATATTAAAAAAGGAAGTATATGAGTAGTGATATAGTATATATGCTAGATATCAGGAATATGCTTCATTCTAAACTCGCAGAAAATTTCGCAACACCCCACCTTACGTAAAAACGACGAACGATCGTTCCGTCGAGTCATTTGTCGTATCCGGATCACGGTGCGCGGTGGTCTTCTGCATTTCTCCTCACTCGTCTGTTTTGATTGTCACTCCACCTACTTTCTCTTCATACTCCACAGGCTAAAGTAGCTCAATTTACGTTCTATTTTTTCCCTTATATTTTTCTTTTTTTTTTCATAGCAATTTTTAAAAATTATTATTTCTCTTTTAAACAAATATCATGATAAATTTTAGTTAATATATTATTTTTTATTTTTTTGCACAATTTTTTTAATTGCATTTTTCAAAAATGCTCATTACATATCAAAGAAATCTTTTTTGTAAATATCGAAAATTAATTTTTGCTTTGGCAACACCGATTTTATTAAGCCCGCTTCCCATCATTGTCAACACAAAGGTAAGTTATTTGTATTTATTTATATATTTGGAATTTGCGCATTTTATTATGATCTAAGATTATAAAATACAGCCTTAAACACCATAGAAATAATGGTAAAAATTCTGTCATATGTAAGGGCTAGAAAATTATTTTAATATAATAGCAAAAGATAAATCATTATTGTAATTGAAACAAATATTTGCTAATGCAAAGCTATATATTCAGATTTTAAAATACGTATATTTAACAAATAAATTTTAAAGTGGTCTATATTTTGGTAAAATTTTAAAATATTGATTTTAAATAGGTATAATATGTTTTTAAACAACGATGTATCTGTACCAAACGACTAACTGCCTTTATTCTAAAAATATAATTGTACGATTGAAGTTTTACTTTAAAATCTATTATAACACAATTATAATTTGAAAATTAATATTTTAAAAATATTTTTTAGCAAGAAAAAGAATTTCGTTAAAATATTTAATTTATATTTTAATAAATTTGTTTTTAAAAAATATTTATTTGCTACAATCTAATTTTCCAAAATATATGCAATATTTCTTTAACACTTATTTATATATATGTTTTTAACTTTTAATTAGACAATATTAATTTATATTTAGACATTTTTCATTTCAATTTAGACATTTTTTTTAAAATTTTAATTAAGACATTTTTCATTTTAATTTAGACACATCGACTTTTCAATAAAAAGGTCATGTGTCTAAATTAAAATTGAAAATGTCTAAATAAAAAGGCTATGTGTCTAAATTAAAATGAAAAATGTCTAAATATAAATTAAAATTGTCTAATTAAAAGTTAAAAAACCTATATATCGCCTTAATATATAAATCGTTATTTAAAAAATAATACTTTCGTTGCACATATAGAGACTATTTATTTACGCATAAATAAAAAGGGAAAAGTAAATTGCAAAGAATAATTATTTTAAAGTAATTATTCACATGAATATGCGTATATAAGTCACATTTAAAATATTTTAACGTATTGCATTTATATATTTAATTATTTTGAAAATAGAGCAATCCATAAATGAATCTTTAATTAAAAATACATATATTGGATAAAAATAGCATCTATTTTACCAATATTTCAGTTAGCTGAACGCCAACCTTTATCAAGGTGTTATAACATATTTAATAAAAAAATATATATTTAATTATATTTTCGCGTAATTTTAATATATTAGCAAATAATGATATATATATATTTAATTAAAAAGGCATATATTGGATCAATCAATTAAATATTTATTTATGGATTGCTCTATTTTCAAAAAATGATATATATATATTTAAAGTCATTATTTGTGCTAATATATTAAAAAATTATACGAAAATAATTAAATAAATAAATGCAATATGTTGAATATATTTAAATTGTGACTTATAGTATGATAAATATGAACATTTATGTAAAAATAATTAGTATTCCAGACATCTTCTGCAATAAAAACAAAACTCTAGACAGACAGTAGGTAACATTGAATCGTCTGGAAACCAAGGTCTTGGCTTGCCTCAAAGATCAATTATGTTGTGAAAGGTTTTTTACACGGCCCGGCCTAACAAACATGCTGACAGCTAGCTGGCGGTAGTTTTGCCTTTTCATTACCGTCTGTTTTGGCGTTCCAAACGTAATCAACAGATTTTTTTATGAGAGTTCACCGTTAAAAAGCCATGTAACATCCTAAATCCATTATAATACCTATTTTTTCTTATATATATATATATATATATATATATATATATATATATATATATATAATCCACACATATTTTATTTAATTATTTTAAGAGAATAAAAACTACACTCATAGACAAAACTTGAATGGAAAGTATTTGATGTGGCCGGTCGTCTTTTTTTTTTTTTTGAAGGGGACAGAGGCTGTTCACACTTGGTTATCTCGTGTGTCTTCAATAAAGGTCACTGTAATATCTTTCAGAGTTATTGTCTCAATCCCGATATATACATGCTAAAAGGTACAACTTCCTTAAGTGTTTGTCTCTATGAGTGTATATCTATACTCTCCTTAAAAAGAGATTATGTCCATATAGAGTTCATTTACAAAACCTCTGCCTAGAGTTTATCTTCAGTCCTGGATATAAAAGTGAAACAGCCAAATACAATTTTACATCGGTATGGTAGAAACCGGTATATGCTAAAAGGTACAACTTCCTATATGGGATCTCAGTACAATGAGTTAAAATTTATTGGCTTATCATCTGGAAACCCGCCCAACGGTTTCGCCAGTTTGATCCGCAGACTATGGTATTGAATTGTATGACTTATCTTACGCGTATGTAATTTCCAAGTAGTACCTGCTATAGGTATATAGAAAACCTAAAGACATATAAATTTCGATTTGTCTCAGGAGTAAATATGTAAATATAATTTAACTATGCAAATATATGGCTCTCAACTTTGTCTTCTGATTCAATAACTTTCTGGATGGTCAGTCGCTGAGATTGTCTGGAATTGTTTTAGAAAGGCAAAGAGCTTTCGGAAAAACGCGGAGTGTAAATTTATTCCATCTCGGTTAAACAGATAATAGTCGGCGAATAAAAAAAAAAAACAATCTGCGAATGTTTTTTTCTTAATTAACGGAGATATGTGTGTCGCCATTATACTTATTGTTAACGGAGTAATTTGCATATTTTCTGAGGTCGCGAAACCACGACAGTAACTCCTTCAAAACTTGCCTCTATATGGGTGATATAGTTTCGTCAACTATTCAGGAAATGTCTGCTAAGCTAGCAAAAACAAATATACACTCATGGACAAAACTTAAGGAAGTTGTACCTTTTAGCATGTATATCGGGATTCAGACAATAAATCTAAAAGTCATTTTATACAAGATGACCTTTATTGAACACGAGACAACCAAGTGTGAACAAAATTGCCTCTGCTTCCTTAAAAAAAAAAAAGACCAGACGACCAGCGACATTAAAGACTTTCCACATCCTAAAGTTTTTTCTATTAGTGTATTTTTTTTTTAAATTTTCTCTGGTACAAGTGGTACAGGCCATGGTAATCACCCCTTGTCTACACATGTAGAAAGCAGATAAACATTTATACTTACAAGTGTGCCAGAACCCCGTTTGGTTACTTATACTCGCTGTGACTTCTGCAAGAATCGGGGCCCATTTGCCGATTCGATCCCGTGCCGTAGCTGTCGGAAAAACCGACAGTTACTCCTCCACCCACCCCCCAAAAAACAAATATAGATTTTTAGGAGTTAAATGGACACTTTTGTTGTTGTTGTTGTTGCTTATTCCTCAAGTCTTTAAACGATCTCCATTAGGTCCCATTGTTTCAGCTTTTCTATTATAAAAAGGATTTGATAGGAATAGGGGTGTACCATGGGTGTTTTAAGGGTGTATTTCCAGAGAGCGGTTATTCTTTGTTTGTGGATGGAAGAAATTTCAGAATAGGTGAGTTGGGAGTTTTCAGGCTGGCCCTTACAGCCTTCTTTAGCCAATTGGTCAGCCATCTTGTTGCCGTCTATGTTAACGTTAGAGGGGATCCATTGGAACGTGATCTGGTTTTCCTGTGAGATTTTTTTGAGGATTTTGATTATTTTTTTCGTCGTTTTGTCTTTGGCAGAATCCATATCTTTTATGTGTTGTATAGCACTGAGGCTGTCAGAGAGAATCCAGATGTTTTTGTTGGAGTTTTTACATTCTGTCAGGCCTTTTTCAATTGCTAGTAATTCTGCTCGAAAATTAGAGCAGTTATTGGGGTTCCTGAATTTCTTTTCTGATTCATTGACGATGAAGTCTCCGCAGGATC
>CP092863.1:124013898-124079952 GCA_030710605.1 Cordylochernes scorpioides | reverse complement strand
AAAAAAAATAAATTCAGGAACCCCAATAACTGCTCTAATTTTCGAGCAGAATTACTAGCAATTGAAAAAGGCCTGACAGAATGTAAAAACTCCAACAAAAACATCTGGATTCTCTCTGACAGCCTCAGTGCTATACAACACATAAAAGATATGGATTCTGCCAAAGACAAAACGACGAAAAAAATAATCAAAATCCTCAAAAAAATCTCACAGGAAAACCAGATCACGTTCCAATGGATCCCCTCTAACGTTAACATAGACGGCAACAAGATGGCTGACCAATTGGCTAAAGAAGGCTGTAAGGGCCAGCCTGAAAACTCCCAACTCACCTATTCTGAAATTTCTTCCATCCACAAACAAAGAATAACCGCTCTCTGGAAATACACCCTTAAAACACCCATGGTACACCCCTATTCCTATCAAATCCTTTTTATAATAGAAAAGCTGAAACAATGGGACCTAATGGAGATCGTTTAAAGACTTGAGGAATAAGCAACAACAACAACAACAAAAGTGTCCATTTAACTCCTAAAAATCTATATTTGTTTTTTGGGGGGTGGGTGGAGGAGTAACTGTCGGTTTTTCCGACAGCTACGGCCTGGGATCGAATCGGCAAATGGGCCCCGATTCTTGCAGAAGTCACAGCGAGTATAAGTAACCAAACGGGGTTCTGGCACACTTGTAAGTATAAATGTTTATCTGATTTCTACATGTGTAGACAAGGGGAGATTGCCATGGCCTGTACCATTTGTACTAGAGATAATAAAAAATATACACTTATAGAAAAACTTTAGGATGTGGAAAGTCTTTAATGTCGCCGGTCGTCTGGTCTTTTTTTTTTTTTAAGGAAGCAGAGGCAATTTTGTTCACACTTGGTTGTCTCGTGTTCAATAAAGGTCATCTTGTATAAAATGACTTTTAGATTTATTGTCTGAATCCCGATATACATGCTAAAAGGTACAACTTCCTTAAGTTTTGTCCATGAGTGTATATTTGTTTTTGCTAGCTTAGCAGACATTTCCTGAATAGTTGACGAAACTATATCACCCATATAGAGGCAAGTTTTGAAGGAGTTACTGTCGTGGTTTCGCGACCTCGGAAAATATGCAAATTACTCCGTTAACAATAAGTATAATGGCGACACACATATCTCCGTTAATTAAGAAAAAACATTCGTAGATTGTTTTTTTTTATTCGCCGACTATTATCTGTTTAACCGAGATGGAATAAATTTACACTCCGCGTTTTTCCGAAAGCTCTTTGCCTTTCTAAAACAATTCCAGACAATCTCAGCGACTGACCATCCAGAAAGTTATTGAATCAGAAGACAAAGTTGAGAGCCATATATTTGCATAGTTAAATTATATTTACATATTTACTCCTGAGACAAATCGAAATTTATATGTCTATAGGTTTTCTATATACCTATAGCAGGTACTACTTGGAAATTACATACGCGTAAGATAAGTCATACAATTCAATACCATAGTCTGCGGATCAAACTGGCGAAACCGTTGGGCGGGTTTCCAGATGATAAGCCAATAAATTTTAACTCATTGTACTGAGATCCCATATAGGAAGTTGTACCTTTTAGCATATACCGGTTTCTACCATACCGATGTAAAATTGTATTTGGCTGTTTCACTTTTATATCCAGGACTGAAGATAAACTCTAGGCAAAGGTTTTGTAAATGAACTCTATATGGACATAATCTCTTTTTAAGGAGAGTAGATATACACTCATAGAGACAAACACTTAAGGAAGTTGTACCTTTTAGCATGTATATATCGGGATTGAGACAATAACTCTGAAAGATATTACAGTGACCTTTATTGAAGACACACGAGATAACCAAGTGTGAACAGCCTCTGTCCCCTTCAAAAAAAAAAAAAAAGACGACCGGCCACATCAAATACTTTCCATTCAAGTTTTGTCTATGAGTGTAGTTTTTATTCTCTTAAAATAATTAAATAAAATATGTGTGGATTATATATATATATATATATATAAGAAAAAAATAGGTATTATCATGGATTTAGGATGTTACATGGCTTTTTAACGGTGAACTCTCATAAAAAAAATCTGTTGATTACGTTTGGAACGCCAAAACAGACGGTAATGAAAAGGCAAAACTACCGCCAGCTAGCTGTCAGCATGTTTGTTAGGCCGGGCCGTGTAAAAAACCTTTCACAACATAATTGATCTTTGAGGCAAGCCAAGACCTTGGTTTCCAGACGATTCAATGTTACCTACTGTCTGTCTAGAGTTTTGTTTTTATTGCAGAAGATGTCTGGAATACAAATTATTTTTACATAAATGTTCATATTTATCATACTATAAGTCACAATTTAAATATATTCAACATATTGCATTTATTTATTTAATTATTTTCGTATAATTTTAATATATTAGCACAAATAATGACTTTAAATATATATATATATCATTTTTTGAAAATAGAGCAATCCATAAATAAATATTTAATTGATTGATCCAATATATGCCTTTTTAATTAAATATATATATATATCATTATTTGCTAATATATTAAAATTACGCGAAAATATAATTAAATATATAATTTTTTATTAAATATGTTATAACACCTTGATAAAGGTTGGCGTTCAGCTAACTGAAATATTGGTAAAATAAATGCTATTTTTATCCAATATATGTATTTTTAATTAAAGATTCATTTATGGATTGCTCTATTTTCAAAATAATTAAATATATAAATGCAATACGTTAAAATATTTTAAATGTGACTTATATACGCATATTCATGTGAATAATTACTTTAAAATAATTATTCTTTGCAATTTACTTTTCCCTTTTTATTTATGCGTAAATAAATAGTCTCTATATGTGCAACGAAAGTATTATTTTTTAAATAACGATTTATATATTAAGGCGATATATAGGTTTTTTAACTTTTAATTAGACAATTTTAATTTATATTTAGACATTTTTCATTTTAATTTAGACACATAGCCTTTTTATTTAGACATTTTCAATTTTAATTTAGACACATGACCTTTTTATTGAAAAGTCGATGTGTCTAAATTAAAATGAAAAATGTCTTAATTAAAATGAAAAAAAAAATGTCTAAATTGAAATGAAAAATGTCTAAATATAAATTAATATTGTCTAATTAAAAGTTAAAAACATATATATAAATAAGTGTAAAAGAAATATTGCATATATTTTGGAAAATTAGATTGTAGCAAATAAATAATTTTTAAAAACAAATTTATTAAAATATAAATTAAATATTTTAACGAAATTCTTTTTCTTGCTAAAAAATATTTTTAAAATATTAATTTTCAAATTATAATTGTGTTATAATAGATTTTAAAGTAAAACTTCAATCGTACAATTATATTTTTAGAATAAAGGCAGTTAGTCGTTTGGTACAGATACATCGTTGTTTAAAAACATATTATACCTATTTAAAATCAATATTTTAAAATTTTACCAAAATATAGACCACTTTAAAATTTCTTTGTTAAATATACTAATTTTAAAATCTGAATATATAGCTTTGCATTAGCAAATATTTGTTTCAATTACAATAATGATTTATCTTTTGCTATTATATTAAAATAATTTTCCAGCCCTTACATATGACAGAATTTTTACTATTATTTCTATGGTGTTTAAGGCTGTATTTTCTAATCTTAGATCATAATAAAATGCGCAAATTCCAAATATATAAATAAATACAAATAACTTACCTTTGTGTTGACAATGATGGGAAGCGGGCTTAATAAAATCGGTGTTGCCAAAGCAAAAATTAATTTTCGATATTTACAAAAAAGATTTCTTTGATATGTAATGAGCATTTTTGAAAAATGCAATTAAAAAAATTGTGCAAAAAAATAAAAAATAATATATTAACTAAAATTTATCATGATATTTGTTTAAAAGAGAAATAATAATTTTTAAAAATTGCTATGAAAAAAAAAAAAGAAAAATATAAGGGAAAAAAATAGAACGTAAATTGAGCTACTTTAGCCTGTGGAGTATGAAGAGAAAGTAGGTGGAGTGACAATCAAAACAGACGAGTGAGGAGAAATGCAGAAGACCACCGCGCACCGTGATCCGGATACGACAAATGACTCGACGGAACGATCGTTCGTCGTTTTTACGTAAGGTGGGGTGTTGCGAAATTTTCTGCGAGTTTAGAATGAAGCATATTCCTCATATATAGCATATATACTATATCACTACTCATATACTTCCTTTTTTAATATTCTAATATTATATTCCTTCCTATTGTAAATGATTTTTTTTTTAATATCAAACATTAATTTGAAAATATAGTAGTTTTAGCCTCTTAACTATCATTTTGTATTTACTTTGTATTAAATTTTCCAATTTGCATTTTTTTATATTTCTAAATTAAATTATAATAGGATACATTAGCGCGCCATCTGTTATGGGAATTTGAAACTATTATAGATGCGTATGTTTCTTTTAAAATTAAACAATTTTCTACTGCCCTTACAATATAATAAAAAATTTATAGGATTGAATTATGGGTGTATGTGAAATATTTTAATAACGTATTTTTTTATTATCCTATTTTATTAGCTCTATGATATAAATACTATTGCAAAGATAATACAGGCGCTATATATATATGATTGCAAATTTTTAAATATTATTTTATCAATAACTTATTTTTTAAATAAAATTATGCTAAAATAAAAAATAATAATAGCAAAAAAAAAAAACTAGGCATAGAATATATAATTGCAAATAAAATATTTGTGCAAATAAAATATTTTGCACTCCTGTGGAAGGACTGACAGTTCCGAAAGCTAGAAAATAAAATTTGAGCAAGAAACTTGGCCCTGGAGACTTTATTTCCTTTATAAAATATTTTTAAAATTCCATATTAGAAACATATCCCTTTTTATAGGTATACGAGCGGCACACATCTGTGAAATAATTCGTTTAAACGGGAAAGATAGTAAAAAAAAACCGGCGTTATAAATCTATAACTTTATAGAAAAATACTCGAAATGTAAATTATTGAAATCACATTTTAGTCATTTGAGGAAGATGTCTATCTAAAAAGCTCAACCACACTCTATAACGTATTTTTCTTGCACTTAAGACGTTGGATATGTCTTTAACGTTTCTCTACAGACTGGTAAAGAGCAAGATGGTCAAATTAAAAGACCCATCATAGGAATCCTTGCAAACTATTCAATTAATCTCGACACGGGGGTCTCGTATTGACAAAGGATCAGTTAACCTCTCCGGTGTTGACCATATCCGGGGTAGATCACATGTCCACATTCCACAAATACCGTCTCAGCCATGCGGAAGCCCCTGGTTGTTTGGTGGCAACCAGAGAACATTCCTCATTTTCAGAGAAATTATTTGTTGGTGGACAGATGTGAACACCGTCGAACTTCGGTAGTGTCCACCCGGGATATCGAATGCTCCTCAACATGAGAACTGGAAGTTCCAGCTAACTATTCCTCATATAACTCTTATAATATGATGCACTAGCGCGCCATCTGTTATCAAAATTCGAAACTATTTTAAAGGCGTAAGATTATTTTTGAAACTAAACAATTTCTACTGCCCCTACTGCAATGGAAAAATTAATGGGAGGGCCTGGCTCATCAGTGGTGAACCCTCCCAGCGGTTTCGCCAGTTTAATCCACCATACCGCTGCTATTTTGCATTTTTGGAACTTCCTTTTATAGTGATACTGTTGGTAGACTCTTGGAATGGGTATTTTAGAAGAACTATGGACATAAGCTTCTGAAATACCCATTCCAAGAGTCTACCAACAGTATCACTATAAAAGGAAGTTCCAAAAATGCAATATAACAGCGGTATGGAAGATTAAACTGGCGAAACCGCTGGGTGGGTTCACCACTGATGAGCCAGGCCCTCACATTAATTTTTCCATTGCAGTAAGGGCAGTAGAAATTGTTTAATTTCAAAAAGAATCATACGCCTTTAAAATAGTTTCGCGAATTATATACCTCTTAATTTACACACTTAGACTTACAGACTTATGATATAATAAAATCAATAAGAAATCTAAGGTAAAAAAAGCTTTTCTTGATTAATCAAGAATGGGTATTTGGCCCTAATTCTGGAATAATTAAAATTCAACGAATAATTTATAATATAATATAATGTGGCTTATGATTGTAGAACGAAGTTTGACAATTTTACCACAAATGTTTCTTTTGAACGAAAAATCGAAATTTATTATAAGGAGAAATAACGATTATTTCTAACCTTAGAAATGAAGTATGAAAGGATGAATTGTGAAGAGTAATGATAAACTGAAAATTATTTATATTTATTCCGATAGATGGCGCAAGCCATTAGCAACTTTCAGTTGCCTGATAAGGAGAGATGTCTTTTTTTATTTTTTTAATCAAAGGTGAGTTTATTTCGCTATTTTTATTTCTCTAGCTTTATATAGGGATAACATGCCCTTCAACCGGAGAACTAGAAGTTTTATAATATGATGGACTAGCGCGCCATCTGTTATCAAAATTCGAAACTATTTTAAAGGCGTAAAATTCTTTTTGAAAATAAACAATTTCTACTGCCCTTACTGCAATGGAAAAATTAATGGGAGGGCCTGGCTCATCAGTGGTGAACCCTCCCAGGCCCTCCCATTAATTTTTCCATTGCAGTAAGGGCAGTAGAAATTGTTTATTTTCAAAAAGAATCTTACGCTTTTAAAATAGTTTCGAATTTTGTGAACTAGAAGTATAACTTCCAGCTAACTATACACGCCTTTTAGTTCTCCTGTTGAAGGAGAGGCATGTTAACCCTGAAGCTAGAGAAATAAAAATAGTAAAAGAAACTTAACCCTGGATTAGTGTTTTGCTTATTGATTTTATTTACTTATTTTTCTAAAAGCAAATTGCTTTAACGGCTCTCGATTCTTGCAAAGGTACATCAATGAGTGTAAGTAACCAAACGGAGCTCTGGTACACTTCTAAGTGCAAATCTCGAACAGCTTTCTATTTGCATAGACCTGTAGTGCGCTAACGACCTATCAATATTATCATGGCCTGTACTATAATTGGAAAAATATAAAAACGAATATGTCATTATAAGGACCGCAATTATCATTCATTTTACACTAATATAATATACTGATATTAACAAAATATAACACAACTTTTTGATTTGCATAACCTATTAGGGTATCCCTTTTTTACAAGGTATGTCCCATAAGTTCCCGGACTGGGTCCATAAAAAAATAAATAAATGGAAAATGTAAATGAATTTGACTGTTTATTATAGAAAAAATATCTGGCTACACGGTGGTACCAATATCGAGGCGGTACTTGCGCGCGCGCCAAGGTTATTCTAATTTATTTAAAGGTCACACCTAGCGCTGCGGCGATTTTACGATGGAACAAAAATTGAAGCAGAGGATTTGCATAGAATTTTGTGTGAAACTTCAAATATCAGCAACCGAAACTTTTGAAATGCTTAATAAAGCATTCCCCAATGACGCCCCAAAGAGAACAACTGTTTTTGAATGGCATTCTAGATTTAAAGCTGGCAGAATTTCCATTGAAGATGATCCTCGTCAAGGACGCCCAAAATTTCAAAGGACTGATGAAAATGTGCAAAAAATCACCGATTTGATAAAAGAAAATCCTCGAACCACTTTGCTAGAGCTAGAGCAAGACACAGGCATCTCTAAAACAACGATTGGAAGGATCGTGACCGAAGATTTGAAGCTCAAAAAGACTCCTGTAAAATTCATCCCAAGATTCCTCACCAATGAGCAAAAACTGTGTCGGCTTGCAACCTGTGAGGACATGATGGAAATGACAAGAACGGATCCAGAATTGAAAGACAAGATAATCACAGGCGACGAGACATGGTTCTATGGCTATAACCCTGAAACCAAACCTCAATCTGCCGAGTGGAGAGGTTAGGGTGAGCCTAGACCCAAAAAATCCAGAAACAAGGTGTTGCTGGTCGCTTTTTTCGGATAACAAGGGCATTGTTCATCACGAGTATCTTCCTGCAGGCCAAACAGTTATTAAGGAAATGTATTTGGGCATTCTTCGCCGTCTAAGGGAAGCGATTCGAAAAAAAAGGCCAGAAAAATGGACTAATGGTGGCTGGATCCTACACCATGACAATGCTCGCCCTCACACAGCGCACTTGATGACTAGCTTTTTGGCGAAAAACGGGACACAAATCCTACTTCAACCACCCTATTTCCCAGACATCGCACCAAATGACTTTTTTCCTGTTCCCCAAACTTAAAGCAGTTCTAAAAGGAAGACATTTTGACACCAAGGATGACATAATAGAAAAATCGCCGTTAGCATTGAAGAGCATTCCAAAAGAGGCTTATAAAAACTGTTTCGACAATTGGGAGAAACGATGGCGCTGGTGCGTTGAAGCAAGGGGGGATTACTTTGAAAAGTTTTAATTAAAAAAAAAATTAAAAAATCTTACCTTTTTTTTTTATGGACCCAGTCCGAGAACCTATGGGACATACCTTGTATATATAGGGAAAAAAGGTCTATTCTGATCATGCATCTAAAAGTGACTGCGCAAGCCATCAGCAATTTTTTGTTGCACGATCAAGAGATTACTTTTTTGTCTTAATTTATCCACCTGATATCCCAGTACAATATCACTTTTGTACTATTTTTTCACAAAGTATATCAAAGTTTGCATATTTATGTTGTGACTAGGAGAAATTATAAAAGTGATACACTATGAAAAATTTAAAATTGCAATTGTATTGCAAGACTTCAATGGAATCATTGGCAGAAGCACGTTAGATCAATGTCAGTAACTATCATAATTGCAAGCTGTGGGTCACAGCTCCTATAGGGAAGGAGCTATGTCGCAAAGTATTTATTATTTTATCAACAAAGTATTATTTTTGATGTTTATACTTTGATATTCTGTAAACTTCCCCCTCTTTGCTCATCTTTTGTATATCATTCATAGTTTGTTCTTGCCTGAAATAAATTGCTGTATCATCCTCGAAGTTTGTCTTCCCTAATTTTCCACGTAGCAATATATTATATTAATTAGAAATGAATAATATGTATTATTTTACAATGTTTCTCTATTAAGATATTGTGATATTTTTAACAAAAAAAGAATTGAAATAAAAAATAATAGACGAGTTAAAAGAGATAACACCAAGATTCTGAACAAATTTCCGTTTTACACTCGAGAGTGTGCTGAAGAATATATAATTGATATTTCTCATTAAAACACTTTTAAACTCACAATTTCAAAATTTTTATTTGCATATTGACTGAAGAGATTTTCAAAATAATTTTTCAAAATTTGAAACAAATATAGTATTCAGGATAATTTTATTAAGTTTCTTTATTAATGAATCGTTTTAAATGGTTTGGTCACACCACAACCTCTATTTTACATAAAATTATTATCTATATATATATAAAAATGAATGTATATGTGTGTGTGTGTCCTTTATGCCTGACCAAACCACTCATTGGAACGCCATAAAACTTTGGGAAGTTATTTAGTATAATACTAGGAAGGTTTCTGAAAAATAATTTCTTGAATATCTTGAATATCCTTAGAGTTATTTGCAGATTTGTAGATTTAACTCGCAAGCAGCGCCACCATTGCGACGATGTTAACAAGTTTTTTTTTATCTATAAGTTTTATTATCACTAAGTTTATTATCTTAAAGATTATTTATCAAAAGTAAGATTATCTCAGGATGACACGGCAATTTATTTGAGACAAGAATAATGATACAATTCCAAGGCAAAGATACTATTCCTTTACCTTCCAATTACCGAGGGAACCAATTAATATTGACATTCCCATTCTAGGGCGCCTTTCCTTGCGAGACTCTCGCCTATTTTGAAGAAAAACTACGCTGTCTTTTTCGAGGCGGCCATCGAGCGCGCTCGGGATTCCCATCCCAGGATCCTCAGCGGGTTGTCCGAGCTCAGGAGGGCCATGGCTCCCAAGACTAGACGTCACCGCGGCAAGCGCTAACCTAATGTATATACCCCTCTCTTTCTCTTTGAGATGTAACATTGTCTAGAAGACAATAAATGATTTTCAATTGTCAAAATTGTCAATTAATATTGACTTTATTCAACTTATCGAGTATTTTTCAAGGGACCGGGAAAAAATGTTCACTAGATAAAACGATGATTTTGTAATGTAGAAAATTAGGAAATACAAAATTCAGGATGACACGGCAATTTATTTGAGACAAGAATATTGATACAATTCCAAGGCAAAGATACTATTCCTTTTACTTCCAATTACCAAGGGAACCGATTAATATTGATTTTATTCAACTTATCGAGTATTTTTCAAGGGACCGGGAAAAAATGTTCACTTTATCGAGAGATTCAAATTTACGAGTTTCAAATTATCAAAATATATCTATTATTTTTTTTATAAGTTTATAGAGAATTGTTTTAACAGATGTTCGTTAGACAAACCTTTACTCGGGTAAAACCCGGGCGAAGCCGGGTACATCCGCTAGTTATTATTATAAAATATATAATTTCACAGAGAACAAGAAGATAAAGCTCCACAAAATAACGACTAAGATTGAAAATTCACACGCCAAAATAATAACGGACCTGTCAATGATAAGAGATATCAATATCAGAGCTAACAAACCTGATATAATAGTATATGACAAAATAAAAAAATACATAACAATCATAGAGATAGGCATTACCTCCCAAGACAATATCCAAACTACGGAGCTGACAAAGAAAAGAAAATACCAGCTACTGGCGAGGGAAATGGCCCAAACTGAACAAATGCCCGTAAAAGTAGTGCCGATAGTCTTAACATGGGATGGAATAGTAACCAAATATAACAAACAATACAGGAAGGAAATAAACATAAGAAAAGGGGACTTCGCATATATTCAATCACTGGTGCTAAAAAAGACGATGGAAATTATCTCAACAGAAAAGAAGAATGAACCTCACGATAAGTTACAGAGAAATAAGGAAATGGAAGCCATGGATAGATTGTTGGAACGATGTAGGGAGCTGGCATGTGATGACGAGGAACACCGGACATGGAGCACAGGGATACGACGACCATAGAAGAGATCCAGGAGAACGACCTAGAGCAGATGACAGGAGACCTGACAGACAAGAATGGATCAAAGCCAGGGGACCATCTTATCGAGGAGCCACTAGGAGAGGCCATAGAAAGACTGCTGGAGAGCTGCAGGACATCAGGGGACCATAACGGCAAAGGCCACAGCACTGACCAGGAGTCAAGATAGCAAATGTAAATATCTTTGTTTACTTTTACTGTTGTTATTTATTGAATTTGTAAATAAAATAATGTAAATAGACTGACCATTCGCTACACTTTTTAGAGAAAACCTTTTTGAAAAATAAAGTTATTATTATAAAATCATTAATATAACATTATTTTATGTAAAACTAGCGGACGTACCCGGCTTTGCCCGGGTTTTACCCGAGTAAAAGTTTGTCTAACGAATCTCTCGATAAAGTGAACATTTTTTTCCCGGTCCCTTGAAAAATACTCGATAAGTTGAATAAAATCAATATTAATTGGTTCCCTCGGTAATTGGAAGTTAAAGGAATAGTATCTTGCCTTGGAATTGTATCATTATTCTTGTATGGATGTACCCGGCTTCGCCCGGGTTTTACCCGAGTAAAGGTTTGTTTAACGAATCTCTCGATAAAGTGAACATTTTTTCCCGGTCCCTTGAAAAATACTCGATAAGTTGAATAAAATCAATATTAATTGGTTCCCTCGGTAATTGGAAGTTAAAGGAATAGTATCTTGCCTTTGAATTGTATCATTATTCTTGTCTCAAATAAATTGCCGTGTCATCCTGAATTTTGTCTTTCCTAATTTTCTACATTACAAAATCATCGTATCATCATGATAATATTTAGAGCAGATTGTTGAATTATAACAGATAAATTAGAATATTTATCTTGATTATTTCTAGGCAAAAAGTTATTTCAAAAATTTTATTTGCTAGAAACCTTCCCAGTACTATACTAAATAACTTTCCAAAGTTTCATGGTGATCCAATGAGTGGTTTGGTCAGGCATAAAGGACAAACAAACAAACAAACAGACACACATACATTCATTTTTATATATATAGATAGGTTGGTGTGACACTTAAAATGAATCATTAATAAAGAAACTTATTACAATTTGCATATTGTATAAATATGGGATTATGACAACAAAATTATGTACAGCCATACTCATATACATAATGTATTCTCTAAAATATTGTATTTCGCCCTTTCTCACAATATATTATTCTTCTTTCTTATCTCCGCTCAATCATATTAGGGTATCAAGCTTGTAGAGCTTGAGATTTGACAACCATCATGACTGGGTGAAGTAGAATGCGTCTGCCTTTGTCATTAAGACTGGGAGCACTACTCAGTGACAGGCCGGCTTAGCTCCAAAAGAAATGGCCGCCTCTGACATGAGGAACAGACGCCATGTGAAGCCGCTCCTAACATGGAGTACAAACGCTGTTCATCCTGTATCCCTGGATTAGGAGCCCTTACAGGGTACTATCAGCCGGGCCAGCTGAGCCCAGGTTTTTTAGTGAGCTTGTTACTGCTCCCCCTCCTCCTTTTTCATCCGGACTTGGGACCGGCAAAGGCGGAGTTTCACAATATATTCTTCTCATTAAAATCGTTATTTTCAACTCCATTTCTTCCAGAATTTATGTTATTATCGATGCAAACGCTTAAACCCTGTCTACATTGACTTAACTTTGATGCTATCCCCAGTACCTTATCCTAGTACAATATCACATTTGTACTATTATATGTAAATATATGTGGATTGGTGAAGAGAGAGACAATACTTCACTAACAAGCTATCCAACTTTTTAATGGTGACAATGGGTTACCGAAACGTCAAATAACGGTTATAAAAAGATTTTATAAAGTCTTTAATTTAATTGATTTAATTAATAGAGTTCAGAAGAGAAAAATGCATGAAAACAGAACGGTAGAAAGAATTGGGCTGATGGACACAGGATGGGAAGTTATGAAGAAATAAATTGAAGAAATTATGATAGAAAAGTATGACGTCACTGAAGTTCCAGGACTTTCTCAAGAACAGGGAGAGTAAAGAAGATTTGGATGGGACATATAAAAAGAGGAAATGGATTGATGTGTAAAAAGTTCTGGAAGATAAAATGAATGGAAAGAGAACGGTATAAAGAATTGGACTGATGGACTGGATGGGAAGTTATGAAAAAATAAATAACTCAAGATAGAGAAATATGACGTCATTGGAGACCTGGACAGGATCAAGAGTTTTTTTTTACTTTTGTGGCGAAGAGGCAGAATTAGATTAAATATATATAGATTGATAAACATACATTTCTGGGAAGGATTAAATGACTGGAAAGAAAACGGTACGAGGAATTGGACTGATTGCTGAATTATAAAGAAATAAAGAGAAGAACTCAAAATAGGGAAGTACGGTTATACTGAAGATTAATTTCTACTTAAGAAGAAAATTTGAATAGAATATATATGAGATTTATGAGAGAAGAAAATTCTGGGTAGGATAAAATGAATAGGAATAGAACGGTACGGGGAATTAGACTGGTAGGCTGAATAGGGAGTTATAAAGAAATAAAGAGAAGAACTGAAGATAGAGAAGTAGGGTGTTACTGGAAACCAAGACTCCCTAAAGAGTAAAAAAAAAAAAGGTGAAGATGAAGAATTAGATTAAATACACTGGTGTCCAAAAAATAAGAAACTTTTGTTTTTTAATGATATGTGTTAAAATATACAACGCTAAAAGCTAAAAAGTAATTAAATTAGGTATTTTAAGTCGTAGAATTTATTTATCGCAACCATTCGATTCGGTAAAATTGAAAATATGCAAATTTTTGCTTGTCTTTATAAGTGTGCTATTTGGCGTGTCGTTTACCCCATCTAAGAATTGTCCAATTATAATTTTATTTAATCCTTAGTTAATTATGAGTTTACGAAAAATTTTAGCAGATGATTTAAAATGGAGAGCTGTTGGAAGAATGGAGGCAGGGCAATCACAAGTTGAAGTAGCAAAATGGCTAAATGTGAATAAATCTGTGGTCAGAAAAATATGGAAACAGTTCATTGAGACAGGAACCATCAAAAGAAAAGAAGGTTCTGGTAGAAAAAGAAAAACAGCTACCTCTGAAGACCGTTATCTGGTCGTAACTGCCAAGCGCCATAGGGAGATGACAGCTATTCAACTCTCTAATGAACTCTCAAGTGCTACTGGAACGAGAATTTCAAGACAAACTGTTTACCGAAGGCTTCAGGAAGGTGCTCTTTATGCAAGACGACTAATGGTCTGTATCCCTTTAACCTCTGCTCACAGGAGAGCCCGCTTGAATTGGTGCTTGGAACATCACGACTGGACTCATGATCAGTGGGCCAATGTTCTCTTCAGTGACGAGTCAAAATTTAGTTTAAACACAGATTCTCGACAAGTTTTCATCTGGAGGGAGCCTGGAACCCGCTATCATCCCAGTAACATCAGGGAAATAGACAGTTTTAGAGGAAGCAGTCTCTTAGTCTGGGCTGGCATCAGTTCTAGCAGTCGCACACCCCTCCACATTTTTTCTGGGGACACTTTAACTGCCCAAAAGTACAGGGACGAGATCCTTGAGCCCTATCTAAGACCTTATAGAGATCAAATTGGTCACAATTCAATTTTAATGGACGAAAATGCTCGTCCGCATAGGGCTAGGCTAGTCAATGAATATCTCCAGAGTGAGAATATTCGAAGGATGGATTGGCCAGCCAGATCTCCGGACCTGAATCCAATAGAGCATGTGTGGGATGCTCTAGGGAGGCGTATTGGAGCTCATCACCCCTCTCCCAGAACCTTTGTTGAGCTAAGAACTGCTCTATTGGAGGAGTGGGGTTTACTACCCCTGGACCTCCTCCAAAGCCTGGTAAACAGTATGAGGGCTCGCTGTGAGACCTTGATAGCTGTTAGAGGTGATCATACTCCCTATTGATATCTTATTTCTTTCTTAGCTTTGGGTATGTTGGTAATAATTTGCATATTTCATAATTTCGAATATATTTTTTTATTTTCATATAGCTAATCAAATTCTCCATAGTTTAAACTATTTGTATACTAAATTTTATATTTGTTAATAAATTAGCTTTTGAGAAATTTCAATATTGGTTAAGTTTCTTATTTTTTGGACACCAGTGTATATATAGATTGATGAGAATAAAATTATGGGAGAATGAAATAAATAAGAATCGAACGGTACGGGGAATTATACTGATGGGCTGAATGGGAAGTTATAAAGAAATAAAGAATTCAAAATAGGGAAGTACGGTTATACTGAAGATTAATTTCTACTTAAGAAGAAAATTGAATAGAATATATATGGATTGATGAGAATAAAATTCTAGGTAGGATAAAATGAATGGAAAAAGAACGGTACGGGGAATTAGACTGGTGGACTGAATGGGAAGTTATAAAGAAATAAAGAAAAGAACTGAAGCTAGAGAAGTATGGTGTAACTGGAAACCAAGACTTCCTAAAGAGTAAAAAAGGTGAAGATGAAGAATTAGATGAAATATATATAGATTGATGAGAATAAAATTCTGGGTAGGATGAAATAAATGAGAATAGAACGGTACGGGGAATTTAACTGATGGACTGAATGGGAAGTTATAAAGAAATAAAGAATTCAAAATAGAGAAGTATGGTTCTACTGGAAGAATACCTACTTAAGAAGAAAAATTGAATAGAATATATATAGATTGATGAGAATAAAATTCTGGGTAGGATAAAATGGATGGAAAGAGAACCGTACGGGGAATTAGACTGATCGGCTGAAAGGGAAGTTATAAAGAAATAACGATAAGATAGAGAAGTAGGGTGGCATGTATGCTCAAGAGGAGAGAAATTGAAGGCCACTGGACCGTGGTGTGGTATATAGTGGGGTTGAGAAATATAATTGACAACCTTGACAATCGCGGCCCCAATTGTAAACACCAGAGGAGTGTTGACCTCTGTGACCTTGTCCTTTCATATTTTTTATTTCACTTTCTCTTCAGGCAGTTTTGGTGATGTTTGTTTATTATTCAATATATTCACATCATCTTTGTGGATGTGCTGATTCCGAGAAAACCTTTCAGATTGTGTCAAAGCGTGCGCTCCCTTCCCCCTTTTGTTCTTCATTTCTTGTATTTTTATTCTTTCTTTACAACCCCCCCCTCCCCCCTATTAATCATGCATCACATTACCCTTGAGCTATCTTAACCTATCTTTTACTTTTCAAGATTTTACACTGAAGAACGAAAGTTTGGAATCAAAATGATTTTAATGATTTTTTTTTATTAAAAAAAAAAAAAGGTGGAAAATAGTAATTATTATGACCACTCAAACGAGCATTTCAGACAAAAAGGCGCCATCTAGTGGAATAATTATCAACTAAACATTGATATAGGTTTTATTCCATAATATTTCGCCAGCCCATTTTCTTAATACATCAAGAAAATCCAATCACCTACACATTTCGGGTTGTTGTCTCTCGTCAGAGTGGTGCAGGCTGTATCTCAACGACCAAAAAGGCTTGTCCACGAATCTTCTTGAGAAATAAATAAATAGGTATTGTAGACCAAATGTACTTAATTACGATGAGGCATATGAAAAATACGAGAAAAAGAAGAGAAAAAAATAGACGAAAGCCACATAATGATATGAAAAAGACAAAAAAAAAAAGGAATAGACGAAGACCACATAATGATATAAAAAAGACAAAAAAAAAGGAATAGACGAAGACCACATAATGATATGAAAAAGACAACAAAAAAAGGAATAGACGAAGGCCACATAATGATATGAAAAAGACAAAAAAAAAAAGGAATAGACGAAGGCCACATAATGATATGAAAAAGACAAAAAAAAAGGAATAGACGAAGGCCACATAATGATATGAAAAAGACAAAAAAAAAAGGAATAGACGAAGGCCACATAATGATATGAAAAAGACAAAAAAAAAGGAATAGACGAAGGCCACATAATGATATGAAAAAGACAAAAAAAAAAAGGAATAGACGAAGGCCACATAATGATATGAAAAAGACAAAAAAAAAGGAATAGACGAAGGCCACATAATGATATGAAAAAGACAAAAAAAAAGGAATAGACGAAGGCCACATAATGATATGAAAAAGACAAAAAAAAAGGAATAGACGAAGGCCACATAATGATATGAAAAAGACAAAAAAAAAAGGAATAGACGAAGACCACATAATGATATAAAAAAGACAAAAAAAAAAGGAATAGACGAAGACCACATAATGATATAAAAAAGACAAAAAAAAAGGAATAGACGAAGGCCACATAATGATATGAAAAAGACAAAAAAAAAAGGAATAGACGAAGACCACATAATGATATGAAAAAGACAAAAAAAAAGGAATAGACGAAGGCCACATAATGATATGAAAAAGACAAAAAAAAAAAAAAGGAATAGACGAAGACCACATAATGATATGAAAAAGACAAAAAAAAGGAATAGACGAAGACCACATAATGATATGAAAAAGACAAAAAAAAAAGGGATAAAAATAATATAAGAAGGCCACATAATGATATGTAAAAGACAAAAAAATGATAAAAAATAATATACGAAGGCCACATAATGATATGAAAAGATTTACCCTGTCCACACAAAAGAACATTTTTAATGGCAGAGCGTATATTTGTGTGTGTGTTATTTTTTCACTTAGTGGGTCTTATTTCTACAGGATTGTACAAATATGATCATGAAACATGAAATTAAGCGCCGTATTTTGCTTCTTTTGTTTTTGCATATTAATAACTCAACACTTTGATCTTAGTAAAAAGGCAGAGAAGCGATACTATCTCAATATGTAAATAGATATGCAAATTTTACTTTAATAATCTTTCCATAATTAAAATATATATATTATTCGTTTCTCAACTTTTAAACAAGACATTAGAGTAATCCTAATGGATAACAAATCCAGTGTTTCACCATTTGTACCATTGGTATACCTTTATCTAAAGAATGGTTTGTGAATTGCGCATTAGAAGCTGAGATGTGTCTAAGAGGAGAGGCACTACTAATGTAAGACCATGATATATAAATAACAATTCAAAATATTTTATTGAGATTTACACTCATGGACAAAACTTAAGGAAGTTGTACCTTTCAGCATGTATATCGGGATTGAGACAATAACTCTGAAATATATTACAGTGACCTTTATTGAAGACATACGAGATAACCAATATACACTCATGGACAAAACTTAAGGAAGTTGTACCTTTCAGCTTGTATATCGGGATTGAGACAATAACTCTGAAAGATATTACAGTGACCTTTATTGAAGACTCACGAGATAACCAATATACACTCATGGACAAAACTTAAGGAAGTTGTACCTTTCAGCTTGTATATCGGGATTGAGACAATAACTCTGAAAGATATTACAGTGACCTTTATTGAAGACTCACGAGATAACCAATATACACTCATGGACAAAACTTAAGGAAGTTGTACCTTTCAGCATGTATATCGGGATTGAGACAATAACTCTGAAAGATATTACAGTGACCTTTATTGAAGACATACGAGATAACCAATATACACTCATGGACAAAACTTAAGGAAGTTGTACCTTTCAGCATGTATATCGGGATTGAGACAATAACTCTGAAAGATATTACAGTGACCTTTATTGAAGACACACGAGATAACCAATATACACTCATGGACAAAACTTAAGGAAGTTGTACCTTTCAGCATGTATATCGGGATTGAGACAATAACTCTGAAAGATATTACAGTGACCTTTATTGAAGACACACGAGATAACCAATATACACTCATGGACAAAACTTAAGGAAGTTGTACCTTTCAGCATGTATATCGGGATTGAGACAATAACTCTGAAATATATTACAGTGACCTTTATTGAAGACACACGAGATAACCAATATACACTCATGGACAAAACTTAAGGAAGTTGTACCTTTCAGCATGTATATCGGGATTGAGACAATAACTCTGAAAGATATTACAGTGACCTTTATTGAAGACACACGAGATAACCAATATACACTCATGGACAAAACTTAAGGAAGTTGTACCTTTCAGCATGTATATCGGGATTGAGACAATAACTCTGAAAGATATTACAGTGACCTTTATTGAAGACACACGAGATAACCAATATACACTCATGGACAAAACTTAAGGAAGTTGTACCTTTCAGCATGTATATCGGGATTGAGACAATAACTCTGAAAGATATTACAGTGACCTTTATTGAAGACATACGAGATAACCAATATACACTCATGGACAAAACTTAAGGAAGTTGTACCTTTCAGCATGTATATCGGGATTGAGACAATAACTCTGAAAGATATTACAGTGACCTTTATTGAAGACACACGAGATAACCAATATACACTCATGGACAAAACTTAAGGAAGTTGTACCTTTCAGCATGTATATCGGGATTGAGACAATAACTCTGAAATATATTACAGTGACCTTTATTGAAGACACACGAGATAACCAATATACACTCATGGACAAAACTTAAGGAAGTTGTACCTTTCAGCATGTATATCGGGATTGAGACAATAACTCTGAAAGATATTACAGTGACCTTTATTGAAGACACAAGAGATAACCAATATACACTCATGGACAAAACTTAAGGAAGTTGTACCTTTCAGCATGTATATCGGGATTGAGACAATAACTCTGAAAGATATTACAGTGACCTTTATTGAAGACACACGAGATAACCAATATACACTCATGGACAAAACTTAAGGAAGTTGTACCTTTCAGCATGTATATCGGGATTGAGACAATAACTCTGAAATATATTACAGTGACCTTTATTGAAGACACACGAGATAACCAATATACACTCATGGACAAAACTTAAGGAAGTTGTACCTTTCAGCATGTATATCGGGATTGAGACAATAACTCTGAAAGATATTACAGTGACCTTTATTGAAGACACACGAGATAACCAATATACACTCATGGACAAAACTTAAGGAAGTTGTACCTTTCAGCATGTATATCGGGATTGAGACAATAACTCTGAAAGATATTACAGTGACCTTTATTGAAGACACACGAGATAACCAATATACACTCATGGACAAAACTTAAGGAAGTTGTACCTTTCAGCATGTATATCGGGATTGAGACAATAACTCTGAAAGATATTACAGTGACCTTTATTGAAGACATACGAGATAACCAATATACACTCATGGACAAAACTTAAGGAAGTTGTACCTTTCAGCATGTATATCGGGATTGAGACAATAACTCTGAAAGATATTACAGTGACCTTTATTGAAGACACACGAGATAACCAATATACACTCATGGACAAAACTTAAGGAAGTTGTACCTTTCAGCATGTATATCGGGATTGAGACAATAACTCTGAAATATATTACAGTGACCTTTATTGAAGACACACGAGATAACCAATATACACTCATGGACAAAACTTAAGGAAGTTGTACCTTTCAGCATGTATATCGGGATTGAGACAATAACTCTGAAAGATATTACAGTGACCTTTATTGAAGACACAAGAGATAACCAATATACACTCATGGACAAAACTTAAGGAAGTTGTACCTTTCAGCATGTATATCGGGATTGAGACAATAACTCTGAAAGATATTACAGTGACCTTTATTGAAGACACACGAGATAACCAATATACACTCATGGACAAAACTTAAGGAAGTTGTACCTTTCAGCATGTATATCGGAATTGAGACAATAACTCTGAAAGATATTACAGTGACCTTTATTGAAGACACACGAGATAACCAATATACACGCATAGACAAAACTTATGGAAGTTGTACCTTTCAGCATGTATATCGGGATTGAGACAATAACTCTGAAAGATATTACAGTGACCTTTATTGAAGACATACGAGATAACCAATATACACTCATGGACAAAACTTAAGGAAGTTGTACCTTTCAGCATGTATATCGGGATTGAGACAATAACTCTGAAAGATATTACAGTGACTTTATTGAAGACACACGAGATAACCAATATACACTCATGGACAAAACTTAAGGAAGTTGTACCTTTCAGCATGTATATCGGGATTGAGACAATAACTCTGAAAGATATTACAGTGACCTTTATTGAAGACACACGAGATAACCAATATACACTCATGGACAAAACTTAAGGAAGTTGTACCTTTTAGCATGTATATCGGGATTGAGACAATAACTCTGAACGATATTACAGTGACCTTTATTGTAGACACACGAGATAACCAATATACACTCATGGACAAAACTTAAGGAAGTTGTACCTTTCAGCATGTATATCGGGATTGAGACAATAACTCTGAAATATATTACAGTGACCTTTATTGAAGACACACGAGATAACCAATATACACTCATGGACAAAACTTAAGGAAGTTGTACCTTTCAGCATGTATATCGGGATTGAGACAATAACTCTGAAAGATATTACAGTGACCTTTATTGAAGACACAAGAGATAACCAATATACACTCATGGACAAAACTTAAGGAAGTTGTACCTTTCAGCATGTATATCGGGATTGAGACAATAACTCTGAAAGATATTACAGTGACCTTTATTGAAGACACACGAGATAACCAATATACACTCATGGACAAAACTTAAGGAAGTTGTACCTTTCAGCATGTATATCGGGATTGAGACAATAACTCTGAAAGATATTACAGTGACCTTTATTGAAGACACACGAGATAACCAATATACACGCATAGACAAAACTTATGGAAGTTGTACCTTTCAGCATGTATATCGGGATTGAGACAATAACTCTGAAAGATATTACAGTGACCTTTATTGAAGACATACGAGAAAACCAATATACACTCATGGACAAAACTTAAGGAAGTTGTACCTTTCAGCATGTATATCGGGATTGAGACAATAACTCTGAAAGATATTACAGTGACTTTATTGAAGACACACGAGATAACCAATATACACTCATGGACAAAACTTAAGGAAGTTGTACCTTTCAGCATGTATATCGGGATTGAGACAATAACTCTGAAAGATATTACAGTGACCTTTATTGAAGACACACGAGATAACCAATATACACTCATGGACAAAACTTAAGGAAGTTGTACCTTTTAGCATGTATATCGGGATTGAGACAATAACTCTGAACGATATTACAGTGACCTTTATTGTAGACACACGAGATAACCAATATACACTCATGGACAAAACTTAAGGAAGTTGTACCTTTCAGCATGTATATCGGGATTGAGACAATAACTCTGAAAGATATTACAGTGACCTTTATTCAAGACACACGAGATAACCAATATACACTCATGGACAAAACTTAAGGAAGTTGTACCTTTTAGCATGTATATCGGGATTGAGACAATAACTCTGAAATATATTACATTGACCTTTATTGAAGACACACGAGATAACCAATATACACTCATGGACAAAACTTAAGGAAGTTATACCTTCCAGCATGTATATCGGGATTGAAACAATAACTCTGAAAGATATTACAGTGACCTTTATTGTAGACACACGAGATAACCAATATACACTCATGGACAATACTTAAGGAAGTTGTACCTTTCAGCATGTATATCGGGATTGAGACAATAACTCTGAAAGATATTACAGTGACCTTTATTGAAGACACACGAGATAACCAATATACACTCATGGACAAAACTTAAGGAAGTTGTACCTTTTAGCATGTATATCGGGATTGAGACAATAACTCTGAAAGATATTACATTGACCTTTATTGAAGACACACGAGATAACCAATATACACTCATGGGCAAAAATTTAAGGAAGTTGTACCTTTCAGCATGTATATCGGGATTGAGACAATAACTCTGAAATATATTACAGTGACCTTTATTGAAGACACACGAGATAACCAATATACACTCATGGACAAAACTTAAGGAAGTTGTGCCTTTCAGCATGTATATCGGGATTGAGACAATAACTCTGAAAGATATTACAGTGACCTTTATTGTAGAGACACGAGATAACCAATATAGACTCATGGACAAAACTTAAGGAAGTTGTACCTTTCAGCATGTATATCGGGATTGAGACAATAACTCTGAAAGATATTACAGTGACCTTTATTGAAGACATACGAGATAACTAATATACACTCATGGACAAAACCTAAGGAAGTTGTACCTTTCAGCATGTATATCAGGATTGAGACAATAACTCTGAAAGATATTACAGTGACCTTTATTGTAGACACACGAGATAACCAATATACACTCATGGACAAAACTTAAGGAAGTTGTACCTTTCAGCATGTATATCGGGATTGAGACAATAACTCTGAAATATATTACAGTGACCTTTATTGAAGACACACGAGATAACCAATATACACTCATGGACAAAACTTAAGGAAGTTGTACCTTTCAGCATGTATATCGGGATTGAGACAATAACTCTGAAAGATATTACAGTGACCTTTATTGTAGACACACGAGATAACCAATATACACTCATGGGCAAAACTTAAGGAAGTTGTACCTTTCAGCATGTATATCGGGATTGAGACACTAACTCTGAAATATATTACAGTGACCTTTATTGAAAACACACGAGATAACCAATATACACTCATGGACAAAACTTAAGGAAGTTGTGCCTTTCAGCATGTATATCGGGATTGAGACAATAACTCTAAAAGATATTACAGTGACCTTTATTGAAGACACACGAGATAACCAATATAGACTCATGGACAAAACTTAAGGAAGTTGTACCTTTCAGCATGTATATCGGGATTGAGACAATAACTCTAAAAGATATTACAGTGACCTTTATTGAAGACACACGAGATAACCAATATACACTCATGGACAAAACTTAAGGAAGTTGTACCTTTCAGCATGTATATCGGGATTGAGACAATAACTCTAAAAGATATTACAGTGACCTTTATTGAAGACACACGAGATAACCAATATAGACTCATGGACAAAACTTAAGGAAGTTGTACCTTTCAGCATGTATATCGGGATTGAGACAATAACTCTGAAAGATATTACAGTGACCTTTATTGAAGACACACGAGATAACCAATATAGACTCATGGACAAAACTTAAGGAAGTTGTACCTTTCAGCATGTATATCGGGATTGAGACAATAACTCTAAAAGATATTACAGTGACCTTTATTGAAGACACACGAGATAACCAATATACACTCATGGACAAAACTTAAGGAAGTTGTACCTTTCAGCATGTATATCGTGATTGAGACAATAACTCTGAAATATATTACAGTGACCTTTATTGAAGACACGTGATAAGCAAGTGTGAACAACCTCTGTCTCCTTCAAAATAATAGACGACCGGCGACATCAAAGACTTTCCACTTCCTTTTGTCCATGAGTGTAAGTTTTACAGGTATTATCGCTAATTTTTGGGGTTTTTTTTAATTTTCGCAAAAAGGTATAAGTTCAAGACATATAAATGCTCAAATATATATTTAATAGACATTTCCTGAGTGCTTACATGAGTGTTTTAGATGGCAGAACGCCATCTGGTGGAATAAAAATCAACTAAACTATGATTTAGGTTTGTTCCATTATATTTGAACAACCTGTTTTCTCAAATGGAGAAAAGCTAAATACGTACGCGTTTCGGATTGTTGGCCCTCGTCAGCTCTTCTATCTTTATTATTATCATTACCTGACTTTGTTCCAAAATCAACAACAACAAAAGCCTTTATTGAGGACCTCTCGTCTTATAAAGGATTCGCCAGTTTACAGAGTAATTGAAGAGAAGAGAACTAAGAATACAGAGATATAAGTAGTAGGTATAGTATAGTATTTTCTACACTGTTACTATATACAATAACAAGCCTTTTACTGGAATCAAAGTCCCGTACAGGATACTTTGTTCCAAAATCACTTTATTAGGTACCGCTCAAAGAGAACAACCTAGTTTATGATAATTGAAACAATGAATATGAAGGTTATTCACATATTAAACAAAATGTTAACGTTGGATTAATCCTGGTTCATGACTGTCGGGAATCGAGGGTGTTACCCACTCGTCCAACGACTCTTGTTTTTTCACCTGACCTTCTTACTTTTTAACATTTAAATGTTTTTTTATATAATAAAGCCTGTTATTAGCTTATAATTACCGTACAGAGACCACGGTAAAGAATATAAAGGATTCTAAAAGGGAGCAATAGATAAAGAATCTCTGAAAATAGAGAAATCCATGTTTATATCTTTAGATTATAAAAAAAGGCATATATTGGATTGAATACAAATATTTATCTGTCAGTATTTCGGTTGGCTGAACGCCAACCTTTGTCAAGGCAAATAAGTATTTTTATTCAATACAATATACATCTATCCCCCGATTTACACGGTAGATACGTTCCTGAGAAAAACGTGTAAATTGGGGGATAGGTGTACACAGAAATAAAAATAAAATGCATTGACAGGTTAAAATATGTAGTCAGCACATAAGTTCGGGATTCCTCGTGAGATGTGTACACAGCGCATGTGTTCAATCACAGTAGCATTTAGTATAGTGCGATAAAACAAAAAAAAAAACTTATTTGGAAAACCGTGTAAAAGCGAAAACGTGTAAAACAAGTACCGTGTTAATCGGGGGATATGTGTATGTTTTTTATTATTATATAAAAACAAAGAGGTATCTATCCAGAGAACCCCCACCACCACAGTTTCAGGTATTGGAACTCCCCTCACAGTTTACAGTAAGTATTGTAGACAAGCCATCATTCTATGTAGGGTTTATAACCTTATAACGTCCTCTCATTGATTCTCTTAGACATGAGAAAAAACATGGTTGCTATATGTTCTCTATAATTTTATATATTTTAGATTTTTGGACTTTATCGTATATTATCGAATGTTCCCGGCTTCGCCTGGTTTTAACCAGAGTGAAAGTTTGTCTAACAAACAAACAAAATATTTTCGGTACAAATATTCACACCTAATGAATCTATATTTGTCAAGATAAATTGATGCGTTTGTTAGTTTAATTCCACCAAACTAATAAATAAACCATTGGAAAATTCATCAATATTATTATCATTATTTTTTGCTTATATATACACAGTATATGCAAAGCACAGTAAGTATATGCAAAAGTCGACGTATGTAAATATATATTGCTGATGGCTGGATTTTTATATATATATAATACTTTCTTACTGCTACTCTTTTTGTGTTGTTTTTCTTGCTTCTCTCTTTCTCTTTTTTTTTTTTCTTTTTTTCTTCTTTTTCTTCTGTCTATATCGTTGTTTCCTTTGTCTCACTGCTTTGTTCTTATGCATACTTCTGGTGAATCCTGTATAGGGTCAGTGACCCAAAATAAAGGCTTTTTGTTGTTGTTGTTGTTGTTGAATAACAATAAATATTTACATAACACTTGTGCAAATATTAGTCATAGACATTTATATTCTCCCAAACAGTAATCAAGATATTGTAACAAAGTATTTATTATTTTATGATCATAGTATTATTTTTTATGTTTATATTTTGCTATACTCTGTACACTTCCCTCTTTTGCTTATATTTTGTTTATCACTCATAGTTTGTTCTTGCCTGAAATAAATTGTTGTCTAATCCTGAAGTTTGTCCCCTCAATGCTATTGGACCCGTCTCCCCCTGATCTCCGCGGATCACCACCCTGCCCCCCTTCTCTATATCCCGGCTCTCCTGGCGATGATTCCCTGGCCACCTCCAACAGTGCTTTGTATATATTCCGCTTTATGCGGCCATCGGGGCTCAAAAATCATTCATTTTGGTTAGCAGCCCCGTAAATAAAGTTAGATAAAGTTTGTCCTCCCTAATTTTCCACGTGGCAATATTCTTGTCAATAATATAATCCCTTAGGTAAAATTATAAATAGAATACAATTCGCGCTGAAGGAAGATTTTCTTTATCACTTCAGTACCATAGAGAGTTATACATGTCGAAGGGCTGTTGAACCCGAAAGCTTGTATTGTCTTCTTTATATATAAAAAGAAAATCTTCCTTCAGCGAGAATTGTATTTTATTTACAAAATATTATTTAGTAAATTAAATTACTATAGTAGAGCGGTCTAGAAATCAATTTGGCGAAACCGCTGAGAGGGTTCACTACTGATGAGCCAAGCCCTCTCATTCAATAACTCATATCATTGCAGTAAGGTCTGTAGAGATTATATTTGATGATATTTAAAAGAAACGCATTGCCAGTAAATTTATTTGTGTAAAATATTCTTTATTAAAATTTATTCACAAAAATTTTCGATCACTAGAAGTCTCTTCACTAATCATATTTGTTTCTAAATAATAATCAAAAATAAATATGTATTGTAAAAAGAGAGAGAGAGAGAGAAAGAGAGAGACAATTTTTTGACAATTGACATATTTTTATTGACATCTTGTCAATACATGTAAAGTGCACAGTCCTCACTAATTATAAGAAAATGAGAAATTTATAATGAGGATGATGGTTATAATAAAAAATGATTTTAAAAATGATTAAAAAATACAACTATGTACATGGCGCCTCTGCCACCGCTGCAGAGTTTGATGGAAGATCGCCAATGGGTCCCCAAAGATACCCCAGAGAGAGAGAGAGAGAGAGAGAGAGATAAAACCAAAGAAGAAGAAATATTCGCTGATTCCAAACATGACCAGACGAACCTTCAAACTAAGCAAATGACTAGCTGTTGAAAATGTTCCCAGGGACGATCGGTAACGCTGCCAAATTGGCGGGAAAAGAGCGATTGATCAACATCGTCTGCCCGATATTCTTCAGGGTTACCGGGCGGTGACCTTCTTGACCACCACGTGGAACATTTTGGCTGGAAGTTGGCTGACTAAATATACTTCTGTGGTCCTTACAATAACATTACTTTATTTGTACAATATTCTTTATTCCTCTTTGTTTGTAATGATAAGGCACAATTTGGATTATAGATTATAAACAAAAGGTAATAAGACCAAATCAAAATAAATAAATAGTGTGTGACGTTTCGGTAACAGCGTTGTTACCATCATTCATTCAGTACTTTTGTCTGAAGATGGTAACAACGCTGTTACTGAAACGGCACACACTATTTATTTATTTGGATTTGGTCTTATTACCTTGTCTCTTTGTTTGTATTAATATGCAAATTAGTGTATTTATCAGGGCTGTTCCCAGGGTTGCCAGGGCCGAAATTTCTTGCGGCCATTCCATCCTAACAAGCTTCCTTTCCTATTGACCCCATTCTCTTTCAATTATTTGCAACTAGTATATTAATATATCAAATGAAAGGTTACCTCTCCCTACAAAACTATGCTGAAACTAAGCGCCATCTATTGACCGTCTGTGCAAACTAGTGGACTCGGGTCTGTGACAAAGCTACGATACCAGCTTTCTGAAGATGTAATTTGACCCCTAGGGGATCTAATAAAACCAAAGCCCTATCTGGACTGACGGGGGCTATTAGCTTGAAACCGTGGTTTATAGGGAAAAGGTTGACTATACTGGTTGTTATGTATCTCCAACAAGACGGTATATAACTGATTTACATATTTACATATTGGTACTGTCTAACCATTGTTTGTTTCCTTTTTCTTCTTTCTTGGAGTCTGGAACATGTAAGACGGAATATTTTAATAAACGGCTTTTGTCGTCGTTGTTGCATAAATAGAATAAAATGCATAATTTATCAGATATGTAAATAGAGAATCCCGTGCTGTACTATGTATGTACTGTAAGTTTGACATTTCCAATGTCCTTGAAGGGACCTGCGTCTGTTTTTTACGTCACTATCAGCTCTGACCCCAGATAAGTCTTTTTGATGGGCAACACTGGTGGTAAGTAGATCCTCTTCCATCCTGTCCGTCTTCAATTTGTATATCCGGCTTTCGGACACCGCTCTTCTTTATTGCATATAACATCTGACACTTCTTTATATGAAAACATAGTGAAATTGTTCTGGGATCAGGTGGATAAATTAAGAAAAAATACATCTCCTGATCGTTCAAATGGAAGTTGCTGATAGCTTGTGCCATCTGTCGGAATAAAGATAAAATAATCGTTGATTATTAATTATTCGTTAATGATTAATCAAGAAAAGCCAACCATGAACGCGTTTCGGGATGTTGGCCCGTATCAGCGTGGGGCAGGCTGTACCACAACGACTAAAAAAGCTTTTTTGAGGCTTCCTGTAAAATCAACGTTTCGGGCTGTTTGTCCTCATTAGCGTGATGACCTTCTTCACTTTTTCTTGATTTTCCCTCTTTCTTTTTTACATATTACATGTTTTAAATTTGTTCTCAGTTTTTATATATGTGAGGTATCAGACCAGGTTAAAAATAAACTCATGGACAAAAACTTAAGGAAGTTGTACCTTTCAGCATGTATATCGGGATTTAGACAATAACTCTGAAAGATATTACAGTGACCTTTATTGAAGACACACGAGATAACCAATATACACTCATGGACAAAACTTAAGTAAGTTGTACCTTTTAAGCATGTATATCGGGATTTAGACAATAACTCTGAAAGATATTACAGTGACCTTTATTGAAGACACACGAGATAACCGATATACACTCATGGACAAAACTTAAGGAAGTTGTACCTTTTAGCATGTATATCGGGATTGAGACAAACACTCTGAAAGATATTACAGTGAACTTTATTGAAGACACACGAGATAACCAATACACACTCATGGACAAAACTTAAGGAAGTTGTACCTTTCAGCATGTATATCGGGATTAAGACAATAACTCTGAAAGATATTACAGTGACCTTTATTGAACACACATAAAATAAACAAGTGTGAACAAAATTGCTTCTGTCTCCTTTTAAAAAAATAGACGACCGGCGACATGAAAGACAATTTCACTTCCTTAAGATTTTTCCATGAGTGTAAGTATATGTGGCATTTTGGTAGCATCATTGCTGTCTTTATCATATTAGACTTAATAGAGTATATACTTAGAAACTTTGATGAAAAAGACCCTTTACAAACATTATAATATTCCTGGTCTTTCTTGGAGATGGATAATCTTGGATGTTGATCTTTTATATTTTAATTTTGCAAAGGTTATTGTTAAGTAGTTAGAAGGTCGTTCGTAGAAAGTTTTCATAGCATATCCTTTTATCTGTGAATTTATTTAAAAAGTATTGACCATTGACCGAGAAACTGCATTCTATAGCAAAGTCACATGTTGTGGTAAGGTTGGAATAGAAGTTTGGAATTATGGATATTGACAATCATGCTAGAGGCTTGGTCTTTTTGTCTTTGATATCAACAACATGTATAAAGGAATTTTAAAACATTTTTGAGTGTTCTTTGATGTTTATTTGACTTTTAAGACAAGAAGTTATGTTGTCCCCAGGGTGTTGACGACACGTATCGAAGTAGGGGGGGGGGGGGGTGTTTGTCATATTGTACCTGGCCAGTGTCCAGCTATTGGACTTTTGTTATCTAACCGCTGGAGCGTGGGTCCACACGGACTTTAGAACTTGGGTCGGTGAGTCGTTTCTCTCGCTCTCTCTGTGTCTCAATTTGCATAGATCTAGTTTACTGCTAGAGTCTGGATTTTCGTTTACAAGAAAGAAATTTTCAATTCAAAAACGGTAAGTAAATCAGTTAGGTATATTCCTCAAATTCGTTATTTAGAAAAGGGGGGGGGGGGTTCAATACTGATGAGCCAGGCCCTCCTGATATGTTATCATCGCAGTTAAGGACAATAGGAGATGGTTTTACTTTTAAAATAGAAAATACTGTGCTTATATATACAGTTAAACCGGTCTATAACGCCCCCTTTTGGGACTCACCAAAATAGGATGCTATAGACAGGTCACTTTTAATGTAAATCGCATCGTACTACGTATTTAAAATCGGGCGCTATTTAGAGGGGGCGCTATAGAGTGGTTTAACTGTATATAGTTTCATTTATTGAATATATATTATCTAAAAAAGCGTTTATACTAGAGATCGACAAAATACAAAGTTCCTTTAAAGCTTCCAATCATTGAAAAAGAACGACAGTGGTTCTCCGAAACGAAATACAGTAGAACAACCCTCATGAGAAGACACTCGCGCTAGAAGACATCTCTCTACAAAGGACAGTTTTAATATTACAAAATTACCATTTTACAATTTATTAACTCTCCAATAAGTAGACACCTCTCCCCTAAAGGATACTTTATCTCTGCAGTTAGGTGTTGTCCTTTACAGGGAGGTATTTCTACTGTTTAATAAACTGTTTTAAAGATACATCAAACATTTTTTTATATTTAATTTCCAACTTTTCAGTGATTATGTCACTCTCCTCAAGGGAAAGATTGAAACGTCAGGAATTAAATACAAAAATTGGTTAATGTTTCTATAACTTTTTTAAACAAATCAACAAATGATGTTCAAAACATTTTTAAAGGTTGATAAAACTCCATATCGAATTAAATAAACTGTCGCACTGAGCCACAAAACAAAACTCTATAATACTTGAACAAATATTATTTATTGCAAAGTCAAAACTACAGTAGACATCTAAATTAGCAAGACTACTGGACTCTGGACTCCTCAACTTTACATCCTATTTCTAGCACCAATAACTGGAACTATATAAATTGTACTACAATAAAGAACGATTTCTTGAAAATAAAGATACTACGGCCAGTAAATCTTTTTATTATCTCGACGTTTCGACAAAAAGCTTTTGTCCTCGTCAGGAGCAAACAAAAATTGAAACATTTGGCAAGAATGATTTTCAACGCCTTGCCAAATGTTTTAATTTTTGTTTGCTCCTGACGAGGACAAAAGATTTTTGTCGAAACGTCGAGATAATAAAAAGATTTACTGGACGAAGTATATTTAATTTGAAGAACTGTGAATGCCGGCCAGGCAGCCTCTATCTTTACGATAATAAAGAACGAATATGCAAAGAGTAAATATGCAAAGACAAACAACATAAATAATTGAAGTATTTATTTTAAAAAAGCTAAAAAACCCCTATATAAAGTCCCCAAAAAGCTGTTTTTCCCACGTATCTCCAGGTTATATATAGCCTATATAGAAACGTGACTAAAGAGATGGGGAAATAGAAGATAAAAGTGCCATCCGTAGCCCCACTATATTCCCGCCAGCGTGCCCAGGATTCTGCAAAACGTGGTGAGAATAAATGTCTGTAGTCACGTCTTATTTTGAAACATTCCGTGACAAATGGATGAACAATTGGTGACACCTGTCCCACCCAAGTTGACAACCTTGGTTAAGTAATTGTTTGTTTATTGTTATTATTGTCCCTAGTGTGTACACGTGGTACAGGCCATGATAATCATGGTGGGTAGAAGTAGGTGACTGCTTTTACTCTAAGTGCACTACATGTCTACACATGTGAAAAGCAGTTCGACTTTGCACTTACAAATGTGTCAGAGCCCCGTTTGGTTATTTGCACTCGCTACTTGAAAAATAGTAAAACAGTGAAATTGTACTGGGATCAGGTGGATAAATTATAAGAAAAAGGCATTTCCTGATTATGCAACTTGAAGTTACTGATGGCTTGCGTCATCTATCGGAATAAATATCAACTATTCTCGTTGATTTTTAATTACTTCAGAATTGGCCTAAATTTCGTGATTTTTCAGGGTGCCCCAAAGACCAGCTTTTTTTGGTCGTAAGGTACAGCTTGCAACACGTTGATGAGGGCCAACAGCTCCGACACGCGTAAGTGGTTCTTGATTAATTAAAAAATGGTATTTTTTCCCCAATTCCGGAATAATTATAAATCACGATTAGTTGACTTAGAACTAAAATGTTTTCAATATTAGACATCCTGATGGCGTTATATGTAATATTTTAATTAATTTGCTTTTTTTTTCTTATTTTCCATAGGATTATTCAAATAATAATCTGTATATATTTACCATGTGTTCATAATTTAAGAAAAAGGCATCTCCTTATCGTGCAACTGAAAGTTGCTGATGGCTTGCGCCATCTATCGGAATAAATATCAACTATTCTCGTTGATTTTTAATTATTCCAGAATTGGCCAAATACCCATTCTTGATTAATCAAGAAAAGCTAACCACGGACGCGTTTCGGGCTGTTGGCCCTCATCAGCGTCGTGCAAGCTGTACCTCAACAACCAAAAAAAATTGGTCATTAAAGCATCCTGAAACATCATGAAACGGGTAGTTAAGGCCAGAATTGCGTGAGAACGCTACACAATGTGAAAAAATAATACAAATGTAGTATTGTACTGGGATAAGGTGCATAAATTAAGAAAAAGGCATCTACTTATGATGAGGGCCAACAGCCCGAAACGCGTCCGTGGTTAGCTTTTCTTGATTAATCAAGAATGGGTATTTGGCCAATTCTGGAATAATTAAAAATCAACGAGAATAGTTGATATTTATTCCGATAGATGGCGCAAGCCATCAGCAACTTTCAGTTACACGATAAGGAGATGTATTTTTCTTAATTTATGCACCTTATCCCAGTACAATATTACATTTGTATTATTTTTTCACATGTGTATATAATCTTTCTCCATTTTACCCCTTTGTATATTTCCCACTTTCATAGGTTTCTCCGTCTTGTAACCCCAAGGAGAATCCTCTGTAAGACCTGTGGGTCTTAATAAAGGTTTTGTGTGTGTGGAAAAAAAAATGCATATTACAAACGAAGAGTCACATGATTGTGTTTGAACTCCAGTCAGTGTGGGATTATACAAACTTACAATTTATTATAAACATGTAGAAGATCAAATTATCTCGAAACCTTGCTTATTTGATTTAATTTAAAAAAAATGAAACAAATAATTAATTTTTATATATTAAAAAAAAAAAATTTTTTAAACTAACGATAAAAATAAAACATCTGGTCATTCTGAAACTTGGTCATCTTGATATGCTTTATCACCCTAGGAAAATCTGGTCATCCGATTCCAGGTAAACACAGATAGACGACAAAAGTTATCGTGGCTTAGTTCCGGTTGGTCTGTAAACAATTCAGTACCTATCATTTCTGCCAACTGATCTAGACGGGTAAGTTCCTCATCTTTGATATATATATACCATCTATCCTCACTTTTATCTTCTAATATATAAAAGCCAATGTCTGTTTCGCGATAAACTCAAAAACTACTGAACAAATTGGTACCAAATTTTGCATGTCTTTATTTATAAACCTGAAGATAATTTTAGGCTACATTTTGATTAGTATTTGAAAATAGAGCAATCCATAAAGGTTGGCGTTCAGTCAACTGAAATATTGTTAATATAAATGATTTTTTGATCCAATATATGCCTTTTTAATTAATTTGATTAGTATTTTTGGCTTTTTTTTTTTCATTTAATCACACACACTTTTAGCCTGTGGTTTATTTGTTACTTCTGTATTGCTATTCTTTGGCACTTCTACTATTTATTATTAATATACTTTCAGTATGAAGGAAATTGCACTCGTGTGAATTCACGGGCGAAGCCGGGTCATTCGTCTAGTATACTATACATAACAATAACACCCCATCTATATAATACAAAAAAAAACACAAAAACGCGAATGTTTCTTTTCACAAATAAATCAAACTTCTACTGTCCTTACTGCGATGAAAAATTATTGAGAAGGTTTGGCTTATCAGTGGTGAACCCTCCCAGCGGTTTCGCCAATTTAATCTACCAGACCGCTTCTTTAAAGCTCTAATACTGTATTGGATCATTCTGCTTATATATGTTACACTGAAGGGTGGAATCTTAGAAATGGTATCTAAGCAAACTATGGACATAAGCTTTTAGGATAGTAGAATTACATATAAAAATTTGCATCGAGCAATGTTCTTCCGCAAACAATAAGGACATGGTCAGTTAGGTATTTTCATTGTGGTTTTTTATCGCAGTAAGGACGGTAGAAGTTTTATTTATTTGTGAAAAGAAACATTCGCGTTTTGGTGTTTTTATTTGTATTTGCAAAAACATTTTATTAGGTATCGCTCAACAAGAGCAACCTAGTTTATGATAATGGCAAGAATAAATAATATATGAAGGCTATTCACATAATAAACAAAATGTTAACGCGGGATTCAATCCCAGTTCATGGTTGTCGGTAATCGAGGGTGTTACATACTTGTCCACCGACTCTATATATATTTTAATTTGTATTTATATACTTTATATTAGATAAAACAATGAGGGCCCGTGGCCGAGTGGTATAGATCATCGATTTTAGATAGATACGACCCGGGTTCGAATCCCGCAATTCAAAAGAAAAAAAAATGTTTCAACGATCCTCCGATACTTCCAAAAATCCATTACTCACCAATGAGTGCAAATATTCAAAATGGGCTCCGTACACACTTGTGAATGTAGAACATGCTTTCATCATGTTTAGGGTTCACCACTAATGAGCCCAAACTCTCACAATGTTTTTTCATTACAGTAACGACAGTAGAAATTTATTTTGTGTATAAAAGGGAAACATTTGCGCTTAAATAATTTAATTTTTAATGGTATTTTGTTAGCGTCCATCAAGGGGAGTTCAACACTTTTGGTGACCAAATATTTTCCAATTTGATCTGATATTTGGTTCATTTAGTTTTCTCAGCAGTGTTTGATGCTTTCATCATGTGTAGGGTTAATCACTGATGAGCCCAAACTCTCCCAATGTTTTTCCATTGCAGTAAGGACATTAGAATATTTTGTGTATAAAAGAAACATTCGCGATTAAATAATTTAATTTCTTTTATATAGATGGCGCGATAAATATTTGTATAACATGTGATATTGTTGTTAGCGTGTGTATCCAACAGGTCGACTTTTGGTGACCATATGAACAAATAATATCCAATTTGATCTGATATTTGGTTCATAGAGTTTTTCAACAGTACTTGATACTGAAGTGTTTGCCAATGTCCCTCTTCCATCAAGGCTGTTAGACAAATAACTTTGCCTTATCCGCCTTTTGGACGATTTCTCCTTCCAATTACAAGGGAGAGTGTCCTTCTTCATTTCAAGAATGAAGTTTAAGTTTATCCCAGCTTTCATTCTGTCCCCTCTTGTGTTGGTCATCCCATAGGATGTCCGAGTCCGATCTTCCAAGTCGTTCCGCCAAGAGATCAACACCACAGAGGGTCCGTACGTCTCTTGACCTCACTGACAATACAGCAGCTACATCCCATTAGGATGTTGTTTGTCCAACTCTACCAGAGTTGTATTCACACTGGGAGGTATACAAATAGGGGGTTTTCCATTCATTGGGATTGAGACTAAGTGACTTTTATCAAACCCCTCCCGTACTTTTAGAGGACAGATATGTGGTATGTACAGTATAAAAACCAGTCGTTTAATTCCCACCATGATTATCATGGCGTACTTGGTATAAATACTACACCACCATATGTATCAGTACAAATGTATCAGTTCAGATAGTAAAATAGATTAAAAGTGTGGAAAATGAAAGCTACCGATGGGAATCATTTCCAGGATTACTGATTAAATGGCCATAGGTTTCTCTGAAAAGCATTTTTATCAAAAGATTCTTTGGGTCTAACCCTGACCTTTGGTGACATCTGATAAGCTGGATGTCAACAGCGAGACACTGAAGACTAACTAACCAGGACAGTTGGTGACTTCTGTACGTGGCTCCTGGTCTCAATACATGCTGAAAGGTACAACTTCCTTAAGTTTTGTCCATGAGTGTATATTGGTTATCTCGTGTATCTTCAAGAAAGATCACTGTAATATCTTTTTGTGCTATTGTCTCAATCCCGATATACATGCTGAAATGTACAACTTCCTCTTAAGTTTTATATATAAGTGTAAATTGACAATTCATAATTGCACTGACTTGCAATATATAATAATACAGTAGAACCTCCTTTAGCGGACACTTCGCTAGAGGACACCTCTCTACAAAGGACAGTTTTCATTTGCAAAATTACCATTTTTACAATTTATAAATTCTCCTGTGAGAGGACACTCTCTCTAAAGGACAAGTTGGCTCTGAAATTAGGTGTTGTCCTTTACAGGGAGGTTCTACTGCTTAATAAACGATCTTCACATTGAAAATATTCACATAGAATTGAAAGCTAGTGATGACTAGACAAAACATGGCTTCGCCCGGTGTCCTCCTGGGTGAATGATTGTCCATCCAATATTGGTTTAATCTAGAATTTAACTACTATTCGTTTTATTTGAAGTATATAATAGAGAGGAATGTAGTATTTGTAGTAGAGATAGGAATTGATTAGTAGATTATTATAATGATCATTGTCCAGAATATGCAAATATGCATGGCATGACATATTACATTTGCCAAGGATGACACATAGAGAATGACACACTATAAAACTGAGTCTAATATACAGGAATCTGTGTTTTAAAAGGAGAGCAGGATAATATAACTATGTGTAAATACACTCATGGACAAAACTTATGGAAGTTGTACCTTTTACCATGTATATCGGGATTGAGACAATAACTCTGAAAGATATTACAGTGACATTTATTGAAGACATACGAGATAACCAATATACACTCATGGACAAAACTTAAGGAAGTTGTACCTTTCAGCATGTATATCGGGATTGAGACAATAACTCTGAAAGATATTACAGTGACCTTTATTGAAGACACACGAGATAACCAATATACACTCATGGACAAAACTTAAGGAAGTTGTACCTTTCAGCATGTATATCGGGATTGAGACAATAACTCTGAAAGATATTACAGTGACCTTTATTGAAGACACACGAGATAACCAATATACACTCATGGACAAAACTTAAGGAAGTTGTACCTTTTCAGCATGTATATCGGGATTGAGACAATAACTCTGAAAGATATTACAGTGACCTTTATTGAAGACACACGAGATAACCAATATACACTCATTGACAAAACTTAAGGAAGTTGTACCTTTCAGCATGTATATCGGGATTGAGACAATAACTCTGAAAGATATTACAGTGACCTTTATTGAAGACACACGAGATAACCAATATACACTCATGGACAAAACTTAAGGAAGTTGTACCTTTTAGCATGTATATCGGGATTGAGAAAATAACTCTGAAAGATATTACAGTGACCTTTTATTGAAGACACACGAGATAACCAATATACACTCATAGACAAAACTTAAGGAAGTTGTACCTTTCAGCATGTATATCGGGATTGAGACAATAACTCTGAAAGATATTACAGTGACCTTTATTGAAGACACACGAGATAACCAATATACACTCATGGAGACAAAACTTAAAGAAGTTGTACCTTTCAGCATGTATATCGGGATTGAGACAATAACTCTGAAAGATATTACAGTGACCTTTGTTGGAAGATATACGAGATAACCAATATACACTCATGGAGACAAAAACTTAAAGAAGTTGTACCTTTCAGCATGTATATCGGGATTGAGACAATAACTCTGAAAGATATTACAGTGACCTTTATTGAAGACACACGAGATAACCAATATACACTCATGGACAAAACTTAAGGAAGTTGTGCCTTTCAGCATGTATATCGGGATTGAGACAATAACTCTGAAAGATATTACAGTGACCTTTATTGAAGACACATGAGATAACCAATATACACTCATGGACAGAACTTAAGGAAGTTGTACCTTTCAGCATGTATATCGGGATTGAGACAATAACTCTGGAAAGATATTACAGTGACCCTTTATTGAAGACACACGAGATAACCCAAGTGTGAAAAACCTCTGTCTCCTTCAAAAAAAAAATATATATAGATGACCGGCGACATCAAATACCTTCCACTTCCTTAAGTTTTGTTCATGAGTGCATAATTTTGTAATAAATAAACAAATTTGAAAATATTTTAAAAAATTTTCAGAATTCCAACTCCAAAAGTGAAAGTTACCAAAACCAGATCTCTATGTTTACAAACAACAGCTTTTGTGTTAAAACGTTAATGAATGAATTTACCTTTTCATTCATTGTTTCCCACCTACGCCGTCATCGTAGTAGCACGTCACTTCCGGCATGCGTGGAGACCTGCGCAATGACCTCATTTGTAAAAAAAAAAATCTTGACATAGATGAGTCACGCATTGTTTACATTTTGTGTCAACCTTGTTACTTTTCTCTCCTTCCATACTTGGGAAACCCCATTTGGTATCACAATTCTCTTTCAAGAAATTAAACCAATAAATAAATATACGGCTATATCTTAACCAATCTTTCTTTGCATAGGAAATGGAAGTATTTAAGCACGTATGTTTACTTTATACACACAAAAAAAAAAAAACTTCTACTGTCCTTACTGCGATGAAATAATATTGGGAGGGCTTGGCTCATCAGTGGTGAACCCTCCCAGCGATTTCGCCAATTTAATCCACCAGACCGCTTCTCTTAGAGCTCTAATACTGTATTGGATCATTCTGTTTATATATGTTACACTTAAGGGTGTAATCTTAGAAATGGTATTTAAGAAAACTATGGACATAAGCTTTTAGGACAGTAGAATTACATATAAATATTTGCATCGAGCAATACTCTTCCACAAACAATAAGAACAAGGCCAGTTAGGTATAAATTAACATAAAGCAATAACGCGCCTTCTATATATAACAAATGGGATCATTTAAGCATGAATGTTTATATTAAATTTAATTTAATTGCCATCTATCGTTAAAATTTTACACAAATAAATTTACTGGCAATGTGTTTCTTTTAAATATCATCAAATATTATCTCTGCAGACCTTACTGCAATAACTTATATCATTGCAGTTAGGTCTGTAGAGATAATATTTGATGATATTTAAAAGAAACGCATTGCCAGTAAATTTATTTGTGTAAAATTTTAACGAATCGTTATTTTATAAATAAAACAAACTTCTATTGTCCTTACTGCGATGAAAAATATATTGTGAGGGCTCGGCTCATCAGTGGTGAACCCTACTTTCTTTATTTCCTACTCGAAGTTTCAGTGACTCCCAGTCAACTCTACTCTGGGTATGATTAGTAGACACAGAGATTTCCCTTGGTAGAGTTGACAGAACTGGTAGAGGTAGAGTTGACAGAACTGGTAGAGGTAGAGTTGACAGAAAGTCATTGAAACATCAGGAAATATAGAAATATTGTGGTTTATATAACTGTTTTTTAAACAAACTTCCAACCAATAAATGGCGTTCGAAACCATTAGAGCACGAATTTTATTTTCACGTAAAACACATCTCCCCATATTTAAATACGGATGACAAAATATTGGGAAGGCCTAACTCATCAGTTGGGAACCCTTCCAGCGGTTTCCTCAGTTTAATCTATCATATCGCTTTTTTTAGAGCTTTAATACTGTGTTGGATGATTTTGTTGCTCATATATCTGACAATGAAGGATTGTCAATCTGGTATTTTATCAAACGCACTATGCAATAACTTTAGTGAAACGAAGAAAGAAAACTTTTATTGTTATATATATTTATTATTATATTTATTTATATATATTTGAATATTTAATCAAAAGAAATAAACACAAAAATATTAAATTAAATGAATGCAATAAAGAAGAAAATAATGCAAATTATATATACTCGAAACAACTATGATGATAACAACTTGTGAATTACAAAAGCAAAAAATCTTCACAGAATATTTCACGCTGATATATTACACACTATGTACATAAGCGCGTTTATAGAAAAGTAGAATTATATATATTTACAATATTTTTATAGCATTTAAGAACAGTTGGAATTGTGTTTTATCTAAAAAATCCGAACTTTAATGGTTTCATTTCTTAAATGTAGATAACGTGTTATTGATTTGTGTTCTTTCTCTTAGTTTTTCAAATTAGGTGAAAATTTGTTATAAAAATATGCAAATAGTTTTGCATAAAAAAGGTATATAATGAAAAGGATTTATAAATAATATCGAAAATAAGATAAACCGTACATATAACCGGTAGCCACGACCTGGGATCGCACCCCGCATTGGGTACTTTTTTTCCTCTCGAACTAAAAAATTGCCCCAATGGTCTCCGATTCTTGAAAAAGTCCAACCCCACAAGTGAGTGCAAGTGACTAAACAAGACTCTAGCACATTTTTAAGTTAAAAATTCGAACTGCTTCTCACATGTGTAGACATTTGGTGCATTTACAGTAAAAGCAGTCGCCAACTACTACCCACCATGATTATAATGGCCTGTACCACACGTCTACTATGGATAATAGTAATTTTAAAATTCCGTTAACTTCCCATCAAGCAAAAATTTAACAATAAATACAATGGAATAAGCTATAGAATGGAACTGGCGAAACGTTAGGGTTCTTTCATTGATGAGCTAGACCAATCCAATATATATATTTTTAAATTTGCATAGAGGAAGTGGAACTCTCTCTTTAAAGAGAGATTGCAAAAAAAGCTTTTAATATATCTCAATTAGCCTCCGTGGTATTTTAATTGTTTGGAATGTCTTTAGCAATCTTCACATGGAATTAGTTGTTTTTTCTAAGCTGTCCACAAGGAAATGGTCAATGCTGTTCCATATTTATGTAGATGTCTTCTAATGGTCAGGTATTTTGTCGATTCATTTGTAACTGATACAGACAGGCCGAAATTTTCAACATTTTCAACCATTTTTTCTACCAATTAATCACCAAATCAATATTTTGTGTCTCCTGAGAGATACAGAAAAGGAGTATCAATCAATACCTTTATTAAGACATTCAGTCCTATATACTGATTCTCCTGAGAGATACAGAAAACGACAATAGATTATTTGAATATTTGCAAGAGTAGAAGCACAATTTATCAATAAGGAGATTTGCGACAAGTTTCTAAATTAATTTAAAATGACTTCCTTATAATTTGAGCTATGGATTTAGAGCTGAATTTTTAAAATTAATATAAATAAACTTCTTCAAATAAAAGATACTTCGGTCAGTACATCTTTTTATTATCTCGACGTTTCGACAAAAATATTTTGTCTTCGTCAGAAGCGAACAAAAATTAAAAACATTTGGCAAAGCGTTAGAAATTATTCTCAGGAATGTTTAATTTTTATTCGCTCCTGACGAGGACAAAAGAATTTTGTCGAGACAAAAGATTTACTGGCCGAAGTATCTTTAATTTGAAGAACTATGAATTCCGGCCAGGCAGCCTCTATCTTTACTATAAATAAACTTATTGCAATGCTATTGATTGATAAATTGTGTACACAAAATGTGAGTGGATATAAAAGAGGGTAAATAAATTAGAATATATATATATACAAATATATATATGGGGAAATATGTAAATATAAAGCTATATCATTTTGATATAATATTTATAACCCTAGTTTATTAGTATTCGTCTGATTACCTTTTAATATACATTCTCCAGTAAGTTATAAGCCTACAAGCTTATGTCCATAGTCTTCTTGAAAACCATTTCTGAGATTCCATCCTTCAGTGCTGCGTATATAAGCAGAATCGTCCAATACAGTTTTAGAGCTCTGAGAAGCGGTCTGGTGGATTAAATTGGCGAAACCGCTAGGAGGGTTCACCACTGATGAGCCAAGCCCTCCCAATATATTTTTTCATTGCAGTAAGGACAGTAGAAGTTTGTATTATGTATAAAAGAAACATTCGTGCTTTTAAATCTTTTAATTTTATAAGCCTACTAAACAAAAAAGGGGGATATTTATTTTATCTATGGAACCTATAAACGTCATTTGCATTTTAAAAGCTTTTTATTTAACTTGCTTTCATATCTATCCATAAATCTAGTAATAAAATTTTAATATACCTACAGACCACATAGAAATCTGAAATTTGGTACACTTCTTAGAACCCGATGACAATGCAAGTTGACAAATTTTCATATTTCGGGTACGGACAATTTTCGAAATTGGCTTTCAAATTTTGATATTTAATTTTAATATGCTTCCAGAACACATAGAAGTATGAGATTTTGAACATTCTCTCAGTTCAATTAACAATGCAAGTGTACAAATTTTCTGACTTCTGGATGTTAAGAGTGGCCGGGAAAAACCAATTTCTATATTTCGTTTTTAATCCCATGTGTTGCACGAAGTCGGAAACTGTTGGGATTTGCGAGTAATTTCCCGCCGCTTTTATTTTTATTCATATAAATCTAATTATTCAATGGCAGCTAAAGCTAAAATATTTATTTTTCCTTTTTTAGTTCATTTTAAATAAACAAATTGTTTAAATGTATATTTTTTATTTATTAATTCTATCAATGAAATATGTATACTTAACAATTAGATTTTGATGAAATATATCACACGAGGGGTATTTATTATCCTCCAAAAATATCAAAATAATTATTACAAACAACTTTTATATATATGAATTAATAAGGTTTTTAAAAATATAATTTTAAGAACACATAAATATATTTAAATGTTCAAAAATGGTTTTATACAGTATTTTCATAATATATTTAAATACATTTAAAATTATATTTTAAAATGTAGGCTAAAATAGTTGTTGCTTACCGGAAAAAAGGCCACAGTACACACATCGTCTGATTTCGCAGTGTTGCCAGATCAAAACAAACAATACATAATTATATTTATTTTAATTAACCTTATTATTATAAATTTCGTAACAATAAATACGTAAGTTGTGGAAGTATGTTATTTATATACCAATAAGTATAACGTATATTTATTTATATACATTCATAAATATTTATTTATATAAAACACATTACACAGTGGTACCTCGACATACGAGTTTAATTCGTTCCGCAACCTTGCTCGTATCTTGAATTACTCGTATCTCGAAGCAAATTTCCCCATACAAAACAATTGAACTACCATTAATCCGTTCCAACCTCCAAAATGTCACCCCAGTTATTTTTGTTACGTGGTTTTAAATAATAAAAACGTATTTATAAATATCAAATATTTATTGCACAAAAACAAAAGAGAATGTAAAGAAATAAATTAGATATCCTCACTGGTCTTTGCCTTTTTAGCTACATTTTTCTCGCTTTCACCTGTAAGCCGTTTAGAAAAAAAACATGTCCAAGGAGGTTTGTTTCTTCCTCCCTCTCAGAATGTTCCGGAAATGAGTTAGGCAAGTGTCTTTAAAAAAGGTCAGATGCACGACCTGTTGCAACTTTTTCTGGGTGTTTTTTTTTTCCACGAACTGTGAAACTCTCTCCCACATTCCTAAGATCTCCTTTATCTCACTTGTAGAAATAACCTCCTCCTCTGACTCCTCAAAACCAATTACTTGCATAACCTCAGTATGCTGCTATGACTGTAACTCTTGTATCTCCTCAGTCGTCAGTTCCTGGGTGTGCGCGTGATGGCGCGACTGCGTGTTACTACCGAACCGAACTCGTATCTCGAATTTCGCTCGTAACTAAAAGCAAAAAATCACTTGCTCGTCGGCTCGTATCTCGAAAAACTCGTATGTTGGGGCGCTCGTATGTCGAGGTACCACTGTACTTATTTTATGTATAAAAATTCATTTCTCTACAAAAAAAGCAAAAAATAAAAAATAAAAAGAAATAAAAACATCTCAATAAATTAAAAACCTTCTATTTATTTGAAAAAAAAAAAAGATTATAAAGGGCCCTCAAGATTTTTTTTCTGTTTCGTTCTTTTTATTAATATCAAGATTGTCAAGATATAAAAGTGTATTAAATAATTATATTTTGGAGAGTACCAAATGTTTATAAAATATTTGAATTAAATTAATCCTTTTAGTTAAGCATTTTTATATTTATTATTATTTTTATTATTTATTTTATAATATTATTGAATTATTAAAATTAAATTTATAAATATTTATAATTATTTTAAGTTCATTTTAATATGCACTCATGGACAAAACTTTAAAAAGTTGTACCTTTTAGCATGCATATCGGTATTCAGGCAATAACTCTGAAAGATATTACAGTGACACCTTTATTGAAGACACACGAGATAACCAAGTGTGGACAAAATTGTCTCTGTTTTCTTTAAGATAATAATAATAAATAAACGACATCGAAGTTTTGCCCATGAGTGTAGTTCATCTGAAGAAGGACCTTCTAGCACAAAAGCTAGAGATATTAAATATACTCTTAAAATAAACTCATCGTTGGATGGTATAATTTTCTCTTTAAGTATATAAAAAAGTTAATTACGGGTATTTTTGATTGATTAATCATTTTGGTCTACTCTTCAGCAACTCTCTGGTAAGAGGATATCTCTTCCTTAAGGGTAACTTTGCTGCTAGATGTTGATTACATCCTTGGAGCAATGGCCACCCAGACCTTTCGGTCCATAAACCGGCATGCGAAAGCATGCCCTCTGCTGCGTTACTTAGGCCACCGTACCAAAGGAATGATGCATTCTCCATGCACCGAGCGGCCATTGTTTGGCCCCTCGCGCCCGCCATTATGGTCTGGCTCCATGGGGTCCACCAATCAAACCCACAGGCGTCTCGGAGAGTTCATGGCAAGGTTGCTGACCGAGCCCTCCCGTTCGGACTTAGTTAAACCCGTCCTATGCTCCAATAGGACTCCCCCCCCCCCCCTTTGTTCACAGTACTCCCTGAATCTGCCGACGAATCAAGGACCTCTGAGGTTCTGAGGTTTACACAAGGAACCAACGCGAAGGCGGGAGGGTGTTACTACTGTGTGCACCCCTTGGTTTTCCATGGCGCGCACGGCAAGGACGCTCCCAATGGCGCACACACAGAACGAAGACCCAAGAGTTTCAAGACTCGTGCGCCTCGCGCCAGCTAACCAAGGGCTGATGGCCAGCTTACAGCTTCACCAGCCATCAGCCAGTGGCACTCCGACGTAAGGCAAACACGCAGAGACGCCTCTCCATTCCCCTATCCTCAAGGGTGAATGGTGAGGGTGGGAATACTTCTTTCCCCACAGATGTTGATTACAAAGAGATTTTACTGCATTGACATTTATAATAAATATTATTGATCCATAAAAAGTTAATTCATTAATTAATATGATGCCATTAGCGCACATCTGTTATAAGAAAGGTAAAGTATTTTTGACGCGTATGTTTCTTTTTAATATAAAACATTTTTCTACCTCCCTTACTGTAATGATAAAATAATGGGAGAGCCTGGCTCATCAGTGGTGAACCCTCCCAGTGGCTTCGCCAGTTTAATCTGCTGGTAAGGTTCACTACTGATTAAGCTAGGCTCTCCCATTAATTTATCATTGTGCAGTAAGGTCAGTAGAAAAATATTTTATTTTGAAAATAATACAGTATATAAGAGTCAAAAATATTTGTTGGAGCGATAAGGACTGTCTGCACGAGTTGCCTTTAAAATCAGATATCGAGGGACCACGTGGAGACAATTTCAAGCTGGAGGTTCAGTAAGACGCCCGAGACCAGCCTCACTTTCACACTGATTTTTATTAATCAATTTTTTTCCTTTTATCCTAACCTATTTTACATATCTATTTTACATATTAAGAAAAAGGCATCTCCTTATCGTGCAACTGAAAGTTGCTGATGGCTTGCGCCATCTATCGGAATAAATATCAACTATTCTCGTTGATTTTTAATTATTCCAGAATTGGCCAAATACCCATTCTTGATTAATCAAGAAAATCTAACCACGGACGCGTTTCGGGCTGTTGGCCCTCATCAGCGTCGTGCAAGCTGTATCTCAACGACCAAAAAACTGGTCATTAAGGCATCCTGAAAAATCATGAAACGGGTAGTTAAGGCCAGGATTGCGTGAGAACGCTACAGAATGTGAAAAAATAGTACAAATGTGATATTGTACTGGGATAAGGTGCATAAATTAAGAAAAAGGCATCTCCTTATCGTGCAACTGAAAGTTGATGATGGCTTGCGCCATCTATTTTACATATATTTCATACATTACACAAAAAACAACAAAAAGACAGTAAATCTACATAATACCTACAATTTAGATGCGTCTGATATTTGCATACAAAGAAAACGATCATAATCTTATACACAATAGTTATCCATTTATTCAATATAATAATTTAAAAGTCTCCGATTCTCGCAAATGTCCAATCCCATCAGTGAGTGTTTGTAAACAAACAGGGCTCTGGCACACTTGTAAGTGCAAAATTCGAACTTCTTTCTACATATGTAGACATGTGGTGTACTTATAGTAAAAGCAGTCGCTAACTACCCACCATGATTATCATATCCTGTATCACATGTATTTGAAATAAGTAAAAAAATATATATTCAAAACAGATTGCACTACTTCCAGTAATGATGTTACACTAAATCAACCGCTTACTTTAAATAAATAAAAAAGTCCATTTTACCAGGAAAAATCCCCCAAAAAATTTTCCCGCAGAAGATGATTGCAGCCTACCCGGAACTGTGCAAATTTCCAACAAAGGGTACGAGTTGGTTGAGGAAAAAGTGTGTTGCAGACGACACCTGTTCAACAAAGATGGTCCATGGGGCACGTCGTTTGGCCGGGAAATATGTAAAATTTCTACTTGCCATCGCCATTCCAGCCCTACTCTCCCCTCTGGCATTGTCTTCTGACAAGGTAAGTTGATTATTGACATTTATTTTTTACAATAATTGATTTATTGTATCCCATATACCATAGGTTAGCTATTATATAATGATACATAGCTTTCTCTTTTTCGTTTAAAAAAAATACTATTTTCCTTTATTTTTTATTTATATCTGTAGTGAGAGAGATTCCATATGTTGATTTGTTCTCGAGTTTTATAAGAAGGGGGAAAATGCAGTAAATATGTAAATATGTTGCATGAGATAAAAGTTATGCAAATACAATATATATATACAGTAGAACCTCTCTGTAAAAGACAACACCTAATTGCAGAGCCAAAGTGTCCTTTAAGGAGAGGTGTCCTCTAATCGGAGAGTTGCTAAATATTAAAAATGGTAATTTTGCAAATAAAAACTGTCATTTATAGAGGGGCCTCTTCTAGCGCGAATGTCCTCTCATGGAGGTTGTTCTACTGTAGAGAGGTGTCTTCTAGCGCGAGTATCCTCTCATGGAGGTTGTTCTACTGTAGAGAGGTGTCTTCTAACGCGAGTATCCTCTCATGGAGGTTGTTCTACTGTAGAGAGGTGTCTTCTAGCGCGAGTATCCTCTCATGGAGGTTGTTCTACTGTAGAGAGGTGTCTTCTAACGCGAGTATCCTCTCATGGAGGTTGTTCTAATGTAGAGAGGTGTCTTCTAGCGCGAGTGTCCTCTCATGGAGGTTGTTCTACTGTAGAGAGGTGTCTTCTAGCGCGAGTGTCCTCTCATGGAGGTTGTTCTACTGTAGAGAGGTGTCTTCTAGCGCGAGTGTCCTCTCATGGAGGTTGTTCTACTGTAGAGAGGTGTCTTCTAGCGCGAGTGTCCTCTCATGGAGGTTGTTCTACTGTAGAGAGGTGTCTTCTAGCGCGAGTGTCCTCTCATGGAGGTTGTTCTACTGTAGAGAGGTGTCTTCTAGCGCGAGTATCCTCTCATGGAGGTTGTTCTACTGTAGAGAGGTGTCTTCTAGCGCGAGTGTCCTCTCATGGAGGTTGTTCTACTGTAGAGAGGTGTCTTCTAGCGCGAGTATCCTCTCATGGAGGTTGTTCTACTGTAGAGAGGTGTCTTCTAGCGCGAGTGTCCTCTCAGGAGGTTGTTCTAATGTAGAGAGGTGTCTTCTAGCGCGAGTGTCCTCTCATGGAGGTTGTTCTACTGTAGAGAGGTGTCTTCTAGCGCGAGTATCCTCTCATGGAGGTTGTTCTACTGTAGAGAGGTGTCTTCTAGCGCGAGTGTCCTCTCATGGAGGTTGTTCTACTGTAGAGAGGTGTCTTCTAGCGCGAGTATCCTCTCATGGAGGTTGTTCTACTGTAGAGAGGTGTCTTCTAGCGCGAGTGTCCTCTCAGGAGGTTGTTCTAATGTAGAGAGGTGTCTTCTAGCGCGAGTATCCTCTCATGGAGGTTGTTCTACTGTAGAGAGGTGTCTTCTAGCGCGAGTGTCCTCTCATGGAGGTTGTTCTACTGTAGAGAGGTGTCTTCTAGCGCGAGTGTCCTCTCAGGAGGTTGTTCTAATGTAGAGAGGTGTCTTCTAGCGCGAGTGTCCTCTCATGGAGGTTGTTCTACTGTAGAGAGGTGTCTTCTAGCGCGAGTGTCCTCTCATGGAGGTTGTTCTACTGTAGAGAGGTGTCTTCTAGCGCGAGTGTCCTCTCATGGAGGTTGTTCTACTGTAGAGAGGTGTCTTCTAGCGCGAGTGTTCTCTCATGGAGGTTGTTCTACTGTAGAGAGGTGTCTTCTAGCGCGAGTGTCCTCTCATGGAGGTTGTTCTACTGTAGAGAGGTGTCTTCTAGCGCGAGTGTCCTCTCATGGAGGTTGTTCTACTGTAGAGAGGTGTCTTCTAGCGCGAGTGTCCTCTCATGGAGGTTGTTCTACTGTAGAGAGGTGTCTTCTAGCGCGAGTGTCCTCTCATGGAGGTTGTTCTACTGTAGAGAGGTGTCTTCTAACGCGAGTGTCCTCTCATGGAGGTTGTTCAACTGTAGAGAGGTGTCTTCTAGCGCGAGTGTCCTCTCATGGAGGTTGTTCTACTGTAGAGAGGTGTCTTCTAGCGCGAGTGTCCTCTCATGGAGGTTGTTCTACTGTAGAGAGGTGTCTTCTAGCGCGAGTGTCCTCTCATGGAGGTTGTTCTACTGTAGAGAGGTGTCTTCTAGCGCGAGTGTCCTCTCATGGAGGTTGTTCTACTGTAGAGAGGTGTCTTCTAACGCGAGTGTCCTCTCATGGAGGTTGTTCTACTGTAGAGAGGTGTCTTCTAGCGCGAGTGTCCTCTCATGGAGGTTGTTCTACTGTAGAGAGGTGTCTTCTAGCGCGAGTGTCCTCTCATGGAGGTTGTTCTACTGTAGAGAGGTGTCTTCTAACGCGAGTGTCCTCTCATGGAGGTTGTTCTACTGTAGAGAGGTGTCTTCTAGCGCGAGTGTCCTCTCATGGAGGTTGTTCTACTGTAGAGAGGTGTCTTCTAACGCGAGTGTCCTCTCTTGGAGGTTGTTCTACTGTAGAGAGGTGTCTTCTAGCGCGAGTGTCCTCTCATGGAGGTTGTTCTACTGTAGAGAGGTGTCTTCTAGCGCGAGTGTCCTCTCATGGAGGTTGTTCTACTGTAGAGAGGTGTCTTCTAGCGCGAGTGTCCTCTCATGGAGGTTGTTCTACTGTAGAGAGGTGTCTTCTAGCGCGAGTGTCCTCTCATGGAGGTTGTTCTACTGTAGAGAGGTGTCTTCTAGCGCGAGTGTCCTCTCATGGAGGTTGTTCTACTGTAGAGAGGTGTCTTCTAGCGCGAGTGTCCTCTCATGGAGGTTGTTCTACTGTAGAGAGGTGTCTTCTAGCGCGAGTGTCCTCTCATGGAGGTTGTTCTACTGTAGAGAGGTGTCTTCTAGCGCGAGTGTCCTCTCATGGAGGTTGTTCTACTGTAGAGAGGTGTCTTCTAGCGCGAGTGTCCTCTCATGGAGGTTTTCTACTGTAGAGAGGCGTCTTCTAGCGCGAGTATCCTCTCATGGAGGTTGTTCTACTGTAGAGAGGTGTCTTCTAGCGCGAGTGTCCTCTCAGGAGGTTGTTCTAATGTAGAGAGGTGTCTTCTAGCGCGAGTGTCCTCTCATGGAGGTTGTTCTACTGTAGAGAGGTGTCTTCTAGCGCGAGTATCCTCTCATGGAGGTTGTTCTACTGTAGAGAGGTGTCTTCTAGCGCGAGTGTCCTCTCATGGAGGTTGTTCTACTGTAGAGAGGTGTCTTCTAACGCGAGTGTCCTCTCATGGAGGTTGTTCTACTGTAGAGAGGTGTCTTCTAGCGCGAGTGTCCTCTCATGGAGGTTGTTCTACTGTAGAGAGGTGTCTTCTAGCGCGAGTGTCCTCTCATGGAGGTTGTTCTACTGTAGAGAGGTGTCTTCTAACGCGAGTGTCCTCTCATGGAGGTTGTTCTACTGTAGAGAGGTGTCTTCTAGCGCGAGTGTCCTCTCATGGAGGTTGTTCTACTGTAGAGAGGTGTCTTCTAGCGCGAGTGTCCTCTCATGGAGGTTGTTCTACTGTAGAGAGGTGTCTTCTAACGCGAGTGTCCTCTCATGGAGGTTGTTCTACTGTAGAGAGGTGTCTTCTAGCGCGAGTGTCCTCTCATGGAGGTTGTTCTACTGTAGAGAGGTGTCTTCTAACGCGAGTGTCCTCTCTTGGAGGTTGTTCTACTGTAGAGAGGTGTCTTCTAGCGCGAGTGTCCTCTCATGGAGGTTGTTCTACTGTAGAGAGGTGTCTTCTAGCGCGAGTGTCCTCTCATGGAGGTTGTTCTACTGTAGAGAGGTGTCTTCTAGCGCGAGTGTCCTCTCATGGAGGTTGTTCTACTGTAGAGAGGTGTCTTCTAGCGCGAGTGTCCTCTCATGGAGGTTGTTCTACTGTAGAGAGGTGTCTTCTAGCGCGAGTGTCCTCTCATGGAGGTTGTTCTACTGTAGAGAGGTGTCTTCTAGCGCGAGTGTCCTCTCATGGAGGTTTTCTACTGTAGAGAGGCGTCTTCTAGCGCGAGTATCCTCTCATGGAGGTTGTTCTACTGTAGAGAGGTGTCTTCTAGCGCGAGTGTCCTCTCAGGAGGTTGTTCTAATGTAGAGAGGTGTCTTCTAGCGCGAGTGTCCTCTCATGGAGGTTGTTCTACTGTAGAGAGGTGTCTTCTAGCGCGAGTATCCTCTCATGGAGGTTGTTCTACTGTAGAGAGGTGTCTTCTAGCGCGAGTGTCCTCTCATGGAGGTTGTTCTACTGTAGAGAGGTGTCTTCTAGCGCGAGTGTCCTCTCATGGAGGGTTTTCTACTGTAGAGAGGCGTCTTCTAGCGCGAGTGTCCTCTCATGGAGGTTGTTCTACTGTAGAGAGGTGTCTTCTAGCGCGAGTGTCCTCTCATGGAGGTTGTTCTACTGTAGAGAGGTGTCTTCTAGCGCGAGTGTCCTCTCATGGAGGTTGTTCTACTGTAGAGAGGTGTCTTCTAGCGCGAGTGTCCTCTCATGGAGGTTGTTCTACTGTAGAGAGGTGTCTTCTAGCGCGAGTGTCCTCTCATGGAGGTTGTTCTACTGTAGAGAGGTGTCTTCTAGCGCGAGTGTCCTCTCATGGAGGTTGTTCTACTGTAGAGAGGTGTCTTCTAGCGCGAGTGTCCTCTCATGGAGGTTCTACTGTAGAGAGGCGTCTTCTAGCGCGAGTGTCCTCTCATGGAGGTTGTTCTACTGTAGAGAGGTGTCTTCTAGCGCGAGTGTCCTCTCATGGAGGTTGTTCTACTGTAGAGAGGTGTCTTCTAGCGCGAGTGTCCTCTCATGGAGGTTGTTCTACTGTAGAGAGGTGTCTTCTAGCGCGAGTGTCCTCTCATGGAGGTTCTACTGTAGAGAGGCGTCTTCTAGCGCGAGTGTCCTCTCATGGAGGTTTGTTCTACTGTAGAGAGGTGTCTTCTAGCGCGAGTGTCCTCTCATGGAGGTTTTGTTCTACTGTAGAGAGGTGTCTTCTAGCGCGAGTGTCCTCTCATGGAGGTTCTACTGTAGAGAGGCGTCTTCTAGCGCGAGTGTCCTCTCATGGAGGTTGTTCTACTGTAGAGAGGTGTCTTCTAACGCGAGTGTCCTCTCATGGAGGTTGTTCTACTGTAGAGAGGTGTCTTCTAACGCGAGTGTCCTCTCATGGAGGTTCTACTGTAGAGAGGCGTCTTCTAGCGCGAGTGTCCTCTCATGGAGGTTGTTCTACTGTAGAGAGGTGTCTTCTAGCGCGAGTGTCCTCTCATGGAGGTTGTTCTACTGTAGAGAGGTGTCTTCTAGCGCGAGTGTCCTCTCATGGAGGTTCTACTGTAGAGAGGCGTCTTCTAGCGCGAGTGTCCTCTCATGGAGGTTGTTCTACTGTAGAGAGGTGTCTTCTAACGCGAGTGTCCTCTCATGGAGGTTGTTCTACTGTAGAGAGGTGTCTTCTAGCGCGAGTGTCCTCTCATGGAGGTTGTTCTACTGTAGAGAGGTGTCTTCTAGCGCGAGTATCCTCTCATGGAGGTTGTTCTACTGTAGAGAGGTGTCTTCTAGCGCGAGTGTCCTCTCATGGAGGTTGTTCTACTGTAGAGAGGTGTCTTCTAGCGCGAGTATCCTCTCATGGAGGTTGTTCTACTGTAGAGAGGTGTCTTCTAGCGCGAGTGTCCTCTCATGGAGGTTGTTCTACTGTAGAGAGGTGTCTTCTAGCGCGAGTGTCCTCTCATGGAGGTTGTTCTACTGTAGAGAGGTGTCTTCTAGCGCGAGTGTCCTCTCATGGAGGTTGTTTCTACTGTAGAGAGGTGTCTTCTAGCGCGAGTATCCTCTCATGGAGGTTGTTCTACTGTAGAGAGGTGTCTTCTAGCGCGAGTGTCCTCTCATGGAGGTTGTTCTACTGTAGAGAGGTGTCTTCTAGCGCGAGTGTCCTCTCATGGAGGTTGTTCTACTGTAGAGAGGTGTCTTCTAGCGCGAGTGTCCTCTCATGGAGGTTGTTCTACTGTAGAGAGGTGTCTTCTAGCGCGAGTGTCCTCTCATGGAGGTTGTTCTACTGTAGAGAGGTGTCTTCTAGCGCGAGTGTCCTCTCATGGAGGTTGTTCTACTGTAGAGAGGTGTCTTCTAGCGCGAGTGTCCTCTCATGGAGGTTGTTCTACTGTAGAGAGGTGTCTTCTAGCGCGAGTGTCCTCTCATGGAGGTTGTTCTACTGTAGAGAGGTGTCTTCTAGCGCGAGTGTCCTCTCATGGAGGTTGTTCTACTGTAGAGAGGTGTCTTCTAGCGCGAGTGTCCTCTCATGGAGGTTGTTCTACTGTAGAGAGGTGTCTTCTAGCGCGAGTGTCCTCTCATGGAGGTTCTACTGTACATGGAGTTAGTGTGTGCTGAAGAGAGTTGAATTTGTCAAAAATAAAAGCTAATCTTGTATGGTGTTTGAGATTTGAGGCAACCAAAAACACGACAATATCAAAACGCGCTTCTCCTTTTTAAAGAAATTAGGGTCAAAATGTGTTTATTTAATGCAAGTTTATACTTTTAAATAACTTTACAAGGACAAAATATAAGTTAGTCAAAAAGATTTGAAGACTTGATTTATTCAAACAAGTAAAATGACACTCATTGGTAAAACTTAAGGGGGCGTGGAAAGTCTTTATTTCGAAGATAGAGCCGGTATTCATAGTTCTTTAAAATAAAAGCTATTTTTCTGGCCGAAGTCTTTTTAATTGGAAAGTCTTTAATGTCGACGGTCGTCTATTTTATTGAAGGAGACAGAGGCTGTTCACACTTAGTTATCTCGTATGTCTTCAATAAAGGTCACTGTAATATCTTTCAGAGTTATTGTCTCAATCCCGATATACATGCTGAAAGGTACAACTTCCTTAAGTTTTGTCCATGAGTGTATATTGGTTATCTCGTGTGTCTTCAATAAAGGTCACTGTAATATCTTTCAGAGTTATTGTCTGAATCCCGATATACATGCTGAAAGGTACAACTTCCTTAAGTTTTGTCCATGAGTGTATATTGGTTATCTTGTGTGTCTTCATTAAAGGTAACTGTAATATCTTTTAGAGTTATTGTCTCAATCCCGATATACGAGGTATGTTCAAAGAGTATCGCGACTTTTGTGTTTTTTTTTCAAAATATTATTTATTTATTCATGAATACTTATTTTGTCTCCTTCAAGTAATCCCATGATATATTATACACTTGTGCCAACGGGGTTTCCAATCTTCGAAGCACTTCAAAAAATCATTTTTTAAAATCTTTTTCAGCTCCTCCTTCGATGTCGTCTTTATCTCGTCAAGCGTAGCGTAACGTCGTCCTTTCATGGGCCTCTTCAGTTTAGAGAACAAGAAAAAGTCACAGGGAGCCAGATCTGGGGAATACGGTGGCTGCGGCATCATTAGTGTGTTGTTTTTGGCCAAAAAGTCGTGCACAAGCAACGATGTGTGAGCAGGGGTTTATCTTGGTGCAAAATCCAATTTTTGTTCTTTCACAAATCCGGTCGTTTCTGGCGGATTGCTTTGCACAAATTGCGCATAACTTGCAGGTAATATTCCTTATTGACCGTTCCACCCTGTGGCAAGAACTGATGATGCACCACGCCCCTGCAATCGAAGAAAACTCTCAGCATAACTTTCACATTCGACCGAACTTGGCGCGCTTTTTTCGGTCTTGGTTCGTGCGGCAGTTTCCATTGAGATGATTGAGCTTTGGTTTCCACGTCATAACCATAAACCCACGCTTCGTCACCAGTTATGACCCTCTGGAGCAAATTTGGGTCGTCGCGGACAGAGTCCAACATCTCATTAGCAATGTTCATGCGATGCTGTTTTTGGTCGCAATTGAACAATTTTTGTACGAATTTCGCGGCGACCCGTCTCATGCCTAAATCATTGATAAAAATCGAATGGCACGAGCCAATCGATATGTTTAGGTCCTCAGCAACTTCTCTAACGGTGATTCGACGATTGGCCAATATCATTTTCTCCACTTCATTAATTTTTCGTCTGTTGTTGAAGTGCTCGAGCGTCCGGCACGCTCTTCGTCGTTCACATCTTCTCGGCCTTCTGAGAACATTTTGTTCCACCGATAAACGTTGCTTCGGTCCAAGGTAGCTTCTCCGTATGCCACAGTCAACATTCGGAATGCATCCGCGCACTTAATTTCGTTTTTTCACGCAAAATTTGATACAGGTTCTTTGATCCATTTTTTTTTTAATATGTAAAAATCGAAGACGATCCAAAACACCTGCAAGCAAAGCAGCTGTCAACAATTAAGTGAACATTCAAAATGGCCGAGCTTGTCGGCATAAGTGAGAGACATGAGTACCAACATACAGCCACAAAAAGATAGAAATTCGAATATACGTAACCGTCGAAAATTCAAAATTCGCGATACCTTTTGAACACACCTCGTACATGCTGAAAGGTACAACTTCCTTAAGTTTTGTCCATGAGTGTATATCGGTTATCTCGTGTGTCTTCAATGAAGGTCACTGTAATAGCTTTCAGAGTTATTGTCTCAATCCCGATATACATGCTGAAAGGTACAACTTCCTTAAGTTTTGTCCATGAGTGTAGATTGGTTATCTTGTGTGTCTTCAATAAAGGTCATTGTAATATCTTTCAGAGTTATTGTCTCAATCCCGATATACATGCTGAAAGGTACAACTTCCTTAAGTTTTGTCCATGAGTGTAGATTGGTTATCTTGTGTGTCTTCAATAAAGGTCACTGTAATATCTTTCAGAGTTATTGTCTCAATCCCGATATACATGCTGAAAGGTACAACTTCCTTAAGTTTTGTCCATGAGTGTAGATTGGTTATCTTGTGTGTCTTCAATAAAGGTCACTGTAATATCTTTCAGAGTTATTGTCTCAATCCCGATATACATGCTGAAAGGTACAACTTCCTTAAGTTTTGTCCATGAGTGTAGATTGGTTATCTTGTGTGTCTTCAATAAAGGTCATTGTAATATCTTTCAGAGTTATTGTCTCAATCCTGATATACATGCTGAAAGGTACAACTTCCTTAAGTTTTGTCCATGAGTGTAGATTGGTTATCTTGTGTGTCTTCAATAAAGGTCACTGTAATATCTTTCAGAGTTATTGTCTCAATCCCGATATACATGCTGAAAGTTACAACTTCCTTAAGTTTTGTCCATGAGTGTATATCGGTTATCTCGTGTGTCTTCAATAAAGGTCACTGTAATATCTTTCAGAGGTATTGTCTCAATCCCGATATACATGCTGAAAGGTACAACTTCCTTAAGTTTTGTCCATGAGTGTAGATTGGTTATCTTGTGTGTCTTCAATAAAGGTCACTGTAATATCTTTCAGAGTTATTGTCTCAATCCCGATATACATGCTGAAAGTTACAACTTCTTTAAGTTTTGTCCATTAGTGTAGATTGGTTATCTTGTGTCTTCAATAAAGGTCACTTTAATATATTTCAGCGTTATTGTCTAAATCCCGATATACATGTTAAAAAGTACAACTTCCTTAAGTTTTGTCCATGAGTGTATATTGGTTATCTCGTGTGTCTTCAATAAGGGTCACTGTAATATCTTACAGTGTTATTGTCTCAATCCCGATATACATGCTGAAAGGTACAACTTCCTTAAGTTGTGTCCATGAGTGTATTCAAATTGATGTCTGATATAGTGGAAAATGATTACTAATACAAGTTTGGCTGTTTATATAAAGGATAATAGGATCTAAATGAATACAGAAATACCTTTATCTCTAAAATTATTCAAGAAATCAAACATTCTTCCGTCAAGTTAAAAGACATTATTTTTAATTCGAGAAATTTCAAAGCAACCGTCGCTTTCGTGGAGTCCTCAAACAGGTTAAATGCTAGCCTCAGAATAAAAGTAAAGGAGCTTCAAATTTATCAAACACAAAAAACCATATCTAGATATAACCAATATTGTCCCCAGTTGGTAGGAACCTATCCTTCACATGTTTATCTTACACCATATGCAACCATGTAGCCATATATAATCCCTTTCGTAGGATGTTATGAAATCGAAGCCGTCCCTGTACTGATGAGGGTCATAGCCATAAACCATGGTATACAGGTTGTTGGATTGTTGCCTGAATTTATCAAAACTGGTGTTGTGGCTTCATCACATCTAGTAAATTTCTTTCTACTAGGGAGATGAACATAACACATCGTTCTGGTACATTATTAAAGGGAGAAATGGATTCTAGGTACATATGTAACTTTATATTATAAACCTTTGTGCATAGTTTCAGTAAGACGTGGTAACGTGTATTATTTGCATAAAGCGAATGGGAAATAAACTATTGTCATATATTATATATAACGAATAGATTCCAAAAGGATAAGTTTCTTTATTTGTAAAATCAATTCGAGCTTTCGGGCGCAAGCTGCCCTTCTACAGGAATAATGGTTACAATTTCAAGTAGTCATGTATTTACAGTTATTTATATTTTATTTAAATGGTTTCTCGCTTTGGTCTTGTATAGCGTGAATGGATCACATGCCCGCGTGATTTAGTTTAAATCAAAGAAAAGCCTTGATAAAGAGAGGCGTGTTGCCCCTATTATTGTCATATATATTATGACAGGTATATATTATTGTAATACGCATAGAATCAAAAAGGATGAGTTTCTATATGACACGTTACCACGCCTTACTGAAACCATTTATAAAGGTGTTTATGATATTATCATTACAACATTTGTCCCCATTTGTAACTTTCTATTTATATCCTCCGTGATGTATAAACAGCTGTCAGAGTTTATGAAAGGATGCCGGATGTACCATTCTTCTGCCTTTTTTTTTAGAGACATGTAATGACAGGCATTCTATATACAAACTTTTTTATTGTTATCCATAGTACACGTAGTACAGGTCATGATCATCATGGTGGGTAGTTCGTAGTTCTTGGAATAAAGAGGTACACTCTCTTATCCTTGGGGGGGAAGGGGAATCGCCCCAAAAAGCGAAAGAGCTTAATTTATTGGGCTAACGGCATGAATGGAAAGAAGGTACTGGGAAACCCTTCTGTATCAAGAAATACAGAGAAAACTATAGTGACCAAAATATCAGATCAAATTAAAGAATATTTGTCAATATGATTTCGGAGGAGATTAATAGAATCGCCGAATGCCATGGTCCATTTGGACGAGGAAAACTAAGACTGCGGCTGATTCCACACTGGTCTGTTCAGTGATACGCTAACCATGACGTATGCACGAAGGAACGTGTGGCCATTGGACATGTGTCGGACCTGGAGGCTGTTGTTGGGTTCTGTGCTGCCTGGAGTATAGGAGCTCTATCTATGCTACCTTCCTGTGGTGAATCTGTATAAGACCCTGGAGGCTGTTGTTGGGTTCTGTGCTGCCTGGAGTATAGGAGCTCTATCTATGCTACCTTCCTGTGGTGAATCTGTATAAGACCCTGGAGGCTGTTGTTGGGTTCTGTGCTGCCTGGAGTATAGGAGCTCTATCTATGCTACCTTCCTGTGGTGAATCTGTATAAGACCCTGGAGGCTGTTGTTGGGTTCTGTGCTGCCTGGAGTATAGGAGCTCCATCTATGCTTACTTCCTGTGGTGAATCAGTATAAGACCCTGGAGGCTGTTGTTGGGTTCTGTGCTGTCTGGAGTATAGGAGCTCCATCTATGCTTCCTTTCTGTGGTGAATCTGTATAAGACCCTGGAGGCTGTTGTTGGGTTCTGTGCTGCCTGGAGTATAGGAGCTCTATCTATGCTACCTTCCTGTGGTGAATCTGTATAAGAACCTGGAGGCTGTTGTTGGGTTCTGTGCTGTCTGGAGTATAGGAGCTCTATCTATGCTACCTTCCTGTGGTGAATCTGTATAAGAACCTGGAGGCTGTTGTTGGGTTCTGTGCTGTCTGGAGTATAGGAGCTCTATCTATGCTTCCTTCCTGTGGTGAATCTGTATAAGACCCTGGAGGCTGTTGTTGGGTTCTGTGCTGCCTGGAGTATAGGAGCTCTATCTATGCTTCCTTCCTGCGGTGAATCTGTATAAGACTCTGGAGGCTGTTGTTGGGTTCTGTGCTGCCTGGAGTATAGGAGCTCTATCTATGCTTCCTTCCTGCGGTGAATCTGTATAAGACTCTGGAGGTTGTTGTTGGGTTCTGTGCTGCCTGGAGTATAGGAGCTCTATCTATGCTTCCTTCCTGCGGTGAATCTGTATAAGACTCTGGAGGCTGTTGTTGGGTTCTGTGCTGCCTGGAGTATAGGAGCTCTATCTATGCTTCCTTCCTGCGGTGAATCTGTATAAGACTCTGGAGGCTGTTGTTGGGTTCTGTGCTGCCTGGAGTATAGGAGCTCTATCTATGCTTCCTTCCTGTGGTGAATCTGTATAAGACCCTGGAGGTTGTTGTTGGGTTCTGTGCTGCCTGGAGTATAGGAGCTACATCTATGATTCCTTTCTTCCTGTGGTGAATCTGTATAAGACCGGTGGTCTTAATAAAGCTTTGTGTGTGTATTTGTTCATATGATACAACAAAAGTATACTCGACTTGATAGACACTAAACAACACATATCTAAACATATAGAAAGTAGCGACTTTTAAACTTACAAGTGCCAGAGCCCCATTTGGTTACTTGCACTCACTGTTGTGTGTTGGGACTTTTTTAATAATCGGTGGCCATTTTGAGAATATTTTTTTTTAAAGAAAAAAAGTGACTAATGCGGGATTCGAACCCGGGTCGTGTCTGTTATAAATCGACGGTTTAGACCACTCGACTACCGACCCTTACTTCAAATAACATCTATGTCTATATAAACTGGATTGGTTTTTCAGATTAAATTGATATGTTATGCTCTGAATAGAGAATTCAGGAATCATTTATGTAACGTTTTTTTCTTTATTCAGTTAAAAAACAACAAGCTTTCGAAATATTGATGTTATAGTGATTATATAGTGAAACTATGCAAATAGGGTTTTTATTCGTAGAAAATTTACATATTTTCATTATATAAAAAATAGTACAAAAAAGGGAAAATTGTATTGAAATCAGGTTGATAAATTAATAAAAGACGTCTCATATAGGTTGGCGTTTTCACGCCCTTAAATACACTACACTGATGAGGGCCAACAGCCCGAAACGCGTACGTGGTTAACCTTTCTTGATTAATCAAAAAAAAAGTATTTGACCAATTCTGGAATAATAAAAAATATCAACGATGAGAATTTTTTCCCGGGAGGATAATGATCTATAAAAAAGTCGCCACTCCCGTCAAAATAGATGGCGTCTAGTTTTGATGTCTATTTTGACGGGAGAGGTGACCTTTTTATTTAAAAAAAGCATCGATTAGTTTATATTTATTCCGATAGATGGCGCAAGCCATCAGCAAATTTGAATCACAGGAGAAGGCAATTTAAAAATATATATTTCAATTTGTTTTTATCACAGCAGCTTCTCTTATCTTTTAATGGAGAATATAACAACGTCTTCGTGGAAAGGTTTTTTTCAGCATAAAAAAAAAAAAAAAAACATGTGGGACTTTATCCCGAGCAGACGAAAAGTCGAGGTAGATAATTATAGATCCACTGTTTCTAGTCATGACACCAGGTTTCAGAACTATCTAGCAACACCATCATTGTTTATGTTCTGTAGCAACACGTGGAACCTCTTGTTTTCTGCTGGTAAAAAATGGCTGACAGATATCTGTCTAGTTATTAGGAAACTTGGAGGTCGACGGTATAAACCTATAAACCGTCGGACAACCATGAACTGGCATCGAATCCCGTATTGAACTCTTTTTTTTTTATATAGAAAGAACCTGTTCTTATATTTTTCATTGTCTTCTTCTTTCTTACTTATCTCCAATTATTCATATTAGGGTATCAAGTTTATAAAGCTTGACAACCATCATGACTGGGTGAAGTAGAATGTCATTAAGACTGGGAGCACTACTCAGTAGTAAGCCGACTTAGCTCCAAGATTTAAATCCAAATTTTTCATTCTAAATAACATAAGCACACACACAAAAACCTCTATTAAGACACACAGGTCTTACAGAGGATTCTCCTTGGGGTTACAAGACGGAGAAACCCATGAAAGTGGGAAATATACAAAGGGGTAAAAATGGAGAAAGATTATATACACATGATAGATATATACAGATTATTATTTGAATTATCCTATGGGAAATATGAATATGGATTTGGAAAAAAAAATTGGAAATATGGATGGAAGAAGTGGAGAGCGAAAAGAGGAAAAAAACAGGTATTTACATATGGAACATACATATAATGGAACAAGTCAATTTAAGCTCTTCTGCTCACACAGCACAGGTGGACCATGGCTTTTTTCAAGAAATCTTTAAGAGACTTTCCAGGAAAATCCGAGTGTTCAGAGTTGTAAGGAAATAACTTAAGCTGAGGTTGCTCTTTTTGAGCGGTACCTAATAAAGTTATTTTGGAATTGAGGAAACTTGGAATGAAAGAGAAGTTTTATTTTTCTAGACGTTTCGGTAAAAAACAGTTTGTCAAGATGGAGTTTGGTGAAGGAGGGGTGGAAACCGTCAATTTCCGACAGACACGACCTGGGATCGAATCCGGCGCATTGGGTATTTTTGGTTTCCCATCAGAGACTCTGTTTGGGTTAAAATACTTCCAATTACTTGTGCAATCACGACAACCTCTGATAAGACACCATTACCTTTAGGAGAGACCAGGATTATAGGGTCTCTCATGGGAGACTCTACTGTATAACCCAACCTCCAATAAGAGACCACCTCTAGGAGAGTTATTTCAGAGTTATTGTCTCAATCCCGATATACACGCTGAAAGGTACAACTTCCTTAAGTTTTGTCCATGAGTGTATATTGGTTATCTCGTGTGTCTTCAATAAAGGTCACTGTAATATCTTTCAGAGTTATTGTCTCAATCCCGATATACACGCTGAAAGGTACAACTTCCTTAAGTTTTGTCCATGAGTGTATATTGGTTATCTCGTGTGTCTTCAATAAAGGTCACTGTAATATATTTCAGAGTTATTGTCTCAATCCCGATATACACGCTGAAAGGTACAACTTCCTTAAGTTTTGTCCATGAGTGTATATTGGTTATCTCGTGTGTCTTCAATAAAGGTCACTGTAATATCTTTCAGAGTTATTGTCTCAATCCCGATATACATGCTGAAAGGTACAACTTCCTTAAGTTTTGTCCATGAGTGTATATTGGTTATCTCGTGTGTCTTCAATAAAGGTCACTGTAATATCTTTCAGAGTTATTGTCTGAATCCCGATATACATGCTGAAAGGTACAACTTCCTTAAGTTTTGTCTCAATGAGTGTATATTGGTTATCTCGTGTGTCTTCAATAAAGGTCACTGTAATATCTTTCAGAGTTATTGTCTCAATCCCGATATACACGCTGAAAGATACAACTTCCTTAAGTTTTGTCCATGATTGTATATTGGTTATCTCGTGTGTCTTCAATAAAGGTCACTGTAATATCTTTCAGAGTTATTGTCTCAATCCCGATATACACGCTGAAAGGTACAACTTCCTTAAGTTTTGTCCATGAGTGTATATTGGTTATCTCGTGTGTCTTCAATAAAGGTCACTGTAATATCTTTCAGAGTTATTGTCTCAATTCCGATATACATGCTGAAAGGTACAACTTCCTTAAGTTTTGTCCATGAGTGTATATTGGTTATCTCGTGTGTCTTCAATAAAGGTCACTGTAATATCTTTCAGAGTTATTGTCTCAATTCCGATATACATGCTGAAAGGTACAACTTCCTTAAGTTTTGTCCATGAGTGTATATTGGTTATCTCGTGTGTCTTCAATAAAGGTCACTGTAATATCTTTCAGAGTTATTGTCTCAATTCCGATATACATGCTGAAAGGTACAACTTCCTTAAGTTTTGTCCATGAGTGTATATTGGTTATCTCGTGTGTCTTCAATAAAGGTCACTGTAATATCTTTCAGAGTTATTGTCTCAATTCCGATATACATGCTGAAAGGTACAACTTCCTTAAGTTTTGTCCATGAGTGTATATTGGTTATCTCGTGTGTCTTCAATAAAGGTCACTGTAATATCTTTCAGAGTTATTGTCTCAATTCCGATATACATGCTGAAAGGTACAACTTCCTTAAGTTTTGTCCATGAGTGTATATTGGTTATCTCGTGTGTCTTCAATAAAGGTCACTGTAATATCTTTCAGAGTTATTGTCTCAATTCCGATATACATGCTGAAATGTACAACTTCCTTAAGTTTTGTCCATGAGTGTATATTGGTTATCTCGTGTGTCTTCAATAAAGGTCACTGTAATATCTTTCAGAGTTATTGTCTCAATTCCGATATACATGCTGAAAGGTACAACTTCCTTAAGTTTTGTCCATGAGTGTATATTGGTTATCTCGTGTGTCTTCAATAAAGGTCACTGTAATATCTTTCAGAGTTATTGTCTCAATTCCGATATACATGCTGAAATGTACAACTTCCTTAAGTTTTGTCCATGAGTGTATATTGGTTATCTCGTGTGTCTTCAATAAAGGTCACTGTAATATCTTTCAGAGTTATTGTCTCAATCCCGATATACATGCTGAAAGGTACAACTTCCTTAAGTTGTGTCCATGAGTGTATATTGGTTATCTCGTGTGTCTTCAATAAAGGTCACTGTAATATCTTTCAGAGTTATTGTCTCAATTCCGATATACATGCTGAAATGTACAACTTCCTTAAGTTTTGTCCATGAGTGTATATTGGTTATCTCGTGTGTCTTCAATAAAGGTCACTGTAATATCTTTCAGAGTTATTGTCTCAATCCCGATATACATGCTGAAAGGTACAACTTCCTTAAGTTGTGTCCATGAGTGTATTCAAATTGATGTCTGATATAGTGGAAAATGATTACTAATACAAGTTTGGCTGTTTATATAAAGGATAATAGGATCTAAATGAATACAGAAATACCTTTTCTCTAAAATATTCAAGAAATGAAACATCCTCTCGTCAAGTTAAAAGACTTTATTTTTAATTCGAGAAATTTCAAAGCAACCGTCGCTTTCGTGGAGTCCTCAAACAGGTTGAATGCTTACCTCAGAATAAAAGTAAAGGAGCTTCAATTTTACAACAACAACAAAAGCCTTTATTTAGGGTCACTGACCCTATACAGGATTCACCAGAGGTATGCATAAGAACAAAGCAGTGAGACAGAGGAAATAACGATATATACAGAAGAAAAAGAAAAGAAAACAAGAAATAGAAAGAGGGAAGCAAGAAAAACAACACAAAAAGAGTAGCGGTAAGAAAGTGAGGAGTGAGTGTCACTTGGCTTTCTTCTGAGATAGGAGCTTCAATTTTATCAAACACAAAAACCATATCTAGATATAACCAATATTATCCCTGTTGGTAGGATTCTATCCTTCACATGTTTATCTTACACCATATGCAACCATGTAGCCATATATAACTCCTTTCGTTGGATGTTATGAAATCGAAGCCGTCCCTGTACTGATGAGGGCCATAGCCAGAAACCATGGTATACAGGTTGTTGGATTGTTGCCTGAATTTATCAAAACTGGTGTTGTGGCTTCATCACATCTAGTAAATTTCTTTCTACTAGGGAGATGAACATAACACATTGTTCTGGTACATTATTAAAGAGAGAAATGGATTCTAGGTACATATGTAACTTTGTATTATAAACCTTTGTGCATAGTTTCAGTAAGACGTGGTAACGTGTATTATTTGCATAAAGCGAATGGGAAATAAACTATTGTCATATATTATAATAACGAATAGATTCAAAAAGGATAAGTTTCTTTATTTGAAAAATCAATTCGAGCTTTCGGGCGCAAGCTGCCCTTCTACAGGAATAATGGTTACAATTTCAAGTAGTCATGTATTTACAGTTATTTATATTTTATTTAAATGGTTTCTCGCTTTGGTCTTGTATAGCGTGAGTGGATCACATGCCCGCGTGATTTAGTTTAAATCAAAGAAAAGCCTTGATAAAGAGAGGCGTGTTGCCCCTATTATTGTCACATATATTATGGCAGGTATATATTATGATTACAACATATTCATGTCATGATATATGACCCGTTACCACGACTTACTGAAACCATTTATAAAGGTGTTTATGATATTATCATTACAACATTTGTCCCCATTTGTAACTTTCTATTTATATCCTCCGTGATGTATAAACAGCTGTCAGAGTTTATGAAAGGATGCCGGATGTACCATTATTCTGCCTTTTTATAGAGACATGTAATGACAGGCATTCTATATACAAACTTTTTTATTGTTATCCATAGTACACGTAGTACAGGTCAAGATCATCATGGTGGGTAGTTCGTAGTTCTTGGAATAAAGAGGTACACTCTCTTATCCTTGGGGGGAATCGCCCCAAAAAGCGAAAGCGCTTAATTTATTTGGCTAACGGCATAAATGGAAAGATGGTGCTGATAAACCCTTTTGTATCAAGAAATACAGAGAAAACTATAGGAACCAAAATATCAGATCAAATTAAAGAATATTTGTCCATATGATTTCGG